>NW_019060230.1:757408-792897 GCF_000696155.1 Zootermopsis nevadensis
TTAATTATCAAATGTAGCTTAGGGAAATATGCTTAGTCTTTGAAAGCGTGGTTTAGGTTCAACTATCTGAGCATGGGATCAATTTAAGACTTTTATGGGCACTTCATAAGAAGTATGGCATTTCATGCCCAACTGAGTGTCTACCAACTTCTTTTTTACTCAGGCCCTGCACTATTTACTACGTTAGTTAGAATTTGAAAGTATCGCGAAAATACACAATCAAAGCTTTAGACCTTGTGTTTTTATACTAACTTTCGTTTAGGAGTTTGTCTGGAAGACCTAAATAAAGACAAGAAAATTCTGTCTGAATAACTGTGTTCCTTTCGAGATTTTAATCGAGCACCTCCCAAAATATTGTCATATACGTAAGCATTAAGAGAAGTCGAGACGCGAGATGCTTATTCTACCTGTTGTTTCATTCTGACTGTAATTGTGGGTAAATGGACTTTATCTTCAACTGTTCCTGAAACAAGAGTTTGTGACAAAATCGACTTCAGTACTGTTTCTTCATCTACGCCTAGGTCTTTCAGGAGGCCTCTTGCGTTGCTATTTCCAGTAAATGGTTGCATTTCTGGATTCGCTACTGTTTTGTCGTGTTTATCTGAGTACCTTTAGACCAGAACTAAATGATTGTTAACTCTGAATTTTAGTTATAAAAATATGTCTTTTAATTTCTGTTGTGACCAGACGGTGTTCAGTATTTTTTGAATCTCAGGAGTTCAGTTTTATGTTTTCTTTACGTTTCACCAAACACTTTGTTACATTTTTCGCACAATTTGAAATTTGTTAAGAATAGCTTCTTCTTTTATTCTCGTTTTAGAAATGTAGATGGATTTTGCATCTTTTCCCTTTCGTAGAGCGTGCACTGGTGCGTGATGGAAGGAGGGACAATTCCCTGTTCCCCATTCCCTGTTTATCTTGATTTTGAACACGTTACTCCAGACGTTTTTACCTGCCTTAACAGTCCGGCCCTATAATATAAACAATATGACAGACGTGTAACTTCTTCATGTCACATTGCTGGACCTCAGTTTAACCACCTAATTAAATGTTCCTGTGATGAAAATTTTCTTATTTTATTTGTTTAATTATTTTTATTTTATTTGATGACTGTTTTTCAGTATCTCAGATTATACAGCGTCGGAAGAGAGTACAATAGTTATCTCAGATTAAACAGCGTCGGAAGAGAGTACAATAGTTAGTAACGATTTGGAAAGTCAGTGGTAACTTGGACATTGCGTTTTATAATTCTGAATAAAATATTAACTGTATTTCTCTAAAACCACGGTTTAGGACATCTGTGAGTCTTAAGTGATAGGTTTTCAGAAATAATATCTGAGAGTCTTAAGTGATAGGTTTTCAGAAATAAGACGCTACATTAATTCTTGGACGTCGTCACATGCAAGACGGAACCTGACTTCAGAAATTATAAAATGTGAAATTTGAATCTTAAAATCAAGGAAATGTGGTAATAACATACTGGTTTATATGACTATAGTTCTCCTCTATTCTTAGATTATTGAACTATGGTAGGTTAGTGGGTGGACAAGAAAGGTAAATTATATATAACAGACTTTAGGTTTTAAACCATGCTGCCACTTTGAAGGTAATTATACAAAGGGAACACAGGGAAATAGGCAGTGGGTTGTTTCTTGACGTTTCGTGACGTGTAATAGGAGAATTACTGTAGGATGTAAAAGGGACCAGTCGTAGCCTATTTTGAGATTCTGTCTCAGGTTTAGAATGGAGAGGATGAGGAAAATGATGCTGAGATTGTAAGGTAGTATGAAGTTTTGTTTATCAGAATAGTATGTTTAGTCCTTGCCGTCTTTAACTGCCGAATTACACTAACCAGAGTAATAGTTATGATTTAGTTACTGAATTTTTGTGTCGAAGCCTCTAGGTAAAAGGACATTTGGACGATGGAAGATGAAGTGAGAGGATGACATTAAGATGGTTGTTACGTAAATTGGTTGTGAGGATGAGAAGTGGATATAAAGGGCTCAGGATCGTGCCCAGAAGAATTATCTGTTAATTGGCAGTCAGTTGGATAATGGTCGAGAAGAATGAAAGATAACTTTCCGATTTATAATTTTATGGAAGTCGGAGGTGGATCTGTATTTTAAAAGAAAAGCCTTCCCGCTACATGCCATGTATGTCGCTTGGGGGGAGAGGTGATATAGCTCCTACTCATTCTTGACCTCGGCACTAGAGGGTGAGTGGTCAGCATCACACCCCGGCCGCGCTAGATCTGTACTAGCTGTCTTTGGTATTAGTGATGCTGAACTTTGGTATATACTGTCATATAGCTAGATGTGTGTTAGATCGATAGATTGAATGTTGAAAAGACCGCATAATAATAATAGTAATAATTAATTCTAATAATTAAAGTAGCACCTGCAACTGTCTCCAAGTCACTCAAAAAATATTTGGCCAACTTCCCGGGCGATCACGAAAACCGCCATTCTAGGAACATCATACGTCATTCGACAGACGCTGATGTAAAATATAATGCCTCACACGAAATCTGTATAAAGCATGTAACACGTATTAAGAAACGAAATGTATTTCATAAATATAATAGCTTCTACACTATGTGCCTGAGGCGTAAGGTTTGTCTCAGGTACATAGAATTAAATACCCTGTAAAATGGTGAATAAATGGAATAATAATTATTATTATTATGAAAAACACGTTGTTTGGATATAAGGTGGATGAAACTGTCTCAGAATAGAGTCTGCTGCAATGCTTTGTTATTAACTAGTTTAGCCTTTGCTAGTTTTGTTACCAGAGAATAAGTTAATTACTTGTGAGCCTGTTATTCAGTCTATAACATAGAATGATTCAGGTGTTTTGGCTTCTCTGTCTCGTGTTGGTTTTAAGAAAACAGTGGTCGTCCTGGTTACATGCGAACACGGACTGACATGGAAATGTTTACCTGCCGTTTGGCTGGGGGGCTTTTTGCACGTGTTTATTAATGGGAAGGAGGTGTGGGGTAGATCTTCCAGCCATGCCTTCTAGGTTTCTGATTTTAAAATGCAGTTCACGGATGAAATATTTCCCCCGTATTTGAATACAAAAGCTTTCGCTATTCGCTTAAATAACTCTTTAACTGCTCCTGCGGTGTTGGAATACTCTCCGTAAACAATCATCTCCAACGAAGCTGAAAATTTTTGGTTTGAGATTTCATGCATTTCATTCATTTTCGAGCTCTTCAGAGCTCGAATATTCTGATGGAATATTATAGATGATATTCTACGCTTTTTCAAAAGTTATTGTAACGGAGTGACTAACTCTCTTGTAGCAGAACATTCAACATCGTTATTACCAAAGCCCACCGTTCGATACGGTCCTCAGCCGTTGGCTTGGTGACTTAGAAAATGATTGACTGACTGGCTAATTAATTAATTAAATTAGATGTCTCATAAAAAAACTCCTAATATCTAGGCCCGCCATTAGACGCTGTTCCACGATAAAGGTATAAAACTGCGTATGAAATATTATTTTATTTTATTAAGGGAGTGAAAAGCAATCTTGCCTACCTAAAAAAATCCTATCTCTGCGGTAGTATGTGGGAACAATTGCAAGATTTTGATATGAAATTTTGTCTTGCGTAAAAATAAAATAAGTCAAATTTTATTTTAGTGTTCCTTCCTCATAATCGCGCTATGTTAAGGTCGTATATTGTTCGTCTGATAATGGTTTGACTAAGGCAGCTTAAATTACTAAAGCAAGGCTTGATATTTTTCGTCGATTGTGAACGAGTTTTAATTTGTCTTTATACGTAATGTTTCGATTTCTTACGTAATTATTTAGTTAATTAGTTACTTAGAGCATCAGATTAGTGACGCGTCTACCGTAGACATTGGCCAAAAAAAAATTATCCATGTGAAAAAATTTTAAGGGAGAACTATGGAATATTTTCAGATATCAATTCCTCACGACTGTGAAGATTTCGGTTGTAGTCTGAAAATGAAGTCTACGTTACTCTGATAAGTTGATTGTCGTCTGCTGATTGGGTGTTATTATACTGAGAGATTTTAAGAACTGTTTATGTTGGATATAAATGAGAGAGTTAGGATCGAACATGGGACCTTTTGATTATTAGACGGGAGCAAAACCAAATCTAAAACGTCGTTTATATCAAAGACTCCCCAGACAATGGCCAGTGTCAAACACAATATTCTTATGAAGCGGAGTCTCTTTGCATAGGCCTTCCTAGGAGGTTTCAGCCCAGTTGTGCATAGTTCATGACGACGACTGAAAACGAAGTACCCAGGAAAATATTTTAACTTCATTTGGTCGAATAAAACATGAAGGATATTAGGTTAATTTTACGAAAACCTTCGTGATTTCTACAAACCATCTGTTATTGTTAGAACAGTGAAATTTAGTGGGGGACGATGGGCTGACCGTGTAGATAGGGCTAGGGTACAAGAACATAATATTGATTTTTTTTTAATTTGGGCTGTTGGAGGATCAAAAATGATATGAGAAGGTAACTTAAAGATTAAATTTCAGGTTGTCACAGCGGCGAGTATGAAGACGACTGTCTTCTGAGCCGTGTAGCCTGGTAGATGTTCTTGGAGACTACGCGGTTCAAATTTAAAATACTTTCTAGTCATGAAAACAGGTGTCAGTCGCATTTCAGAGTTGCCGACTGCCTTGTATTCGTAATTTACTGTGCAGTGCACCGCGTGTTGTCGCCAAGTAATAATAACACACAGGGATTGTTTTCTGTACGTCCCACCACGCTGTTTCACCCGGTCTCCCCCACTTTTATTTTCATCTCTTTCTGCTCCTGCATCGGCTTAATGATCTTTTTCTCGGCCTTCTGGTGCTCAAAAGACAGATGATTTCGGTGGCAAAGTCTGAAAGCAAGAGCGACGCAGAGTTCATCTCCTCACACGATTTCTGCGTCTTGTGTTCAGAGAAGTGAGTACAGTCTGAGATGGGGATAGGCAATTACTGTTACCCCGGGGCCTGTCAGTAGCTCAGACTAAATAGCGTCAAATGATAGGATAAATAATTAACTTAGAAATAAATGGAACGAGCGGTCGTGGCCTGATAGAAAGGACTGAGGAAAAACTCAGTTCTGCCGCTTATCGGGGCGAGATTTGAAGAGAAATCCTGACTCTTCGATCTCGGTTCACGTTTCAGCTTTAAAAGAGCCTCGGAAGTTGAATGGTTCTTTCAACATTTGACTCATGCTTGAATGACGATATACGCATAGGCTTCCGAGCTTGGTTAAGGGATCAGTTTTAAAGTAACTACGTGGAAGTCTCAGCCAGAAATGGGAAGATAACATTAAGATGCATGTGAGGAAGCACGTTATCAGAATAGATGCTGGATGCAACTGGCTTCAGGATCGTGCCCAGTGGCTGTATTAAACCTTCGGTTTCTGAGTCAATTTTTGTCGTCTTCAGAAAAACGGATTTAATTTAATTTTTAAATAACTAACGCCTGTATGTATTCTTCAGTTAATATTTTTACACTAGATATTCCTCCACGTTTACAAGCCCGGCTGATGTTAAATGTGTTAACTCGTCCAATATTAACCGTGTTAGCCCGGCTAACAGGGGTGACATGCGCGCCCTGCCCTTGATAATAAAGATTGTAAATATTAATCACCAAATAGACCGAAACTCTTAAAATAGAGAACGCGTTATAAGTTTTTTTTTCCCAGAACTTGGTGTTTTGGAGAGAAAATGAGGATGGTGAACAGAATGCAAACAGTTCTATAAAGAACCGAGCATGACTAATGATCAATGAGTCAGTTACCCCGCTATTGCGTCCAGATTAAGGACTGACATTGCAGTTGTTGGTACACGCAAGCCTTAATGTCTCCATTCCGTGAGGAGATTCTTCGGCTCCCCTTGTTTCTTTCTTGTCCATTTCTGAGCGAGGTATTGTTGGTGTGGTCTGGCGTCTGGCTGGAGTTCGTAGTCGCCTACTTGTACACAGCAACGGAGTCGACGTTTGGATTCAGAATAACCAGGCGACTCCTGTGATAACTTCATTCACGGCTACCGTATTGATTCTTTCTCTATGGTTCTGTGAATAATACCTCCTTGTGCTTATTTTCGAAAGGAAGTAGTACTTCTGGGAACAGTCTGCAATGCCTACTTTCTTACAGATTCTTCATTCTGCTTGTTGGTGCTAGTAAGTACTACAAAGCATCAATGACTATACGTAGTAGCAAAAGGTTTCTTGTATTGTATCTACGTCCGTAGATTCCAAATACGTCATCAACATTTGTCACCGTCGCCATTTTTGTAGGTCTAATACTTAAGATATAAAAATCGTTTAAAGACGATTTATTGTGGTTATGATTATGATTTATCTCCATAGAAAAACCCCTTCCTAGCTCCAGCTGTTAAGTTTTCAAATAAGATCATGGAATGAGTTGCTTTGTTACTGCCTTGTTGCTACCATATTCCTTGAGAAACAGATGAATGCCCCGCTCCAGACCTTCAGACTGGCTGTTAAAAGCAAAGCCATCATCAGCTACTTATCCATCTAAACGTGTTACTTGTTTCTCGACGCACTCTTATCTTCGGTCAATCTTTCTGCTTTAATACTACGTGAGTGAAAATATCAATTAGTAAAAATCGATTCTAATTGTTATTCATGATATGCATCGCACAGTCTCATGTTTGTATCAAAGATTCTTTTCTGGACAGAACTTCTGACGCCTACCTGCCTTCAGCGCTTCCATCGATGCTGTGAAGCCAACAGGCAGGATTGATAAGTCAATAATCGCATTATTTAGTCATCAGCGTATTTTTGTAAGTACAGCTGGGTGGGTGAGAAATGCGTACGTAATTTTAATCGGGAAACCTCACCGGGAAAACTGTAAGTAGGTGGGAGGATAATATTAAAATTAAAGAAAAATATATCTTGCAGAAATAGATGTGAATTTGACTGGTGAAATATAATGCATACAGTAATTTAACATAATGTAAATTCTTGTAGTTTCACCGAAAATTCAGAGGTTTTTGCTGGCTCCACCATTTTAGCGCTAACATCTTTGTAACAGTGGCAGTCAGTAATGAAATTTGAAATTAAATCCATCACAAATTTCGTTTATAGTGTGTGCAGGTTTTCAATGGCATTATTTGTTTGCTAATTAATTTGAATTATACCTTAACAATAACGAAGAAATAGCTTGTTTTCTGCGTTTGGAATACATGCGTGTGGTAGTAGATAAGTTGCACAGAATTTAATGAAAACAATTTCTTACTGTCGGTAAATTTACTATGAAAATCTTACAACAGAAGAACTGGAATTGAGTCTTGTTACTAGTTTCGTTTGTAGACTGTCAAGGTTTTAAATATTCTGTTAGCTAACTTGAATTTTTCCATCTGGGTGGCAAGTAAAATTTCAGTTTACAACAGATAAATTATCGTAAATGAATATTATGACCAGTGAAGCGTGTAAAACACACAAAGAACTAACTAACTAACTAACTAACTAACTAGATGGCTTACCGAACCCGAAGGTTCATCACCGAATTAACCAAAGCCCTCCACCGGACCCTGTCCTGGGCCAACAAAATCCAGTCTCCTTCAACTCCTATCTCCCATAGATCCCGCCTGACATTATCTTTCCATCTACGGCTAGGTCTCCCCAGCGGTCTCTTCCCTTCAGGTTTCTCAACCAGTACCGGGTGCACACCTCTTGTCCCATCCATGCGCTCTACATGTCTCGCCCATCTCATTCTTCTCGACTTAATCACCCTGACAATATTGGGAGAGGAGTACAGATTTTTAAAATATGTGCAGGCCTACTAAATTTCGGAGTGATAGATTTAAATTCTATTGAATCCGGAAAAAATAATTTTACGCAAAATAAAATATAAAATGTTATGATACCTGAAATTGTGTGTCGCCTTGAACTCCAGTAATTGATTCAGATGCTTGTTGCTTTGTTGTGTTAACGAGAATTGATATTTAAGGTCTCTAAAATAAAAATGAAACGCGAGATGAAACATAATTCTGTAATAATGTTCTATCTTTTGCGTGACAGCATCCCATCGCACGCAATGCCTTCCTCACTTCATCTCTACGTTTCAGCCTCCCAGTTGAACAAGCACACAAGTACACGGACCGCCTCCATCGCCACTCATCCTCCTTTGCACGGTTTTAATCGTGCCTTTTTTTTGTTAAAGTCAGCGATAAATTAATAAATAAGTTACTAACTGATCAACTGAAAAGTAAGTGATTGGCTAACTGCCTGATTGACTAACAGGCTTGACTATACATTCCAGTACTTGGCTAAGTGACCTGCTGAATGATGAATTTCAGATTTACCGATAACAAAATAAACAAATGACTGACTAAATGACCAATGAATGAATTAACGAATGATTGAATAACAAACAAACAAACAGACTGAACGACTGCCTAATTTGTTGATAATTAACTTTCCATCTGATTAATAGCAATAAAGTTACGAATAAACTAACTGAATGGCAAGTTAGTAACTAACGAACTGTAAGTTATGTAAGTTATTGAATCTTCCTTAAATAATGATAATTATTCTCCCCCTACCCAAAAATAGACAACCGCTGTCATGGAAAACGAATATTTATAATTTACATTAGGAAAATATTCTGTTAGATCGTGCCATTTAAATTGAAATAAATGCTATTTTACCTCTGATGTGCGATCACTAATAAACAATAGGGTGTATTTTAAGTGCCAGATTTCTATTATAATGTCTGCTCTCATTTTACATTTCGAAATAACCTTGCATTGCAGCTCAGCACGTACATACAGGCACAACCTACGTATAAAGCGTTTCACTTCGATTCTCGTCGTTAAAGCCTGTCTAATGCTTTAGTTACAGTAGCCTAGTCTACTTAATGTACAATACTTTATGCACTATAGTGGTATAACTGACGGACCGCGGGCCACATCCGGCCCGAAACTACTCATAACCTGGCGAGCTAAATTGTTAGTTAATTTGTTAATTTCAAAGAATGTGGGGAATAAATATTGCTTTTCTTATCTCATCTAATGCTTTACGTACAAATGCTATTGACTTTAAACTTTGTGTGTATTTCAATAACATCAATATTTAAACATATATTATGTAAATTAGCCATTTATGAATAAGTGTTATTAAAGAACACGAATACTGGTTATTAGTTTCCAAAAAGAGTACCTGGGGGGGGGGATTTCTTGATCTTTGAACCCGAAAAGAATAATGTTAGTCCACAATTCTTTTTTCACAGTTGGGAATGTACAGTTAATACGAGATTTAACTGACTCTGTGGTACAGTGCATTTTCTTAAACGCTAATAATAAAGATATTTTACGCTTTATTGAACTCGAAGATCCGTTAAGTTCTCACAGAATTCCTCCGTTATATCATATCTCAAGTCAATTTGATCCAATCCAAACGTACGCACTCCCTCTAAATACCACCTTCTGGACACAGAATTTGGGCCAATGAACTTAACCATTAACCACTTAAAGCCCAGTGATAACTGGAAATAGTGCTTTAACTATAAGTATAAATTATTATCAGGCTATTTCAAAATTCATTTAGATCGGAAAATTTTAACATCCGTTTAACTTCGGGCCATTTTCTTGATGAGGCGTTGTTATTTAACAAAATGTTGGAAGGAAAATTTCCAATTAGTGGATCACTTGGAAACGCAAACTAACTTGCGAGTATGTTAATAGAACGGACTAAGACAGATGTTGTGCACGTTTGGACTGGTTTCAGCGGCTGCAGTGTCTGCTTTTTTTAACACTGTAATGAACGTTCGGGTTTTATGAAACCGTGAATTTCTTTACCATCTGAGTGTCTATCATCTTAACACTGAGCAACGGTTTTAGACGGGTGCTGTTAATTGACATAATGGTGGTAATATTTGAGGTTCTCAAGGCGCACAGTACGAAGATGGCTGCCTTCTGGGTTGTAACGCCGTGTAGTCTGATAGAAGATTTTTAAGGACTTCATTTCGAGGAGTCTAGAATGTCGAGTCGGGTGTGGTTTCTTTTCTCAGATTAATTTGAGTTTGTTTCATCTGCCGCTGATTAATCAAGGTTGCAAATTAGACATTGATTTGTGAATTCATATGGCAGTAGTCAATGTTCTTCTCCATCTGTCGGCTGATCTGGTCACAGGGTCGTAATTACTTCCTTATGAAAACGTTGGTTTTCGAATTCGTCTTTTTTTTCAATCCCTAACAGTCACAAGTAGACTATCCTGTTTATATCGTGGTGTATGTCTTAACTGGATGTGGCGGTCTGCTAGTTGACTTTAGGACTCTACGTTTTTGAGCTCTAAAGTGGCATATGGCGCTTTCTTGGTGTGTTTCGAAGAATAGTCCATATTTCTGATATTATTTCTGTTTCCATGAAACAGAACTGAAACTTCGATGAGCGATTTTGATAAAATTTCTTGTGATGGATCTGTGATGAATATTTTCGGTATTCAGTTTGGTTTATTTTAAAGGCTGCCATATGTAAGGACCTTGAGTAACTTTCGGATAAATTTATAGTATTTAATGTATTTTTATAAAACTTATACTTTGCTGAAAGACCTAAATGATATTTGCGTGAATCGCTGAGTCCTTCATCACGTTTAGATTAAATTTTGCTCAGCTTGTAATTTAAATTGAATTTATTTTAAGGGCCTGTATAAACTTTTATTTTTGATTCGGTTTAGTGATTTTTACAACATTTGATATATGTGTAATCGAGTTACTGCACATTTCCTAAGGATTCATTCACATTTCTGGAAATATCTCGCTAAATATTAACATAAGAGCACGTATAATGAAACTAAAAATAAATCAAACTGCCACTGCTCCGAGACAGGCGATTTGCTGGGTGAGATCAAGCCTCTGACTTAGGACTAAGCCATAATATGCTGCTTTAGTGTGGCGATGGTTGAGCATGGGCCAGTTATGGAATGGTGATTAGCAGAGGAAAACCAAAAACTTGGAAGGAAACTTCCCGTGGTGTTACTTCGTCGAAGATATAGGATATGCATGTCATGTCCGACACATCTGTGCACGTGCGTATAGCTTGTGCTAAGTGATGTGTTTGCTTTTGTTTTAGGTAAGGACATCACCTATTCCGAAGTGAAGTATCCACATTTAGTGAATTCGGTACGTACAGATGTTCATGTATGATAAAAATATACAAACAGTTAAACGTATTTTTAAAATCCTAGGTTAGAATCAAGGAAAAAATGTAATGATGTTCTTTCTTAAAGTTCGTTCAGCCGTTATCGTGTCTGAGGTGTTTTGTTAAATGTTCTCTTTGAGAGGTTTTTATGTTTCGATTCATGTTACTTTGCTGTCCGTAAATTAATTTCACAGCTTCTATGACTATTACTTCCTAGGATACTAAAGTCAGTGTTGCACGAAACAAATGACAGTAGTACTGTCGAACCAAAAGACCGCCGGCAGGTCTGTATCCAATTTCTTGCTGCTGAATATCTGGATGACCAATCTACATATTCTATAACGTAGGTGAGCAGGGGGGGGGATTTCCGATGCTTTCCAAAGTAAACCCACCTCCCAAATGCCATTCTCGCACTTTGAGACGATGGTATAATTGAGAAGTAGTTTTATCGAATTACTAGAAAGGTCTCTACGTCACTAAACTCATAAAATTGTTTAAAGTCTAAATGTGATGAGCCTTTTAAGGATTTTACCACGTTTTTATGGGAGTAATATAATATTTATATGTGGGCTTCTTAATAATGGTTGTGGGTAGAACGTCAAACTGACTCGTATTTTATAATTTCAATCGAGATAACTTTGTAATAACGTAGTAATGAAAAGAAGCTGCTAATTAGTGAAGACATTTGGACTAGTTTAAAAAGTACATCCCTCTATCTGATTTGAAAATATTCCGGATGTATAATGCCTCCTTTAATTTTTTTTAAAGGACAGATAGTATGCTTTGGCTAGCGTTAAAGCTTCAGAAATTTTCGATAATATGTCTGCTCATGTTGTCCATGTTAAACTGTGTTGCATATTTTATAAATGGATAATCGCTTAACCGACTGAACGGAATCTCGGCGGTTCCTACAAAGACAGGCAAGAAGTACATCGACTTTGCGTTATTCAGACTGAAATCGGGTTATATTTTTGTGTTATGACAATCGTAGGTTCGAGAACTGTTGCTTAGTGTAGGTCTGTAGGAACAAATCGATAAATTCTATACAAGCGAGGAGTTGTTTTTAGGTTCGTTCACAACTCTACTGAAGATTATATTAAAAATGTTTGTTATTTCTGTCCGTTTCTATATATGTAACAAACAGCGAACACTGTTTGTCCACACATTCCAATTTTGGTTGAAATCGGGTAGATCTAAATACGCATTTGTGCGCCGAACTGTCTTGGTGGAAACTAATATTCTTAAATGTCATAGGTCAAATTAAAATTCTGGTGTCCGCACCAGAATTGTTACTATATATACATTTGCTAATTTCATCTAAAAAATTTAAAATTGGGGGCTTTGTTGATTCTTGGCTAGGATTTATTTTATAATAGTGATAATTCAATAGACATGAGACGTTTACACGGAAGCAGAGCCTGTTTCACGATTTATTTTGTTAGAAGCATAGAAGATGTCAAATTTAGAACTTTGTGCTAGCAGCGTACAACTGTAAGTGACTGCTAATCTCAGTGTGACGAGGCACTTGGTGAACGGCTTGTGGAGCTTCGCCCTAGCCGGGAAGGAAGTGTCTCGCCGTGCTTAGAACGGAAGGTCACGAGTCATCGGCTAGAGGTTCGCTGATAATGGTTTCTGTCAGTGGCTTTACGCTGTCAGTCGGTAAAGTGATTTGTCTACGGGTGACCGAGTTTCGTTTCCGGACCGACATACATTTTTCTCATCACCAGGTCTGGGGTTCACCCATTATCATATACAATGGTTACCGCTCGCTGTTTAGTTGTGGGGAAGTTCAGACCGAGCGTAAAGCTGACCACTCACCTCAGTCTGGTGTAGAATACGTGGAGTTTTACCTACATTCCTCATTAGGCTTCCATGACGTGGTGGGTAGACTCAAAATAATTTTACTCTCATTATCGAATTTTATTAAAAGTATTGAGTTAAGGGTACAAAGACATATAGCTGCAATATTTTGGTACCTGAAGACCTCAGAAATCGTGTCCTTTCATGGAAGGAGATGATTATTTTCGAAAGAATAAAAGAATAGATTATGAGGATAGAACTGACTCAGGGTCGTGTCCAGTGACGAGAAGTTTAACAGTAGTGTTATCTTAATATGCAATTCCTTCAGTGGTCACTTCTTTTATCAGAGTTTTCTGAAGCTCTTGGGATGTCGAAAGCTGGAGCCGGGTCATAATTAGCCTATTCAAAACCGAGTTGAGGCATCCGTCATGTGGTTTTATTTTAAAAAATATACTAAAATAATGACGTTTTATGTATTCCATCACGTATCTCTGATCAGCTCTTATATAATGCTTGTAACAACGCTCAATAGCTGTGACAAGACACTGTAACCTCTTAACTCACATATAAAATTTTGTATACACGATACTGTATACGCCTAATTGAACACCAGTATGACTGCTTGGTATTGAATAATAAGTCTGCTAAATATGAACCAAGTATTTTTATATGTCAGCTAATATAATATTAAATTAAACTCCAACGAAATGTAAACTGGCCTTAAAAGAACTCCCTGGCAAGAAAAATTATCAGAAATCATAGACATATTCCCAGCCATCTGATTGTATTACACAGATTTCAATATAGGCATTTTGTAATTTTCTCTAATTTAATACGTCCCGTATATAATGCACATTAATTGCAGCCTACAGAAAGTATTAAATAGTTTTTATATACAGTAAACAAATATACGAACATTAAAATACTTTTAAATTATTTCATTGAAATTTTATATGTGAATTTTACAAAATGTTTATTTCTTCGTATTTTCTATTTAAGTAACTGACATAATTGATTGTGTGTACGTGCGTGTTTTAAATTTTTGACTTGGTGTAAAGAAGGAATGGTGTGTGCCCGTGTGTATCTCTAAAGACTCTACAATCCTGACATTGAATATAGAGAAATAATGAACAATAAATATTACAATTAGCAAACTTACATGTCGCTGCATGTACTGAGTGTCTCAGTACCAGTTCCTCTGACATTTGTTGCGAAAATATCAGGCTCTGATTTCGATCATGACGAATTACATCCTGATTCTATTCACGGTCCTCAATCCTTTGATATCGTGTTAATAGCAGAGCTGATTCTGCACAAACATGGCATGCAATCTGTCCGTCACTGTCGCTATTTGTTGAAAGGGCAGTTCAAGTCAAGTCTTAACAACTGGCATTGCAATTTTGATGAGGTTAAAAGATTTTTAAACAAGGTATAATTTAGTTTCCCCTGTCCTTACTACCAGCCACCAATGAATCATGGTTTGCCATGGCCAATGTCAATGCTAGTACTTTATACAGAAAAACACGTTTGTCTGTCTGTCCGTCTATCAAGTTGGAATGGTCAGAAGTAGGTGGAGCTAACATAGAAACAATGGACAGTAAAGATGTGATTGGTGTCCATTTACTCCTACAAGAACAAGTGAAAGCGATGATTAATGCTATTAATACAGACCGCGGTGGGGGGGGGGGTGAAGGGAGAACATGCCGAACCAGTACCAGTGGTACAAGCCTAGACATGTTGCTTTTCATCATGCACGTTCCTGTAATATTCCAATTTACAGTCTGTTTACAAGCGACAGAATTGATAGACTCTGACTATATTTTGTTTTAATTAACCCTTTTAAGTACCAATAAATGAGAAAGATAAGACAATGGAGGGACAGATCACCTCTATTACTTAAGAATTCTCCCCGTACCTTAAAAAATCTTTACCATTATAAAGATCAATTGGTTAATAATCGCATTTTTTTTTTTTTTTTTTTTTTTTTGGAAATTGTTGAGTTGTGGACGTTTACCGATGATTCAGTGGTACAAATATAGCCCTGATGATGGAGGCTAGGAAATTATCTCTAAACGTCGATAAACGTCTACCAGACTACAAGACACTACAGCCCAGAGGACAGTAATTTTCATACTCGCCTCCGAGAGAACCTCAAATCTTAGTTGATCTTTGAATCTGTTAAGAACAGAAATCTCTATACGGCCATTAGTAACTAACGAACCATTGGATACAGGTATTTTAAATTTGGTAAGGGTAGAGTTCATAAACATACATGAAAATTCTGAATGGAATTGTTTTCTTTGTAGGCTTATAGTTTGTTATAAACTTAGCGACGATGAAGCATTTTGAGGTTAAGTCTGTCTATTTTAATGAAGCAGGAATTAGTAACGGTGTAAATTATAGCCTACACAAAAATGTATCACTAAACTGTATAATCAATCCTTTATTTATATTTATTGGTAGATCTAGGTATAAAGTTTAGGTTTTGAAGTAATGTGGTCATTAGTGTTTCCCAGAGCAACATAAACTATATATTACTTTGAGATCCATCTCTGGGATCCAGTCTATATGTAATGCCCTCTGTCTAATAGCAAGGTCATTTAGACTAATCTTAGGTACCTGGCTTGCGTCTTTCTATTTTGGTTCGTACAGGAATTTGTCTTTCCCACTAGTAAGTAAGTGCGTAAATCAACATGAATTCTTAACGAATTAAGTATTGCTTCCGGTAGAAAATTCAGTAAAACAATATTTCTTCTGAGACTGTTAAAGTTGACCTGTTTGCAGTTGGCGATCCATCAACACATTATCAAAGCTTGAGCAATTATGTCAGTAACCCTTGAGCCCCTAAGTGTACCCAGTGGCCTGTCTCTGATGCTGCGTTGTCAATCCAGACTGAAAATGTCTGGTGGCAGAAGGAATTTCCGCATTTATAGTTTCACGAATCCCTCACAGATAGCGCCACGTGTCTCACCCTCGTTTACAAAACTCTAGACAAGAATCGGTTGGTATGCGAGAACCGATCGCAATAGAATTGGGTGATCTTCATGAAGACGTTTCGTGTCCATGGCTTTGACTCTTTACAGAACGAATTTGCAAACATCGTATTTGATAAGCAATGTATTTAGCAAAGATTGTGTATACCTTATGAAGCTCCTCGCTATATAATTTTATCTATTTTCCTACAGAAATAAATTAACAAGTAAATTACTTCTTTGACTCACAGATAAGGTCTCTGGTTTGTGATTTTTGCTACTCATTCCATTTGTGCACATGTTGAAATCCATTACAAATACAATTTTTCACCGAGTAATATACTTAAAACCTGGACAGCCTGTGAACGAAATTTGAGACAGAATATTTTAGGTTTTACGTGTAGTCTTATAATTTGTTCTTGTATTGTTAGAAATTATTTATTTTATTTTATATTGTTAAGTATTCATAATAAAATATGCTCAAAATAAGAAAAATACGTTTCGATAATCTCTGTACCTCTGTCCATATATTTATACGTTGAGCCTTTTATAAAACCTGTAAGTTCATTTTCAGTTTTGTGTTAAGTAGCATTTATATTTGACACCCACGCATTATATACTGAGCTAATGAGAGCGTTGTTGGATAAACCATAAAGAAATTTGTTTCAACGACATGAACCACAGCCAAAATCACTCTACAAACGTTAATGTAGGCCTCAGGATCAAATATTAAGCAAATTCCGTAGATGATGAATGTGGATGAAGGAACATGAAGGTACCCCAAATTACACATGTCATAGAACTTATATATTATTTAACGCATAAAATCCTGAGTTTTGATCTCCCAGAGCAGTGGTGTTCAACCTGGGGTACGCGAAGACATCTTAGGGGGTACGTGAAATTTAAAAAAAAAATATTATTTTATGATAAACAATGAATAATCAGTAATGTATTTTTTTATTTTAGGTGTAGATTATATACTATGTATAACTTGAATTATACACCAACAACTTTGGGGGTACAAAGTTGAAGAGAAATTATATCTGGGGGTACGCGAACAAAAAAAGGTTGAATACCACTGTTCTAGAGGACGCTTCGATATTTCAGTATTCAGAAAAGTGTGCTCAAAGTAAAGAAACATTCGCTGTCTATTGTTGATACTCATTAATAACTTAAACTATGTGGGTTAAGCATCCTGACAGTTAAGGCAGGTGGTAAGAATAAATTGCCACTGTCCTATGAAGAGTTAAGACATACAGTTCAACCATTAAGAAATTTCTATGGTAATATAAACACTGCCATTAACGAAAACATGACAAGTGACTTATCTTCACGTTTCAGAAATATTTGCTAATTAAACTGCTTTGTTTCTCTCTTATTTTTTTAGCGACGTGGCCTAAATTCCTACAGAATGTACGTTGGGGTATAGGCCCGTCTTTTGTTTCTGTTCTTAGATATTCCCATTCTTCCAATCGTGGGTACCAGGGTTTCTGCACAAAATTGTAAACGCCGGAAGAACATGAAACTGATCTCTTACATCCGTCTGGTACCTCTATTAAAAATCGTTGAGCTCATAAGTACGCCCCTATTCGCGTCCACGGAAAAGTAATTAGACTCAAAGGAAAATACTGGGTACTTTAGATTCCAACAGTAGATTAGCTTTTAGTTAGCTTTGCCTTTTTTTTATTACTAGTTCTACTTTGGTTTTAGGCCAGTCAGCTTGCCTCCTACTGGTAAACAAAAGATGACATAAGAATGTGGGATATTAAGTTTAAAACAAAATAGTGAATTGAATTTTTATGCACAGAATATAAACGAATAATGGGAGGTCTGTCTGTCCGCCAGTATATTTTATCTCCGAAATAAGTGAACGGATTTCAATTAAATTTGTTATGGAATGCACACTAAACGTTTTTGGGCGAATTTAATTGTTTCCTGTATAGACCAATCGCTGATCATGAACACCACATCGAGTTATATTAGTTTTCTCAAAAAATAAATATGGTGTCTCGCGTAATAATGTTGATTGGAGCTTATTCGGATCTGCAACGACAATTTACAGAATTCTTGGATGCTGTGAATATGTAATGAGATGAAGGTTTACTGCCAATATGCAGTTGTAAAGTTATTTATTCCACGTTCTTCTCTAATAAATGTACATGGGGTCTAATGATATGAAGACTCCTGAAAAATATACATGCTTTGGAAAAAACCCAAAAACCTATAGCCGGAATAGTGAGTTGCGGACAAGTTATCTTTGATTTAAACTGTTCAGTCAAAATTGTTAGATTTCGAACGAAAAACAGCTACATATTTGGTGAGATTTCAGGTTTTCACACACAGGCGTGTTTGAAGGTGGCTGTCTTCTGGGATATTATTGCTCAGCGTTTCATTCTGAAGCGTCGTATGTCTAGTGCTTGCTGTTTCATGATCAGAGCGATTGCCTTGATGTACAAGTAAGCAGTTAGTTTTTACCAGACTGTACGGAGCGACATTCCAGAAGACGTTTAACTTCATCTACAGAATTTGATAGAAAGACGCGACTGAGTAATTGAAATTAATAGATATCAGTTATGTCATAGAATGGAGAAGCTGCTACGCCCATATTCGCAACTCGCCCACTATTGTCGCAGATCTGTTACAGGCGACAGCGGCAATAGGCAAAGGAAGTGAGATTCGCTTCGCGTAGCCCAGATGAAAAAAAAAAGTTATGCTTGGGGGTTCTTGAATTTTCTTTGAAAAGTAGTTTCGAGTGTCTTTTAGAAAAACCTATCGCCAGGGGGAATTATTAACGCCATAGAATGTAAACAAACGCACGACAATTGGTTTCTGCATGGACGATGCGACGAAATGCCCGCCCAAGCGTGCAGCGGTCGACCACGACCTCTGGTGTATTCACTCGACTACGAAATTGAGGACTCGCACTGAAATATGAGTCAGGACTAACGGACGCCTCGTCTGCATTTCTCATTGCAATTTCTCCCTTTAAAATCCAAGAGCGATAATTTTCTTAAGCATCATTAAACAGTTGATCATTCACTTTATATTTCTTTGAGGTAGGAATTTCATATATTAAATGTTACTTACACGTACGTCGGGATTTCAGTGTTACATTACAGCCCCAGGTGTAAAGTAAAGTATGTCCCAAAAAGATACACACACATTGCTGACCTATGTAATGGTTGTGTGTAAATATCTTTTTGGTACACTTTGTATTTATGTCAAATGACGGATGATTATAGTACTTCATAATTATAAGTTTATAGCAAAAAGGGTTTAATTGTTGGATTCTCAGTCTTTCAATAGAGCTTAATTAGTGTATATACTACAGTAGATTCCGGTTAATTGGACCATCGGTTAATCGGGATAGCCGTTTATTTGGGACAAATCTTAAAGAACAAATCTTTTTAACACTTTACGTGGAACTTCGCATAATTGGGCCAAAGTCCCGATGTGTCCAAATTAACCGGAATCCACTGTATATAGTTGTGATTTTAGGTCCACGGGTTTCACAGAAAAAATAAAATTGAATCCACTAGCCTCTCACTCTTCGCAAAGAATATAGACCATATCTCTGACGAAGAAGGAAATAAAAAAATGATATCTTTATTATTCCTTCATCCTAATGGCCGGATGTCACGTTTAAATAATCAGCAGAAATATTTGAAATTACACGAGTTATTTATTATTTATGCTAAAAAATGCGCTTGGAAAAATGGTTTGCCAACTTACTGGCAAAATGAATGCAGCAGATGTTGCAAAAGTCCGAGTTTTAATATTCAGAAGATAGAGTAACAAGTCGACATAAGTTGTAGCAAGCGCGTAATCATAGCAAAGCTCAGCTTTTGCTTTTGAAGGAATGCATTACATAGTAATTATATAAAAATTACACCGGTCAATTTTCTGTCGAAATGCATAAATAGTCATAACTTTCTATGTTTATCATAAACTCAATCTTAATTAATTCTAATGTGTGAATTAAGACTCAAATTATTGCCTCTCTATAACAAAAGATAGGCCTAATTACTCCGATCCTTTATGCTAGTCGTCTTAATGCTAGAATTTTACAGCTGAATGCTGCTACGGAATTTAAAAGAAAGGGTGATATGTGTATTAAAATATCAATATTTTTATGTGTGGTTACAAAGGAGACGTAACGGCTTAGCACCGGAAAATATGTAGCCTAATTCTAGTTAATACTCTTACTGCATTATTTTCAGCATTACAAATTTTTTGTCTGTCTTTTTCGTAAGGAGACGATGAAACGGTAGACGGCTTTTTATGTGTTCTTTGTACAAAGGACACAACACGAACTCATAATGGGGATATTGTCCGAGCCAGTTCTCTCCAAGTCTGCTGTCAATAGTAGAGTTTATTGCTCGACACGTCACGGCTTGGTTTATGCAACGGGACGGCAAGGTTGGTATTCAATGACCACATGACATTCTGCGCGGTGTTCGCTCCGTTATTACATGCGTGCACTGGTCACACTATACGTACAACGGACGATGTTCCTTTGGACTGTAACAATAATCAGAGCATGCGCAGAGCGCGTTAACCTTCTTTTAAGAAAATATTAATATCTGACCATCTGTCCGGAGGTTTCGTTATTACGAAGATGGAGACAGGCCTATGAATGGTAATAAGGATGAGTACAAAATTAATAATAATTAGACGTTGCTTATGCTGACGATTGCAAAATATGTAGACAATTGGGACGAAGGTGAAGAAGTTAATGAAGCTGACGTAGTTAATTACGATGATGTTGAGAAATATGGTGAAAGACGTTTGGAATGATGATGATAATAGGAAGGAGGAGTAAGGAACATTTTGTATGTGTGTGTGTGTGCAGTTAAGGATCTCTTCTGGAAATATTTCGTGTGTCGTATCAGGTTTACCTATGTTTGTAATTATAAGACATTTCTTTCGTCATAGTGGGTAATTTGTGGTCATCCCAAATAGGCGCAGTACTGGATTATTATTCTACTGCAGTGCAGTAACAACGCAGGTCCTGATTAGTGCCTCAGTAATTGCCGCATGTTTGTTTATTTTTTACTGTAAGGAGCGATTTTCCATTCGCTAATGATTTGAAGTGTAGCGCACTAAAACGGACTGACTTTAACCACACACACCGCTTTAAGATTCACTTATTCATGAATATAAAACGCTTATATCACATCCTCTCCCCTCTTCTTAGTGCACTAATTTGTTTTGTTCACGTTTCTTCTTTCCCTGATTTATAAGTTTTATATTTTGTTATGCATTATATTTCATGTTTTTAAGATTTCTGTCTTCTGGATTGTTGCGCCCTGTAGTCTGGTAGATGTCCACCAACTTTCCAGAAGTCATGCTGCCTCAGTCATCAGGGCGATGAATTCATGACCTCTGAAACTTTGGTGGACATCTACCAGACTACAGGGCTCAGCAACCCAGAAGACAGAAATCTTCAGACTCACCACTGTGAAGAACTCAAATCTGACAAATTTCATGTTTTGTATAACCAGTTGACAGAATTTTGAAAGCGTTCACTATTACATCGTTTGTTCATTACGATTAAAGACTGGGATGAGTTATAAATTAATGTATTTTAATCATGTAGTTTTACATTATTATAGAGCGTATTATCCATTTCTCAGTAGTAGTGGTCATTACAACGGTGTTTGAATATTTGAATGTTTTAGAGACTTGGAATTTGGTTGTTTAGTGTCTGTGTGATGGCTTCGTCTGTGGCACCCCTTAACATCCCACAGCATATTTTCAATCACTGTCTGAAGTAATGAATGGTCTCCATGCTACTATACCCAAATTGATATAAATTGCAGCTGTGACTGTAAGAGTTCAATACTACATAAGACAATTCGTGAAAACTTGAAACCAAGAAGGAGGTCTATTATGAAGTCAATGGTTTCTCTTCAGTGCTGCACCCTGTTTTATTGTACAGGGTCTCTCCTGCTGTAACTTGTAATAAAAGGACAAGGGGGTAGCTTACACAGTAGCTGGATTCCACTCACTTATAATTATTTATTAGACAATTCACTTATTTTTTTATTTGTGTCAAGTCTTTTGATGTTAACCGCCATTCGACGAGATCCTGAACTCGAAACTATGTATTTTTTCTTAGTCTTTGTCTTCACCGCTATTGCAAATTCTTTTGCTTGCTACTTTTCTTTTTAATTTTATTTTGTTTTATTCATTTTTTATCCTTCTTATTCTCCTCCACGCTCAGATAAAACGAAAACTACGTCCGAAGTGAAGTTTTACGACCAAGCGGGCAGTGGTGACGACGATGAACTGACGATGGCTTTTAAGACGGATGACTGATTTTTCTTATTCTTCTTCTTCTTCGTCTTCGTCTTCTCCTCTTATACCCCTCTGTTCCTCTACTCCCAGCAAAACCCTTTTCATTCATTTCTGTCCTTCGTCTTGTTTTCCTTCGTCAAACGGCTACAATGATCTGCGATCCGGAACGTTAGGACCCCAAAACAGTAAGACAGCCTGAGGACAAGAGTGACACCTGTCTCAAATATTCATGTGTCATTGGATTTGTAATGACGGCGTGACAGAAAGAGACAAAGGAGGCTTCAAAGATACGACAGAAATAGAGGAAACAAGGGTAACGTCTTTAATATTGTATTCTAGACTCAAACGCACTTGGATGCCGCCTCACGAACTTCTTTACTGCTAGCAATGGCTTAACAGATCTTAACACTTTAAGGCCCAGTGGTAACTGTAGCACCTGTTTTAGTATTTAGAGACTGTATTTCGCAAGCAGTGTGTAGTTTCGTATGCTTTTCGGAAGGAACAATGTTTGTTTGTCTTGACTGTATTTCGCAAGCAGTATGTAGTTTCGGAAGGAACAATGTTTGTTTGTCTGAACAGCATCAACCAAACGATCTTTGGAACGAAGAAACGCCCTTTCTTCTTTGAGGCACTGACTAAATGAAATTATCTAGGTCTTTAAGCAAATAACTTTTCAATTTATTGTTCCAAAGTTAATCAACGAGTTTAAACAAATACTGAGATTATCCCCTATACCCAAATATCTATTACGTGCTCTCATACAGTCCTCCCGATTAAAATAGTCGAGGTTACCCTTTTGCTGCGGAGACCACCAAATTACTTATAATTTCCTAATTATCATTCGGTTCAAAGCTGAATGAGAATTTGTTGTTTCGTAATTTTCACACTGATAATTTTGGATCTCGGACGATATACAACTTAAATGTTCTGAGGTCGATTATATTTATATTTCCTCTCTTCTTATGTGAATATTTTAATATTGCTTCCTTAAAGTATGCTTCAGCGGAATATTTCCTGTACCCTGCCAACTCATCGTCATCGTAAACGCCTCATCTCATTGCACTTTATAACCCCTGCTGTTGAAACACTATCATTAAATAATGTACGAATCAATATATATCATTTATGTTAAGGTTTGAAGTTCTCACAGCGGCAAATATAAAGGCAACGGTCTTGTGGGAGGTTGAGTCGTGTAGTCTGGTAGACGTTTATCGACGTTTCAGAGGTTCTTGCTGCTAAGATGGTGATCGCCCTGGTGATGGAGACAGAGAACACATCAGTAAATCTGTAAACTTCTACCAGACTTCATGACGCAATGTCCGATAAGACAGCCATCTTCATCTTACCTGTTGATCGGCTCTGTCAACAAAGTATTTGGTATCTGCAGTCAGCGAATATCGATGGTTGGTGGAGGGGGGCGAAAGGAGGGAACTAAGAAAGTATCTGTCCGTTCCTATTAATAATCATTGAACCACGTGACCAATATCATATCAAAAAAAGGCATTTGAAATTTTACAAGTTGGTAGAACATAAACATTCTTTTTAGTCGACATTTTCTAAGATGGTGACGATGCGATACTTTGAGGTTATTCTAATGGAAATTATGTCAAGAAATGTTATCTCAAACTGTGTACGTACGAGGTGCGATCGGAAAGTTTCTAGACTGCGCCTATAAAAACCCGTACACTTATCTCAGGTATTAAATTCATCCATCACCCTCGAAGTAGTTCCCCGGGGAGTGAACACAACGATCCCAGCGCCGCTGCCAAGCCTGGAAGCATCCCTGGAAATCTTTCTTTGTCAGCCTGTCAAGCACCATCTGCGATTCTGCCTGAATCTCTTCTATCGTCTCAAATCTCCTTCCCTTTAGCTGAATTTTCATCTTTGGGAAGAGGAAGAAGTCACACGGAGCTTAGAAAGGAAGTTGGGGTCGGTTCTTGCAAGATCTTTGAGCTCCTGACAAACGAGAAGTCGATTCTGCTTCTGGTCCTCTGACAGGATGCGTCGCATGTGGAGTTCTTCCTTTAGAATCAGCTGACAGGTCTCATAGCCTATGCCAACAATGTCGCACAAGTCGTTGATGGTACGACGTCGATCGTCGTGAATGGATTGCCGAATCTTCGTAACATTTTCGGGCGTTGTGCTCGAAGATGGTCGTCCAGAACGCTCGTCATCATCGACAGCGGTTCGGCCATTTTTAAAACGTGAATGTCACACAAAAGTTTGTGCACGACCCATTTCGAAGTATTTCCCCAAATGCTTGCTTTAGCATTTCATAGGTTTCTGTAGCCGTTTTGGCGAGTCTTTGGCAAAATTTGATGCACACGCGCCATTCCGAAATCGCAGGAGGGTCGGTGTAATGCACTACCAAAACGCCCGTAACTAAGAAACAAATGCTAATTCGATGATGCCGGCTGGCACACTGATTCACTATGAATGTAGGCCGCACCCCCTAGCGACAGAAGCTCGTACTACATCCGGTTCGCCCTCTATTGACTCAGTCTTGAAACTTTCCGATCGCACCTCGTACATACGTTCTTCGCAGAACTTATTGTTTCGCTCGAACTGCAGCGTACATGTTATCAGCTCTTCTTATTCAACCTGTACTTGACATAGCGCAGTTAATTAATACAAATAGCGTTGGTTCTGTTCAGGCCCGCATCAGGACCAGAGAAAGCAATTTCGTCATTAGTGTTATCAGAAATCTTATCCTGTTACATATCATCTACATTACTTCTGTATCCACACTTTGCGTTCACGGCGTGGCGAGTAGGAACAATGGAATCCGTACGTCAACCGTTTCCCTCTTAGCACCCACAAATTTTGTGTTCTGTATTATGTCCGATGACACTTGACGGCCGAAGGACTCCCAGTTCTTGATTTTGTTAGATAAACGTATCTTTAAAAATTCCGCATTTTCCATAAATTAAAAACAAAACATTAGTTTGAATCAACCTCGGATATTGTTTCAAAACAAGTACCTGTTTGCCATTTCAATTATTTCTTTGTATTATTTAAATGAGTATATTTTATGTTTTTAAATATTAAGAGTAAACAAATCTTATTTTGTGTTTCAGACATTACATAAATTGTTGCTGATATGAGGGTTTACATTATTTATTTTATTAAAGCTTGTAAGACGTTTCAGACATGCTGTTATTCCATACACGCCTTCATGTTCTGGTGTGACGTATTTAACTTGCTTCAGTTTTCTGTGATTCTCTTATGTCACTTTTGTTCTGAATGTTTTGGAATGTAAGGAAGGCTTCCATTTCAGTCGCCAAACCTTGACTGGGCAGATTCAACTCTTTTATTTTTCGATTGCTGTGAGTTTTGTAAATTATTACTTTTGAAGCCTCATTTTCCTAATGTGTTTGTGATTTGTGTTCTAGGAATTATCAGGTTACATCGCACATTTTGCGTTGTTATAGAACAAACATGTGCCTGTAATAATTCATAATTATCCGTCACCATTTTTGGTTAATCTTGTTAAACACATGAAATAACATGATTTTTAATTAGGAAATTCGAACATCCTGAGGTGGCAATGGGACTGAATTCTACATCAGGAAAATCATTTAATCATTTAATTAACTGGCTATAAAAATGTGAAATGGATGGTTCAGGATAGGATGTTATTTCTAGCTCTTTTAATGACAAATATTAACAGTTTGGACCTAAATCTTAACCATATTAATAACTGTTACGGATCTCAGTCTATAATTTGATATTTGGTAGCCTAAATAAGAGAAACTTGCATTTATTGTGACAGATCTAACTTTATTACGAAATACAGGTTTATAATATGGTGTCCATGGACATATTCCCTCCACCAAAGTTCGATCCAGGTGAGAGGTATTTATTATACTTCGTATAATAATCTTATCTTTAGAGATTACCTTGTCTTACCGCTGTTTAATATCTGACAAAAATAATACCAACCTTGAGGCCGTGGGATCTCCTGAGATGGTGGCGACACTAACAGCACTTTATATAGGGTCCTAGAATTCTGTGTGGTTTAGGGCTTAAAAATATTGCTTTTGTTGAGGTAATTGTGAAATGTGAAACATTATAGCTCCCGCAAAGAAACTATATTTAACCTTGGGTTTGTTGCTAATAACTAATAAAGATTTAGAGCTAATGACGTGAAATTTAAAATATAAATAAAATATTATTTATGAAACATTTTTTGTATCATAATTAAAAACGTGGCAGATGTGTAAAATTGTGAGACTGCATCTTTAAAATTTAACTGACTTGGTGGGAATCTTTTACCGGTAGAAAATATGAACATACATGGATTACTAAATTGTATAATTATTAATTTAAAGTTTAAGTTTCTTACTAGCTTGGTTATATTGGTGGAAGCATCTGAGAGGAGATGGACATCATATTCTTCCCATATCGAATTTTGCACCTGACGTATGGCCTGGCAATAGCTCTTACAATGGTCAAAAGAAGTTGCACACGCAAGACAATCCACGCCAGTTTCTGGTTTCTCATTATAAACACCTCCGGCATCCGGGTTTCTCCCGTTGATGCCTCATTTCGATAGTAAATTTGAACACACAGTGCTTGTACCACTCTTGCTGTGCGACTGTCAGTCTGCAGAATCATTCACCTCTCAACCGGACAGATAGGCAGGATAAAGGAGGGAAAACCAACGATTCAGTAAAACAAGTAGACCTCAGAAAAAAAAACTGATAACGATGAAGCCATTGAACTAAGAGCAGTGTGCATGTAAAGATACGTATATTATCATATTAACAGCTGTACCGATTAATAAAATGATATTTTTTCTTTGGATTGAGCGTTGTAGAATCTCAGTGGTATAGGTTAGTGAGATTAAAGCTTTGACTATGGGTAAGCATGAAATTGAATCGTGTTGTAGGTTGCACTCCCGCATCTAATTTGTACAGTGTATTTTCTTCTCTCGAAGATACACTTTCGCGGCTCATATTTTGCTTTGTTTTACTTAATCCCTCCCTAGAAGTGCTGGGATAAGTACCTGAAATAGGTTTTCGGTCATTAGTCGGGATTTCAAACTCTCACGGCAGCGAGTACTGTCTTTTGCGAGTACCTTCCGTGTAGTCTAAACAGTTTACTGACGTTTCAGAAGTACTTACTGCTTCCATAATCAAGACGATTGCCCTGAAAGACCTCTCACACATCGATGAACTTCCGTCAGACTACATAGCTCAAGATGCCGGAAGTCAGTTATACTTTCTGATTCATGATCGTTCGACCCACATAAATTAAGAGTTTAAAAATAATCGGTAATAAACACAAGAATTTTCAACATATGTGGGAAGGCAGTATCCAGCTGATGTACATACACCAGTAGTTGATATTTTACACACCGCTTAGTCTTCAATACAAAGCTATTTGCAAATAGAAATCTGCCTCAAAACTAATTGTACTGTATGGAGTCAGAAGATATTTTTCCTTTCATATTGTTAAATATTCCCCATACTAAAATTATTTATAATAAAAGTCGTAGAATGTGATTACTTAAGTTTGCTTTATATGATGAGCAAATTACGAGAAGTGTAAGTTGGACATGTAACTTACGCAAAGTCAGGGTTTCTCTGGACCGATACAATCGATTCGGTGTCCACTCACAAATCAGGTAGTTTATGAAATGTAACGTGCAGAATAATGGACAGACATAGGGACGAACTTACGGGTTCGATTCCCGGCGGTGCCCGAATTTATAACTTGTGTTGGGCAAGGCCGTGGTCTAGGCAACACGGAGTTTTCCTCCGTGGCATCCCAACAATTACTCCATGCACACACAGAAGAAGGCAATGGCAAACCACTTCTGGATCATCTGCCAAGAACATATATGAACAGGTCCCAGTCCGAGAAAAGGAGGGAAGGATCCTGTTCATATGGACCTATCGTCAGACAGAACACTAAATAGAACGTATATGAAAAGGTCCCAGTCCGAGAAAAGGATGGAAGGATCCTGTTCATATGGACCTGTCGTCAGACAGAACACTAAATAAATAAAATAATAAAATCGAACGAAAAAAGCACAGGGTATATTCTGAAGACTGATATCAAAGTGGCAGAATAACTCTGTTTCTTTCGTTGTTTGTTTAACGACATTTTACCAAGAAAGAAGTTGTGAGTGGTGAAATAAACTGAAGGAAACTGTCGTTTCGATTTTAGTGTAAATTACTGTCCCAGTATTGCCTCGACAGACTAAGGGAAAAAAAAGCCTTAGTCATTGTAGTCGGTCGACGGACGGAGACCCGAACGAGGAATTCTCTGTTGCGGTGCTAATCGCTACACCGTGACGATTGGCTGAATAATATTAAAACGAATCTAATATCTCGGTGTCTGATGAAAGACTCTCGGGCTACAAGCCGCGTCAGGTGGCTGAACGGTGAACAAACCATATCTTCTGCCAACGTTTCGAGAAACACCTCTGTTCTCATCCTCAAGGTTGCTGGGTAACCAATCCGTTCCTTTGTCAGCCGCCATAGTTTCACTTCGTACATCTCGGTATCTGTTTCAGATACCGAGAACTGTGATCCTGGTTTATGTTTTAAAATCTAGTATCATAATTATGTGTTGGTGATACTAAAACGTCGGGTTCTGTTATAAAGTCCTTTCTAATCATGAGATTTTTTTCATGTTAAAACTGTAATGAATCTTGTTTATTTCATAATCAATTCAAAATTCCTTTAAAGAAATTACTGAAAAAATTAAAATACTTGTGACATTATGAATGATATAATTTACTATTGTAAATGTTAAATTCTACACAGTTCGCAAACATTACTGCTGTATCGAATCAACATCAATATATGAATCAACCAACCATCTGAAGATGAGAGTATAACATACTTCCGAAACGTCGTTTACATAAAAATATACCGAAGGTAGTGGACAACTTTCAACATTCTTGTAAAAAAATCAAACATTGCTTGGTCTTAAGAGAGTCAGTAGAGAAATCTAGTAAACTAGAAGCAACTCTTAAAGAAACTTTTATGAATGGGTTATGTTAGTTGCACCACTCTTCCACTGACATGTGCAGTCTTTCTAAAGAGTAATTTCTCGACTTGCATGAGTAGTCAGTCACACGTTGCTCTTAAATTTCAGAAAATAACAACAGCGACCACCGCCCGGATGTCGATCATTTCTATACGTGCATTGTACACTCCGCGCAGGTCAAAATGGCTCCCGATATTTACATAGTGACTATTAGGGGGAATTTGGAATAAGTCCATACTGAAAACGATTTCTGGGCTCAGTCTTCATTCCAGTAGACTTGTTAAATTTCAGGTAGTGTTTCGTAAGTCAGCTCAAAGAAATATGTATTTTGAATTGGTTTTCTTTATCGTAATATATAAATAAATATATATGTATGTATTTAAGCTGTGTATGCATATTCTCTTGTTCGTGCGTTCTTCAATCCTTGTATTCTAGCCCTGTTTATTTAATTATCTTTTTCTTTGATAACCCTGGACAAGAGGAGGTGTGCACCGGGTATTGGTCGGGAAGCCTGAGAGGAAGAGACCTCTGGGGAGATCTAGACGTAGATGGGAGGAGAATGTCAGGCGGGATCTATGGGAGATAGGAGTTGAAGGCGACTGGATTTTGTTGGCCCAGGACAGAGTCCGGTGGAGGTCTTTGGTTAGTTCGGTGATGAACCTTCGGGTTCGGTAAGCCATCTAGTTAGTTAGTTAGCCCTGGAGAAGCAGAACGTTTCCGTATTCTCGTTCGTAAGTTGGGGCTTATCTTTGATCCGGCTCGTGTTACTGTACTTTTCCTTCTTTCTGGATTTGCCGTCGGACGCCAGGCCGAAGTCGGTGTTTTTTGTCAAGCTACCTAACCTGTGTCTCCTTCACGCTGACTCGTAAAATGAGGTAACTGTAGCGTTCCATTTGCGTTGATCCAAGTGACCGTGAAGAAATGACTTGCTCTTACAGCATACTCGTTCATTTGTTCGAATCGACTCCTGCGAGTGAAAGTTGTGCAATTACTCTTGAAAACGTTTCACGCCATTTCAACGTATATTTTCATATTATAATGCGGTGATTCCCCCTACTTTACGAAATGCTGATGATAATTCCTGAAGTACAGTGTGTCCCATTTGGAAAGTAACGCTAAATACAAACAGTATTTGCAAGATTTGGTTATATCAATTTTTTTTTTTTTAAAAAAGATTTTATTTCTTACAGAACAGTTTTAAAGTAGGTGCTGAAAATGTTCACAGCCTTCTTGATGACAAACAAACTCTTCTTCTGCCCCGAAATTTTGTTACCATTCGGTGTATTATTGTCTTATTCGTCATTTCTTTATCAGGATACGCATAGCAAAGTGCTTCGAGGACAACAGCAAACATTTCGATACGAAGTTATGTTCGAAAATGGTCACACGTTCTGTCCGTGAATGCACAGTGATCGCTTTTGCGCAACTGCCTGAGCAGGGGCCTAGCAATCAGGATGACTTCACTCGAGTGTCACGGGGTTGCATTTTAAGTGGTGAAATCTGTACTTCTACGGTACCTGTGGAGTAAAGTGCTCGTCCCAGGTGTAAACTGATAGTTGCATCTGATGTTACGAAGACTGTCCACAGATTTAGGCGTAGAAGAATCATAAAGAGGAGGCCAAGGTATGGGGGTTCGTTGTAAGTTTAAAGACGAATAGGAAGATGCAAGAGAGAATTAAAGGGAAAACCAGTCCAGACGAATCTAATCTTATGAGATATACAAGGATCTAATGTGCCATGTATTCATCGATATGAAGGACAGATCGTCGATGTGATGACATAATTTTGTTAATATTTTGTATTTTTATATTAGTGACATTTGAGATCGAACGCGAGATATTTTGATTAGTACAGTAGTGCTAACCGAAACAGATAAAATTACCTAGTTTTGCTTATCTTAGTGTGATATCAAGATTGTTCGAGCGAACCGCATGTGAAGGTGTTTGAGAACAAACTGTTGAGAATATTTTTCACCAGTCAGTATATTTTTGTTAATTTTTAAACATTGTAGTAAAAAATATAAAATTCGGGTGCATGTAAAAAGTTATTCCATCACTGGTCCCCGTCCTGAGGCAGATGAAACAAATTCACACACTTGCATCCTGCTTCAGATACATTTTGATTTTGAACCTATCTTCCCATCTATGACTAGTTCTTCCACGTGGTCTTCTACCTTCAGTTTTTCCGACCAAGATTTTTTTACGCATTTCCCTCTCGATCTGTGTTCGGTCTTTAAATATGAAATCAAGTTTCACACCCACGTAATTTTCTACTTCTGCATATTGGCTGTACCTTTGAATCCTCCTCAGTCTTTATCATTATTATTGACAACGAATGAGGATACAAGGACTAAGCTGGAAGGGGCAACGGTTTTTCAAAGTTTACAATTCTCTCTTAATAAGAAATACCGTTGCTAAAAGGATACTTTGAAATAGATCGTTGTTTGATGCAATTAATAACGGCGATGAAAGCAGGGGATCTGAGGACGAGATTAAGAATCTCTGCAGAGCCTGAGATAGCACTAATGAATGGCCTCTAATGGCATCTGGAAACATATTACAGTGGACAAGCCAGGATTAATTTGATGCTTGCATCCGGTTATAAAGAACGTATCGGATGGAGTCATTAGTTCACTTCTTTTTCATCATTTTTGTGATGGAAATAGACCTCTTATGCTCAATGCAAGAGCGTTACAAGCCAATTCTTTGGATCTTGAAGAGCTGCCGACATGGTATACCATAATACACACCTAGTAGGACTTTTATGGCATATATAAAGTGAGGTAACTTTGTAATGAAGACAAACGAATAACAGAGATCAATAGGCCAGCTTGGTGTTAGGTTATTATACCGCCAGCTTTAGAATATTCTGATTCATATGCAAACAAGTAACCATATTACTGACATGAGGTTATTTATTTATAATCCCTTTCTTTGTCCGTTTCTAAACAAATATATATGTTACAAAGTTAAGCTGGAAACTATGCTTAAACCCATATAGTCAGAAAGTATTCATAATAATTTTCTCCTTATAGAAATAATCGCCTTACAAAGCAAGAAAGTATCACACTTGTTTCATCTCTGGGACTTATGTTATTTAACTGGCATGAATGTGATAATTCCACGAATTTATGAACATTAATTAATTCTCTGGTACTACAACCAAAGGGCCCAGTACCTCTGATTGCAGATTTCCACCGTCGATACCAAAATCTGTGACCTGATACTGTTAAAGGTAAATTCCACCAATTCATCTTGCATCCTCATGAACTATTTAACTACGATTATTATCAATACAATCTTACAGTCACCCCCTCTTTGTTTAAAATTATAGTTTTCTAAGATACTTCCACACTGAAGCTCTGTTTACATTTCGTCTTCCTCATGAGACCCACATAGGCCTAAACACCTCATGGCGATGGTTTCTATTTTTCTACCTTAATCAAATCTAGTTACCCACATAAAACGTCTAGTTACTTGCATTGCAGTACTCCAAATTACCTGCATTAAAAATTTGAAACTACCAGCTGTTACACCCTGAAGATGGCAACCCGCAATGTTTGCTCAACCATTGAGTAATTTTCAAAATTTAACGCCTCTATTTTTTTAAAAAAAAATCCGAAGTTCTACGTTATATTTTTCATACCACCCACGAGAAATTTTACGTACAAGCACTGGACTTTCTAACCCGAATTTAATTTATTTGGTTTCTGAGACGTCGTGGCCGAGTAGTTGGTCCTGCCGCTCTCGAGTTCATATCCTGGCCGAAAAACGGCTATCCTGACAGGTATTTCGATATTTTTTCAGTCCCTGCAAAAACACAGGAATAGTGCCTTAAATATGCCACGACCGCTTCCTTTCATATCATTTTAAACTAATTATTATTAGTGTTCGACGATCTATAATCTAATCTAGTGACAGCATATTTAAATAAATCATAAATAAATAAATAAATAAATAAATAACAGACCTACCAGCGAATGAGATATGTGCCTCCATCTTTTAACTGCTTATTTTAAATATCCATGGCTCTTCAAAACTAAATATTGTACTTCGCCAAGGAGATGTGCTAATAGAAAAAATATTTGTCGAAATGAAAGCCAGATGGGAAGGGTTTAAAACTTCATGAAAGTAATGATGATTGACAACAGATTTGTTGGATCAGGATCTGCCTTCTTGTTCCATTCGCGGGTTTCAACACAATACGCAGCTGTGCACGAATAACGAGCATCATTTTGCTATGAAAATTGGGCTAGTGACAACATAATTAAATAAATCATAAATAAATAAATAACAGACCTACAAGCGAATGAGATATGTGCCTCCATCTTTTAACTGCTTATTTAAGTATCCATGGCTCTTCAAAACTAAATATTGTACTTCGCCAAGGGGATGTGCTAATAAAAAAAAAAATTGTCGAAATGAAAGCCAGATGGGAAGGGTTTAAAACTTCATGAAAGTAATGATGATTGACAATAGATTTATTGGATCAAGATCTGTCTTCTTGTTCCATTCGTGGGTTTCAATACAATACACAGCTATGCACGAATTACGAGCATCATTTTGCTATGAAAATTGGCATAATAGAAATTTAAATTTAATGGACAGCCAAAATGGACCAACATAAAGATGTAGAGTGTGTGCTGCTGGCGGACATAAATCCCCGATTGGATTCGGATTTAATTCCTTTCATCTCTTGGTTGATTGAGCGAGCAGGCAATTCTTCGAATTGCATGGTTGACGAAAGTATGTCTGGCCATCGTGAATAGGCGTCTATAGAACTGTGAAAAGTGACTCAGGTAGATTACAGTTAATAGATTTTCTTTTTACCATTTGCCCCAAAAGTAACGTAGCTAACTTCATATTTCTGAGTCTTTTTCAATATATGAGTTTATCATCTAAGGAACGCAAAGTTTCAATTCTGTACACACGGCCTTGCGCCATTTTAACTTGGTTAATTGAATAATATTAATTTTAATATTATTTTCGATTTACGCTTGAGTACCTTAAGTGATTTCTTTCCTCAAGAATTTGAGACATGAATTTTGCATCCATTTCTCATCTCATTGATCAAAAGAACAAAAACATCAGGTATTTATACAACCCGATTTAAATCTTCGCCTCCCTCCCCCGTTCCACAAATATCTAGGACGAGAATACTCAATTTGTACAAAAATGCATTGTTAAAAACGTTTGATGAATATACCACAGTGCATTAAATATATTTCTTGCTATGTAATTTTTTTTCAAAACATCCCTTGGAATTCTCTTTGCTTAGAAATTGCTTTCCATTTGTCAAACTAAAATATCTAACGAACTTCAGTTACAACTTAGTAAGTTTCAAGTTTGTAAGGAAGGTTCTGTAATTAAAAACATTTTTCATATCCTGAACTGAAGATGGCAGTAGAAGAAACTACCGAAACGTTTAATGTAACAGATCTTCAGAGAATCAAGTTTAGGCTATTCATGGGAAACTCGTAGCATTTATATTCTGTGCTCTTTTTCCACTGTAAAGCAACTGAAGAGTGTAACTGACCTCCCAGGCGCGAATGGTGAGTGGAATGTTACTTCCATTCCTCATACATTAATTCCTTAATAATTTTATGTTTAGGCACAGTTTAAACTCCTGCTTTACAATACAGGCTCATTGTATCAAAATTACAAGTTAAAACTGTAGTACTGCATTTTGTATTTATGGTTTTCGTATGATTTTCATTTTAAGAAGGGACCATTCCCTTAAACAGCATCAATAAGTTTATTTTTGTAATAGAGAAGTATTTCATTTAGGTTCAGACTGAATATATAAATATAATAATTCCACGTTTCACTGTATGCCTGTCATGCAGCCCTCCCACAGTTGAAAATCAAAAATCCGCCCTTAAGTGACGAGCGAGCATTGTCTGGGGATCTTTGTGCCCTCAATATTTAAACATTTAAATTTGTGCCCTCCGTTAAATATGGTATCCATTTCCCCCACATTCTCTTATGTCTTTCCATTTGCTTTGGCTTAATTAATGGCGTAATTAAATCAGCAATTTTGTTAAATATTTAGATATGCTTCCAATCAATGAATTTAATATTTTTCCTTGACATATGCCACTCATGGTTTCACCCCACGACACCTCTATTGAATCAGAGAGGCTCAGTGGCCACTGTGTTTCAGAAACATGTGGTTATTAACTGATTATTCTGAAACTTGAGAGAGAGAGAGGTGTGGGGGTAGATGTGGCACTCACTTTGACTACGTGGGTCGTGGGGGGGGGGGGGGG
>NW_019060230.1:794771-805277 GCF_000696155.1 Zootermopsis nevadensis
GCCGGTCTGGACGTGAGAAAGAGGAGAGCAAAAACATCGTCGCCGGGTACCGAACTCATGACGTCCAGACCGTAGCCAACTACTTCACAGACTAAGCTCTGCGCGTTTATTATGCATCCTAAGTCGATGTTCTTTTTAGTTCGTAAACGAAATATATTTTTGCTTTATTTGTCCTAGCTATAAAATTGCTACACTTCGGTCAGACACGTTTCCTAGTGTCTATAAGAGACACCATTAGACCTTAAAAGTTCAGTGGAAACTATATGCACCACTTACTTTAACAATTTTTAGCTATGCATTTTGTATTTTTACTGCAAATAGCAATTATCTCCTTAAATAGCATTAACCAGTTAATTTTGTTATGGTGAATTGTATTCTCTTTCAGGTACGGAATGAATTGTTAAATATTATTTAGAAGCATCTCGGCTTCAAACGATTATGAGCTTCGATCTGTGGTTCAAATGGAGTTGGAGGTCGTAATAGGTCTAACACTTAGTGACCGGTTTAGTTGTGAAAATTTTGCGTTTTAATTTTGACAGAGGATATGAATATGAAACAAGAAGTCGAATGGATGAAAGGCCATGACCTTTGTTTGTAGGTACTATTGCAGTTGTCCTCTCTGCCCATCTTTTTTTGGTAATCAAAGTGATCGCTTTACAAATTTTTCCCCATCAGAATTTTTTAATATGTATGACGATTAGAATCCTTTCTCCCTTCCTATTGTGTAACATTCCTTTACAGAAGTAAAATAATTTTATGTTACATTTTAAAGAGCTTAGACATAATATCAAAAACACCATTATAATCTTATTCATCTTAGTTAAAACATTTGTCATAACATTTCTTGTGTGTGTGAATACCCCTCTCATTTAACGTTACAACCACTAATTGGAAACTAATTTTAGAAGCATTTCAAGAATTGCCCGGACAAGTTCGTGGCATTACAGTGCTCCGTGAGCGTATAATTTATGTGAGGAAGCCGTAAATTAGTTTCGAAACGTTTTCTAGACTGCTAAATTATATCGTGGGTGAAGGGCACGATGCAAAATGACCAAACCTATTCATTATGATTATAAAACGCGTTGTACAGTGATGATACCTTAAAGAAAGTAGCTGGTTCAGAATGGAGTTACGTGCGATAAAACCACCTGTCTTAATTTCCTTCTATTTCTTATTCTTGAATTCCTCAACTTCTAAGGCTCTTCGTTGTTGTAACTGCCAATCATTCCACTCCTTATTCATTCCTCTAACATGTTTCATCGTGATCTTCTCTGTCGATCATTCTAATCGCTGTCCCTCGAATTACTTTCTCAAATCGCTTCATAAATTCGTGAACTCTTGGACTTTCAAGTTTTCCATAATTCCTTGCTCTTTTACTCGTACTGCAGATTAATCTTGTCTCGTCACTGCCATCTCTTCATACAGCGTTTGTGTTAATCCATTAGCGGAGCTAAAGCGGTTAAAAACGAAAAATGTACGTTATTTAGTTGTGAACTGGTACTCCACACACTGGAGCACAGAGAACCAACCGATTATCAAATATGTACATCTTCTGCAGGTCGAGTCAGCGAGTCGCTGTTAGCCACCTAGACCTGGCTTAACGTGGTCATACCCAAAATTTTAAAGTTCAGGTAGCCAAAGACTAGTACGTACGGATCAGACGATGAAATCTGTGATAGACTTCCTTGGAAAGCGATCTTGTATTATAGGATTGTAAATTGTATTTACATACTTTGCAGCTCGAATCTCGTTTAAGAAGTACTTAAAAATCCTTTTACTAACCCAAGTAGTATACCGTATTTTAGTTACAGAGAAAAGTTACTTATAAAAACGTTTAGAAGTAGGCTGTGTATATTTTCAGAACCAAACGAAACCCATATACACGCAATTGGAAGAAATACTGTATTGGGGAATAAATTCAGTGCTCACTGCACTATAAAGCCTTGCATAAAAAACATATTAAATATGTTAACGCTAATTTGTTAATGGTATCTGTGCTAAGAGTCAAATGGATTTGTTTAGTTTACATACGGAACTTGATAAATTTAGCTCTTATACATCGACCAGTTTCTTACGTAATTGAAAGTATTCTGGAATCTTATTGAGGTGTTATGTAACAGAGTCGACAGAGAAGAGGTTTGGGAGTCTGGTCTGGTACTGCCATTTACATGACCAGAATACCTGACGTTCATTATGCTAATTATTGACACTTTTATCGTATTTTCCTTTTGTTAAATTTGCAAGGTCATAAATATAGGAAAAATTAAATTTCAGCTGCAATTAAGAGAGACGTACATTTATAACACCAGCCCGTAAAGTGTCTGGTTGCGAGTAACGGTTAATATTTGCTCAGACACGTTTTTAGAGCAGCGCAAGATTTTTCATTCCACCGCCACATCCAGACTCGATGTATATTCATCCTGCATTATATTCAGCGTATGTTGGTGACTCTTTTCGTGGATGTAATGTAACCGGAGTGTGAAACTAGACATTCCCCTCAGTCTCATTCGATATCTAAAATATGTCCGGTACGCTTTGTTAGCATGATGCTTAAACACAGACACAAAATCAGCTTTATACTTATTGCCTTTAATTTATACATCTTTTTTGGAACACGCTGTATAATCTGTTAATATTACATACCAGTAGCAAATTTTATGTAAGATTTGAGGTTTTCACAGCGGTGAGTATGAAGATTTCCGTCTTCTGGGTTGTTGCGCTGTGTAGTCTGGTCGATGTTTACTAACGTTTCTGAGGTCATACTGCCTCCGTCATCAGGGCGATGAATCGCCGTGATGACGGAGGCAGTATGACATCGACCAGACTACACAGTGCAACAACCCAGAAGACAGAAATCTTGATACTCATCGCCCTGATGATGGAGGCAGTATGACCCCTGAAACGTTGGTAAACATCGACCAGACTACACAGCGCAACAACCCAGAAGACAGAAATCTTCAGCAAATTTTATATTTCAGCGTATAAATTGCTTGTAAAGCAGTGCATTGGAGGAACAAGAAAGTGATGTGAGGATAAGTTTGAAACGGATCAGTGTAAATAGGTTGTAAGGGTGTGGTTAAGATCGATTGTGGCTTTTGTATTAGCAGTGTTGAACGTTGAGATTCTATTACCATACACCCGTTAGGCCTAATAGTTTCTTATTCTGTGTGGTTGACATTATAAGAATGCGAGATGACTTGCTGAATTACATAGAAATGAGCAGAGGCACCTCGGCCAGGAAAGTAGCTGGCTAGACTATCGGGATTCGATTCCCAGCAGTGCAGGATTTTTTCTCCCTTCGCCGTCACGTTTAGACAGGTTTTGGTGTCCGCTCATATCTCGCAGGAAACAAAAATTTGACCCGGCTTCTTCACGTTACAAGGGTTTAACTGCACTGCCGTTATGAAACGTGTTTTAGAATCAAAGCATGTACAAACTGTACAATTTACAATTACGCTCAACAGCAATAGCATACTAATACACAAAAATTAAATCAAATGCAGGTTCACCCTTCTCCATGCAATAGGCTCTTCCGCACTCCTCGTTACAATTAAGCCAAGGTCACCTTAGTTGCTAGGCCGCTGGTCACGGAAGTTGGAAAAAAGATGTGTAGATGCCAGCACAGTGTCTTCACGAAAAGGACGTTTGTTCGTTCTTGAACATTACTTCGTATGGAAATCGTTTGCTGCCGCCCGTGAAGCGTTCGGCCCTGCGGATCCTTGTAAGGATCTGCCGAATAAGACAACAATACACCGACTAACAAAATATTTTCGATACACATGAAGTGTCTGTATGTGACAAGTGTTCATTGGCTGAAACAACGAGTGGCGGGTTTCGTCGTTTTATGCCTGAGGAGATGGTAACGCGTTACAGAGTTGGTGTTACGTTTTAGATTGGGAAATGTACGAAACCTTGGGCCTTGTCGAAGGTGGAAATAAACCGATTTTGTCAGCGGTGAAAAATCTGCAGTGACTATTTCTGCTCTCAGAAATATTAAATATTTTTTTGTTCTTTTATGTTCTAAGATCATCTCTGATATTGGTGACCATTGCATCTTTTTCTTTACTGTGGTAACGAAAGAAGTGTCCGAACGCCATTCGTCAGTGTACTGAAAAAATATGTATGTTTGATGTTTCGAATGAAGGGCCTAAGTCAATCGTAATTTGGATTGATTTAAACCCCTCTTAGTGGGAACCAAAGTTATATTAGAGAACCTGACTTCACTAGAACATCAATATATTCGTTTATGTAGGCTCTATATTGAGAAATGCTTACAGAATTTTTTATAAGCTACGAAAAGATCAGTAGGAAGTTCTAGTTGTATTTGGTAAATAATTTTAAAATGCTTCTTAGAAAAATGAAAAAAAATAGTGGGGGGGATTTATTTGTCTGAGGACAGGGACCGATGGTCAGCTTTTGTGAACACGGTAATTAACATGCTGATCCCATATAGTTTTGGAATTTCTTGACTAGCTGTATGTAGTACTCGGGGTCTCAAGAAGGAATAGTTCTTATATTCGTACTCAGTAATGTTGCCTGTAGTTTTGTGAGACACTGAAATGTAGTCGGCACAAATGGTCAAAACCAAATTGCTCACGAATATATTTTCATATAATTCTGTTAATGAAAGGCATTAATAATTTTTATAGATGATCTAGTAGCAAGGCTGTGAAATGGCCTGTAGGAAGCTGCAATAGGCGTAGCATATAGCTCACATTCGGAAATATGAAATATACACAGAGTTTAGATGGAAAACCTGTTGGAAAGTAGCCATTTGTAAGATCGAGAGATAGATGAGAGGGAACGTGGTGTTGGATCTTAAGGAATTAGGTTGTGAGGATAGGGAATGTATTAGAGTAGCTGGATATTGTTTAATTGCGTGCTATGGTATTAGCTGTGTTGAATCTTCGGGTTTGATTACCGCAGACATAGTTATGTGACACAACAAACAACAATTTTTCGAAAGTATTTACTCCACCAGCTAATTACACATAATGACAAGTTACATTGTAACGCTAACATTAATCATTTTACCATTAGCGTATGAACGTCAGATCAAGGACAATCACGTACAAAGTAAATTAACTTTTGGTATTCTTGTACAGTTAACACATCACAGTGGACAGGTCAGCAGTGTAATGGACCAAAGAATTGTCCTTAAGCCATTTTTGTTGTATTCTGGGGATACAGAACGGTAGCTGTACGAAGTGAAGCTTGTAGACCAGCAAGCAATGTTTCGAAATTTGTTAAAGAACAGACATTATACACTGTTGTTATATCAGTGAATTGTTGAGATAAGTTTTCTGGATTTATCTCAAGGTTATGATATTAGTATGATTGTAAATTATAACTCTATGTCATTTCAGAAGTGTATCATCTGATTCTTATCTTAGTCAGGTTAAAGTTGTTCGTTTTCGGACTATCTACGATTCTGAGATTCATTTTAAAATTATATTCATATTGATGCTTCAATCGTTTTCTTCCCATGAAGTTTTCCGTCTCAAATTTTTCTTTAAATTAACTTCTTGTTTCCTTTATGAGTTCTATATAATGAAAACATCTCAATCTCTGATTATTTAGTTCTGAGCCAATATTACCTCCTATAATCGCAGAAATTTTCCAAATATTAGACTGACATTATAGTATATTGAATATTTTTTTTTTTGATATTATCCATCGTCTAGTAAATATAAAACGTAAAAACGACGTTTCGGAGATGGGACTTTTACGTCCCACGGATGGATGGTGTGATAATGCCTTTTTATTCTGGGACTTTCACTTTTTACTTTGTCCGGAGATAGGGATTAGCTCTATATAGTGGGCCCAACTGAGTAGGAACCTGAAGACGGAGATAGAGTCCCATCTCCGAAACGTCGTTTTTACGTTTTATATTTACTAGACGATGGATAATATCCAAAAAAAAATTATTCAATTGACTCTTCACCATCGTCAAGAAGTTTTAGATTTGATATGACATTATAGTATAGTCAGTAGCATATTTTGAGAGGAACCAGTCCGGACCTGACCTTGTATGCAGTATTCTCACACCCAGTTTAGTTTCAAAAAGCTGAAGACTAAAACTGCACAAAATTTTGACTCTTGATACATTGTGATGGCATTAGACTAAAGGATGCTGAGATTAAACTTTTACGATCAACCACATCACAGAAGAAATAGTGAAATTTTAGAATAAATGAAAAAATAGTTTTAGGAAAATAACTATTGAAACAGAAATATTTGTTTCAACTCGTCCACCCACCTAAGAAGAATGCAGTTTTAGGTAGATTTTTATTTATCCCAACAAATAGTTATGTTGGTTAGTGAGTTAGTGAAGGTCGTGCTACTTGTCTTGAGAGTGAAACAATAACTAAGAAGTGGACATAGGTCACTTACGTTCTGGATGGTTCAACTCGGCGTAACTAAAGTCCCTGCGCATCTGTGAATGTCTATGCTGATGCAGACCAACAGTTGGGATCGTTTGAATATACGCTGTCTGTCATATATATCTTTTTATTTTATTTCTTGTTTTAAGGACGTGTCATGCACGAACTAATATTTTCCAAACGTCTTCCTGAAATGAGGTGTGAAATTAAAAGACGGAGGGGGATATGGAGGATGCCTTTCCGTGGCCTCCAGCGGTGGCATGGTAACTTAGCTTGTCCGTCTGTGCGAGCCTTTACTATGCCGTAAAGGGGTACATCTGCAAACAGTTTCCGAAACTTTAATCAGTCATTGTTTAAACTAACAATAGCAATGATAACAAGCTGGGAAAATGTATTTCGTACCGGAATACACGTAATATCTTCATGCGTTCTTTGTAAAGTGCATTTGGAATTATTAAATCCGCATTGTTCGACAGCTCCCACTTTGGTCACCAGATCGCAGAACCTCAGTGTCTACCTCACGAAATTCCTCAACCGACGTTTTGTTATCACTGATGGTTTTTGGCGATATGAGCTGAAAACCCCATCACCGGGCAGTGTTCCATTACTGTCTCTTCGCATTGTTACTGATATATTTTGTCTCCCAGGAATATTGTTAGTTAGTTAACAATTAGAATAGAATTGTAACAATAATGTTAATAATAAATATTAACATGATATCATGGTAAAACTTTTCGTAGTGAAATGTTTTGTGAGATTGCTAACCATCTGAGTATACAAACTTATCACAGTTTCTTTTATCACGTATTTGCCTATGTGATACTTAACACAGCACCATCTCATGTTTCGCTTAAATTAAGATGAGAGATATGAATTTTAAAACCCATAAAACATGACCCTAGATTTTCAGTATTTTTATATGGATTACTATAAGCGATTATTTGAAACAAAATGAGAGGTCAAGGACTCGATAAGCTAAAGCCATCTCACGCGTTCATTGACAGATCAAAGTTCATCGACTCTTTTTATTTATACAAAAACAGTTCGCTGCTTTTGTAATTTATGACGCATCACAGAGTACTAACGTATGAGAAAAGTCTTGCTGTCATTATGATGTTATAACGTCATGTAATTAGCAACAGTACGCTACCACAAGTTGAGGACATCTTTATGACGATGATAGAACTTTAATAGCCAACGAAAATTTCAGTTTCAGGAAAAACAAGTTTGGAAATGTACGCATAGAATAACAATTATGCGTTTCGAAAAAAATGATCTAACCTTTATCCCTGGTAATCAAGGCAGCCTGGAGTTTCCTCTTTCAGTCATTTGAGGGCGCAGGAAACACTGTTTATGCACCGATTTTCATCAAATTTTGTATCTCAGTCCTCGTCACATAAGATGCTGATTGTAATGTTAAGCTACGTCTATACTACATTTACTCTTGCTGCAGAGAATGGGGCCAACTGTAGCCTATTGTGTACAGACAGCTACTACAGCATTCTTGTCTTATTAGGAATAAATAATTTAAGTTTAGAGAGTTTATATTTGATAAAAAATGTATTAATGGAACAAACAATAAATTAATACAACATTCGTAGAATTTAATGTTCTCACGACAGTGTGTACAAATACTTGTCGCTCTGATAATGGAGACAGCAGGCTACATGGCGTTATAATTCACAAGACAGCCATATTCTTATTACAAAATTGTTTTATGTTGTACTTCAGCACACCGTCAGTGGGACACCCCTCTGTCGCAGATAGTGGCCCAGTAATCAATATCTATTTACTACTTGTACAGCGTAATTATCAGTGATAATGACTGTGAACTTCAAGCTGCTGGCAAGCGTCATACTGATAACACAAGTGTTTTTACTAACAGTCTCACATACTTACTATAAAATTGCACTTCAAACATTGTACATTAGTCCTCAATACAATAAGGAGAAGAAACATTTCAGATGTAATAGTGGGACCGTCCAGATGTTATGGATAACACGAAAATCTTTCTCCAAGCTGTTCAAGTTGTTCAAGATTCGTTGTGGAATGTAGATTTTTGTCGAGGAATAAACAATAAATTAATGAATATACGAATTGGTCATTACTACTTAATATTCCAAATATAACTGCGGGTATTTTGCTGCGGATGGTTGGATATACGAGAGTTAAAGCAAGGATTTTTTTAATCAATTAATCCACAAAACCATTACACAAATCTTGATAAAACGCATCTCACATCGCCACCCAAATAAATATGATTACAGTTTTTAATATCAGTTATAATTAAATAACTATTCTTCATCATTTCTTCTGTTTTTCACTCCTTTCGCTCGCTCTTCTCCTCTCATTCATCCCACTTTCTATCCATTTCTTCTGTCGCTCAACCTCACCCACATCAATTATTCCTTAAACCCGTTCACGCACCTACCCATTCACCTAATCATATGTTTTCCTTCACTTAATCCAGCTATTTATCACTTTTTATGTCTTTCCACCATCCAGCCTCCAACACATTCATAATTTATCCTTCCGTGAATCTTTCATTCCATCCATCCATCTACACATCACGAAATTCAGTCATTTGCCCATGGAGAACACATAGACATGAATAAAACTGAGATTCCGCATTCCTAGTGTGGTCGTGTTTTTGTATGTTATGTGGTTCTGGTTTCTCGCGTGAGAGCCACGAATTATCTAAATAAGTTTAATTTTGATAATTTCTTTAACATCGGTCATGATAGCAGCTTTGGTCTGTCTGACCGTCTGCCCTTGGGTTTCTTGGCGAAGGGCGGTCTGTTGCCTTCGCGTGACCAAACCTGTGACGGGCCCAAATCTCAATGTTCTAATGCATTATTATGCATGTAGATCAGTTTTCATGCTGTGGAAACAAGACTGAAGCAAACGCCTTGTTTTTACAGTAACCCATATGTCACTTTTTCACTTTGTGTATTCTGTTTCTGTAAACGGACGGAGATTAAAAATTTTGCCTTACATATTACGTTCTCCGAATGGAAATGGAAACCTGGAGTAATAGATGAAGTAGTGTCATATGAAAATGTAGGTTTGAATTATTTTATTTGTACGTGTATATATCCGTCTATGAAGTTCAATAAATAATTAAACAATCAATAATATCGTGATACAGTTTCATTCCGCAATTCCCTTGACGCTTAAAGGCAATGTTATAAAAATACACGTTATTTAAATGTATTAAATTTTATTCATTATGTAACACCACGTAATGAGTATCAGATAGCCTTCAAAACATGTGTGCGTAGTCCGTATGTTTATATTTGCAATCAAAGTTCCCAGAACAGATCTGGGGGGTTTTATCCAGCGAATAACGTAGAATATTAGCCTGGGGTAAAGATAACCAGAGCGTAAAACTTGAGGTTTCAGAAGTGCTTACTACCCACATCATCGCCGTGAACAAGGCGGTAAATTCATACTAGATTACACGGTGTAACTTTGTCAGCTTTTGTCAGTCTCAGACTGTTTGTATTTTTTTAAAACTGGTCCGTTTGCTAACGGGGAATGTGGCACAGATGAGGGAATTGAGAAATGTATACGAAATTTTTGGTATGAATGCCTTGAAGGAGAATAGATTTTTATACATGTAGATTAGATGATAATATTAAAATGGAGCTTAGATAAATAGGGAGTGAAAATGTGAATTCTATTTACGTGACTCAGAGTTCGGTCCAACGGCAGTTGTTTGAGAATTCTGTGAGCATTCGGATTCCGTAAAAGCAGGAAATTTCTTAAGGAGGTGGATAAACATAAACTGCTCGAGAAAACGTGTAACATGTAGTTAGTTATTTAAAATTGATGTAGAAGGAAGTTTTCATGTTCACCCCCTGAAAGCAAACGTAGTAATTTCTCTCCGGCTCCAATCAGGCGACTGACTTACATATTATTAGCTGTTCTCCTGATAGTCGGGCGGTCGTCCACGTTTGTACTTGTATTGTGTTGGTCTATGCAAAACTGTCACAAGGCACCCAGTTCTTACTCAGATGGCTTCCCAAAAGAATCCGTCTTTACAGTGTGGAGTGCTGGTATGTGGTTTCCATGGGTTATCACCAAAAATTTTGTCGCCTTTTTTATGATTTCCAGAAAGTAG
>NW_019060230.1:806261-836905 GCF_000696155.1 Zootermopsis nevadensis
ACAGACGGGTGAACAAATAGCTGTAGGCAAACAGACGAAATTGTCTTATTTCTTTAATCAGGTTTTAAAAACTCCCAGCTCCTATACACTCACCCTGATGATGGCAGCTTCCGTGTTTGCCGAAACATTGGATAATCCTCATCATTTGACGCGGCTTATCCCTGGAAGTCGAAGTTAAGCATTGAATTATAACAGCGAAAACTTAATGACATATTTAAAGTTGTCTCTTGTCCCAGCAGGTCCTCACACGGACAAAGGAAAATCATGGGAAGTTACAGTACATACAGTGGTCTGACACAGACACGAGTCTGAGACCACCAGGTTGCTAGCCACAGTATCGCGATGTTCCGAGAATTCTTGAACAAATTGTTGTTCCGTTTCTTACAGAAGAAAAAAAAGTAGTGCAACAAATTGGTCCCTCATAATTACTTGTAAACAAATGACCAGTACGCATAAAATCGGCGTGTAATTAATTCCTGGAAAACCCGTTTCTTTTTTTTTTATTCATTAGTTTACAATTCTCAAGGTTTAACAAACTCTGTCAATTAGTTATAAACGGAATACATTATAACTATTAAATTATTGTTCTTCAGTGCTGCGATATGCTGGACACATAGGTCGGACGGTTTAGGGAGGTGGACCACTGGGATCTTGGGTTCAACTCTTACTTGGGGCGAGGTAGTTATCCGTTTATTCTGTGTTCACCTGTCAGGGAAGAAATTTTAAATGAAATCGGAATCGAGGTTAAGTGGTTAACACTTCTGATAGAATTCTAGCGGTATCTGGTTCCAATCTTGGCTCGGAGGTTGGCTATTCTATATACTGTTCTTCGTGGTTTACCTCAGACACTGCGCAAATCTTGTGATAGTATTATGGCCGCTTCCTTCTATATCCCAAACAAGGAGCAGACAAGACAAGGAAGGGGAAGAAAACGGAAGAATAAGAGAAAAATGATAAAGGACCAGGGGTTGAGAATGAAAGGGCACGAAGGAGGAGGGAGAGGATAGAAGAGAAAGGTGAAGAAGAAGTAGAAAACATAGGAGGGGAGAAAGGGAGAAGGAAAGTGATGAGGGTGTAACGGGAAGGAGAAGGCAGGAACTGAAAAGGAGTAGAAGGAATAAAGAGGGGAAAACAAAAAGTTGTTAGTGGAACCACGGTTCCGGAGAATTTGATGTAAATACGTCTAAACGGAAAGGAAGTTTATATATTGGCTTTATTCTAAATATTTCCTTTATACATGCTTTACAATTGAGTAAAGTTTGATTAAGACTTTGTTTATTTAACTTGAATTAGTTACGTTTAAGATGGGTCTGTGGTAGATGAATGTAATGTAATGTAAGGTAAGGTAATGTAAGGTAAGGTAATTAAGGTAAGGTAATGTAATGTTTTATAGGTAACAACAATGCCGATTAAACAGATGACGTTTCCTAGGTAACATAACAATGCAGTTACACTTTTTCGTTTCTCTGTTTCGTTACATTTTTGCCCAATGACACTGACCCTAAAATATAGACATATTTACGTCAAAAATGCAGTAAGTAAGACGAGATAAAAGTAAATGTATTTTATTCCTTGTGTTATGCAGGAAACCGTCACTCCAGGAGTGTCCTTGTGATGACGTTGGTTTGGTCGCGTGTGTTTCTGGCTAGTAGAATTGAGATCAGTTCAGTTGCTAATAAGTGTCTTGTGGCAGTCTTACTGTGATCGGGCTACACAGTGTGTGTGTGTCTGTAGGGGTGTAAGGATGTTGTTACGTCACACAGCGGAGCACAGCCTGTCAAGTGCGTCTCGACTCAACTCGTTCAGGCTCTGTCTTGTTTCTGCTTTGGCGGGAGAACAGCCAGCGCGGTTCGAGGATATATCAAGGACTTTGCCCCCCGGGAAGGACTACTTGCAGTTTAATTTTATGTTGATCATGCTGGTGATGATAATGATGGTGAGAGAGAGAGAGAATGGAACCTCACAGACTGCTTTTATAGGCATCCGGACTTGCTCGTCAGATGTCACAACTTCAGTTGATACGTATGTCTCATTATTATCATCTTCTGTTAAAAATAACTTTGGTAGGTTCCTGCCAGTCGTTTGACAGGATCCTGAGCTACTTCCACCCAACTCCAGTCCCCACAAACGTTCTCCGCAAGGTTAATCTTATTATCCTCCCGTCTACTTTCTGGTCTTGAAAATATGCGTCTTTCAATAGGTTTCTCCACCAAAATGACTTACACATTCCTCGCCTTCCTCATCCTAGCCACACGTCAAGCCTTTTGTAGCCTCCTGATTTTCACTACATTAACATTACTAGGTTTCCTATGCAAATAATCCACCTCATTATGTAATATAAACTTCTTATTAATTACGTTAAACGTTCCTTCTTTAGGTCCACGTATATTCCTGAGCAATGCATTTACAGAAGCTTGCATAATTTGACAAGAATTCAAAACAACTGGCAACATTGTTCTGTTAGTCACGGTAATGATTGCAGATGTTTCCAGAGTCCTCTTGGACTGCCCCCTGGTATCCCGGTCGATGGTTATTTTCGTGATGTTCTCGGCCACCCAGTGATAGGAGTTTGCGAACTATGGAAATTATTAGTGGTAAAGATCGTTGATATACAAGGGGGTAATAATCCAGATCATGCAGTTTCTTTGATACCTTCAACCCTCATCCACTTTTCTTCCTTATGTTTACCCCTTTCGTAATATTAGATCCTTACCACCCTTCACACTCATTCCTTACCCACCCCTTTCAACTTACAGCAAGAATGAATTATGTTAACAACGTTTCCGTCACCATTATTAGAACACTTCTATTCCCGTTAGGCTTTTATTTAGTGATTAACTCGTTAGTTCGTTGTGTAACCAGTCAGCGTGTCCTTTATCCAACAAGCCAGTCACTCAGTCAGGTGTCTTGTTGGCTATTCAATCAGACCGTAGGATTCTCAAAGGCGCAGAGTACGAAGATGGCATTATTCTGACTTGTAGCGCTGTGTAGTCTGACGGACGTTTAGCAAGGACTCATTGCCCTGATGATGGAGGCAGTAAGGACCTCTAAAACGTTGTTAAACTTCTTCCAGACTTCACTGCGCTACAAGTCAGAAGACAGTCATCTTGAAATTAGACCGAAATTTACTACTTTGTTATTTAGTGAGTTAATTGGTTAAATTTGGTAGTCAAATAGCTAATTGATTAACAGGTAGTTAATAGTTGATCTGGTCAGTTATCGGTAGCTGGTCACTCAGACTTAAAAGCCTGATGGATGAACCTGTGTGATGTCTGTGTTTGTCGAGCGCGTCGCTCAGTGAGCTTTCATTTTTTATGTTTACAGAATGTACAGTCATCAGCACCCTTGGCTTGTCTCTGTCAAGAACAGTCCTGCATAGTCTTAACAGTCTTGGCTAGGGGATCCCACTCATGGGAAGGGGGGAACACTAGCGACAGTTTCAAGACAGAAGACAGAGACAGACAGACGTTCAGATCTCAGGCACTTAGAGCAAAAGCGGCATTATTGCTCTTTACGAACAATGCTTAATTGAAGGAATTATTCACTTTCTCTTTTATTGGAATGGCGTAGCTTCTAAATAATATTACTTCGGAAATATTCTAGACAACTTTCATTTAAAAACTCATTTTATTTCTAATTTTGTTCGGAATATTCAGTCTGCATTTACGATACGGCTTAACACAGAACGTTTATAAATTTGTGATGTAGATAATTTTATTGATGAGTTCTGGAGAGAGGGGATATTAATGTTTCAAGCAGGTTAATTGTGATGATAATGTTCTAGCCTTGTCTTCGGGTCTCCTCCAGGTTACCGGTTTTTCTGACCGATATTTCATGTAGTTTCCCTTAGCCTCTCTAAGAGAATGTTGGTATAGTACCAAAATTAGCATTCTTGTTTTTAAACCTAACATTTAGGTCTCTAGTGGTTTTCTTCCTACTTTCTTGCAAGCGTTGTAATTTAAGGTACTGCTATGGAATATGTGTTGACGAATTTAGGAAAGACACAAATGCCTCATTGAGTATCGTCGGTCTCCGAGACGAATACGAGACAGCGACGTACACTTTTCCCAGTCTGTAAGGTAGAAAAACTGGAGCTGAAGTTTTAAAAGTGTCTCGAAATTCCACATGGTAAAACTGAAATCAGGACAGTCTTAATGGAAATATACAGCTGCACCGCTGTGAAAGAAGGCGAAGTGATTACGTCACGTTTCTTCTGATGAACCAACGTCGTGAAACATTCGTGCCTTATTGTTATGCAACCCGAAACTCTTTCTTCGACATCATTAGCTATAAGGTAACGGTCCAGGGATGTATTAAACAATTATTTATATTGTTCTTACATCACGGCATATGTTTAAGGGATGTACGCAGTGCAAATAATATGACGTCTCCAATATCACTGTCGCATTACGCCATATTGCAGAACGGGTAGAAGGAAAAATCAACAGTATAGTCTGTTAATAACAAGAAGCGATTGATGGAAATGGAGAGAAGGAGTTAGTAGAGAAACGCCACTGTTTCCAATGAGCTTTGAGACTAGTGTAACCGTGGGTAATTATTCAGGGCATTTCCATCTAAACAACGCTGCGTCCGTATTGAGGCCGGAGGACAGACTGTTCATCAGGGGAAGTGCGAGGAAACGGGCAACAGACGGACGCAGTTGGCAGTTTAGCAAGGGGTCGTCTTTGTTCATCTGATTCTTTATTTCTTCCTTCCGTTCTTAATTTCTCTCTTCCCTTCCTAAGTGATATTTTTCCTTTTCATTTCTTCCTTTGTTTCTGTCTTCTCCACTTATCTTATTTTGTTTTCTTTATCTTTTATTATTCAGTTGTTCGTTTCTTCCTTCCCTTCTTCTCATTCTTTGTCTCTCACTTTCATCGTTTTACATCGCGGCCGCCATATTGGTCTGGTGACAGGGGATTAATTAAAAGTACCAGGAGAGAGTGAGCGACTTCCGCTAGCAATCTGTCCGGTTTGACTCCATAGGAAACCGTCCATTTGCTGTCTACGTGATTAAAATCCAGAGACGGAAATACATACATGTAAATATCCGATGGATTGAACGTACAGAACGTCTTTGTACTCTGCTTCATACTCGGGCAGTGCTGGGTTTATACCTTGTCTTCGAGACGTGTTTATCCTATCTGAGAGTTTTCATGGTTTTTGTCAGCTTTTTCAGGTAAATACGACGCGTATGCATACTTAAGTCACTAATCGTCCTATCATTCGATTCTACAGCCTATATTCTGAGTTTCTGACAATATTGCCACGAGCAAACTTTAATAAATGAATAAACGCCATCTTATTTGCTGAGAGGAAAGGCGGGTTGAATAGTGTAAGGAAGGAAACTGCCGGTGGCCGACTGGCGTTGTGCAGAAACAATGGCTTAACGCCCAGCGTCGCGGCCTGTCCTTGTCGATTAATCATGACGTCAGTTCCGGTGACAATGTCCAAAGCCACTCGCAAGCTAAGCTCACCCGTTCTCAAGGCGCTGAATTTTTTTTGTTTTGGGGGGGGGGGTGGCAATGAGAGTAAGGAATTAAGAGAGTGGAAGAGTGTGACAGCAAAAATAAGTTTTATGGATTTATCTGGCGAGGGAGCTGACACTATGAATAATGACGTGTCGTCATGCATGTTTGATGCACTCACCAGTATTGCCAATATTTTAGTGGTTTTCTGCCTTTCCCCGCCGTCCCCCCCTCCAGCCTACTTACAGCGTAATTTTGTCTAATTTGCATAAATTATCATTTCACGATTCATTTATTAATTACCGCCAATGAACAAATTTTCGGATATTATTGATTATTTTATCTAAATGTTTGTTTTATATGTTTCGAGCATATCTTCTCATCGTCATATGCTTTAATTTTAAAAATGGAATCATCGATTTACATAATATTTCCTAATATGTCTATTATCTGTTAAGCCTTAAATTTGTTAGCTTGATATTTTGTAAAATCCTTCTATTTTATCGTGTGAACAGCATGAATAATTGATAATATAAACGCATGAACAACAGTTGAAGAATAAACTTACGTATTACGGTTTCCGTAGTAGTAAATAATTGTTTCTTGGTTTATTGAACGACACTGCATCTATCACGTCCATTAATATGAAATAAGAACTGTTTTTATGACCGTAGAATCGTGTCCTGCATTGGCGTATTCTAAGGCAGCGTTATTGGCATTTGCTTGCAGAAATTGAACAGGCAACGAACTAAATTAATATAAGCGAATACCCTAATATAAAATGTAAGTATATTTACTGGCATGCGTTTAGTGAAAAATTTATGATTATTTGTTTCTTTGATAATATAAGCCATGTTATCAGTTCTTTCATTAGTCCCAAATATGTTTCAAGTTTCCATGGTTATGTGTGATCTTTGTTCAGTGAACCTCATTATAACAAGACTGGAACATATGCTCCTTGGTGCATACTGGCATTCCAAAAGCCTTCTTTAAATCCAGTCCATTACGTGGTGAAGTAAGTAATAGAAAATATATATACAAATTGGCTGTCATTTCTATTATTTACGAACATTAAAAAGAAAGCTAACTGAAGATGACAAGTTAAGGGCGAAACATATAGTGGATTTTTAATAAACATTGAAAATATAATCAAAAATTATTGTGTAGATGGACTGTAAACCTAACGTGCAACGCACAACAAAACCCATCCCTTAAAAATCGTATATTAATTAAATATGATGTAAATAAATCAAATCTAAACCTAATTAATATGTCCCTCTGTTTGTCACTTATCTTCTAATTACGATTCGTCTGGAAGCTCATTTTTGGACCTGATTGTGACAGGGATAGGAAATGCATTTCGTTCTAGTCATCTGTGACCTAATGGCGCCTAAGGTTCACTCTTGACATTGCGCTTTAGAAATTACAGTGTAATTACATGATTTTAATTCAAGGACGTTAATGTAATCTCATTAGATGTTTTCCTAAGTATTCCGCGTCTAAGTTCTCCACACTCTTTAGACTCGAACGATGGGAATTCGTCGTTTTGTGTTACATAACCTAGATAATATGATGGATTGCTGCAGTTTTTGATGACATTATCATTGTCCTAATGATGGATTCAGCAAGGACCTTTTCTACCAGACACTAACCCTGATGATGGAAACAGAGTTAGTCTCCAACATTGGCGCTGCTAATCGCCCAGACAACATGGCTCAAAAACCAAGAACACAGCCATCTTTATCTAAATAGACTATTAATTCTAACACTAATCTATAAAATGCTGAAAATACGTGTTGTTGTCATAGAGTAAACGTCCTAAGTTTTACACCCATTCAATATTCGCGCAGTACAAGTTTTGTTTCCATGTATACTTTAATTCAAAAAAGAACATGGCCGTCGGAAAGTTACCCGGGTTGTAATAGAATTACGACACTTCATACGTGGTAGCTGATATATTCTTATTTCCTACGTAACCAAGCGTGCTACATGTATTACCAATTTCACGATGTATAATTTCCTTCTTATACAATTAAGAGAAAAGCAACACTGAAATAAAATCTTGTCAGTTCAGGAACAGCACTTCGGAATTGTCTGACCACTGTATTTATTCGTGGTTTGACTGAAATTTTGCGCGCCATGGTTGAAGGAACGTTTTGATGGCTGGGGAGCTGGGTAGCATAGTGGTCATCAGACAACAGATGTGGTTTTGGTTTCCACGAGAGAAATACCAGAAGTTACTATTACGTAGTAGGAATATTTCTTATTGTCGATGAACTTTTTTTATTTTTCTATGTCTGTGGTGGGCTTTCTATTCCACTTTGCAAACCAATCGCATACAGTCGTACTATAAAATCTGCATCAGTTTACAGCCACTAACAGGGCTGTAAGGACCCTCAATCTACGGTTTCTCTTTGGGTTGACATCCTTACAAATTTCATACAAGTACAATTTATATAAACGTAGTTTTCCTCAGTACATCCATCAAATTCCGGGACGGTTTCACGGAATGTACCAGTACCTCCGCTCTCCCCATACGTCTGCATGGCATGGTACTGAATTTAGCACTAGAAACATTTATATTTTATTCTTTGTTAAATAACATCACTAATTGGTACAATATCATGAAATGATGTACGAATTATCTTATCGCAAAGTAAACTCTCGATAACTGCATCTTGTTTTCTGACTATAGTTCACTGCGGTATTGAATTGCATCCAGAAATCCTCTTATGTATATAGGCGTGTTATTATAGTCATTTTGCAATTTTAACGGAGAAATTGCGAGTGGGGTCAACAAGTACTTCTGAAACGTCGGTAAACTTCTACCAGACTACACGGGCGAAACATCCTAGAAGACAGTTTTCTTCATACTCGTTGCTGTGAGAACCTGAAATCTCACCTAGTTCTTGTTTGCTAAAAAAAATAATTCTGATCGACTGCTGTAAAGTAGTCAGTCCCATTTGATCGAAATATTGCAAATATCAAGCGTTTGTTATGTTGTAATGTCAGATGTTTTGTGGCTGATTACTCTCCCATTCAAGAACACATAACAAGAGTGTATAAAACTTGTACTGATTTTATAAACTTAGATTTGTAAGACTTGAGGTTCTCACAGCGGTGAGTATGAAGATATCCGTCTTCTGGGTTATTGGTTAACATCGACCAGACTACACAGCGCAATAACCCAGAAGACGGATATCTTCAAACTTAGATTTGTCGTTTTTTATAGGTAGAGACCTTGCGTCGGGCTGATCACTCATCCAAGGAGTCCTACCATTGTCCAAATAGATCAATTGAACAAATTAAAAACCTCGACACCTACTGATAAAAGAGGATGAGAGAAAGAAAGAAAGAAAAAGAAGAAGAAAGATTTGTTTTTTAATTTAATTAGGTATTACGCAGTGGCACGTGTGGTGCGTAAAGGTTTAGCTCCACACATTTTTGTCTTCGGTACAAGATGGAGGGAAGCGATCAGATTCAAAACCCTGTCGATTTATTCTTGGGAACAGAAGTCCTTCGGGAGTCAAACCTAGGCTAAGGAACCCGTTATCAAACCACTTTATTTACTGAAATATTCCAGACAGCGTGAGGAATGTATTATTTAGAGTCATGAGTTCCAAAAATAGTTTATTTATTTATAATTTATTTAATGACGCTTTTTTAGTAGCTCAGACTGTATAACGTCGAGGAAATGTAGTGGAATTGGTAGACAGTCTGGTGTACGTTTTCAGGCTTGGTAATATAGTCTTAGCTTTGTGTATTTTTATCGGTGGAATTACGCGACACAGTAGTGTAACACTTCAGATAAGGCGGATTCAACTTCTGTCGGTTAGATATTCAAAATCTTTCTTTTATCACATCTGACAGAAGAATTTGCAGTTTGTTCCAGGTAGCAGCTCTCCGGGTTTGCACTGTGAAAGACACCGTCAGACTAACACACTAACTAAGATACTGACATTTCTTTCGGTTACGACACCGTCCAGAGGAATCTACCGCCCCAATCGTCTGCTTTCTTCAGTGTAATTTGATTTTCTATACTTTGATAACGTAACTTCAAACTTTTGATTGATTTTTGAAGAGGGTTGTTGCGCCGTATAATCTAGAAGAAGTTTACTGACATTTCGGAGGTCCTTGCTGCCTCCATTATCAGGGCTATGAGTTGCAAGGATCTCTGAAACGTCGGTAAACTTCTACGAGACTATAGGCAGCAACAACCCAGAAAACAGTCATCTACATACTCACCGCCGTGAAAATCTAAAATCCTACTTATTGATATTTCCTTTTTCCATAATGAGAAATTTCGTGATATATGGCACTTCACCTGAAATTCTTACGGTCATGACATCATTAAGGTTGTACAGAGCTAATTATATTAATAGATCTCGAATGATGTAGGCAACAAGACGAACATTTCTTAAGGGAACTTGTTATCGATTTTGGTATTTTGGAATGAAGACGGATTTAAGGCGATTTTCGAATTGACTAAAAGTAAATATTTACAGTGTCTTTTCGGACTGAATAATAACAAGAACTTCCTCAATGTTTTCTGGCTAAATTATAGATAATCATTTCCACAAATTTTCAAATTGAATAATAAGCATTTAGTCAATTTTGTTTGGCTTTAAATAATAAGTATTTCCTCGATCTTTTTTAATTTAATAATAATAATAATAATAATAATATTTACTTTGCTTAATAATAATGCTCTTAATACTCTTTCATTTTCGTTGTTAACCTAATTTCTATTCGTGAATGTTATTCCCATTAATGCAATTAAATTCAGTAACTTGTTCAAATTATGTATTTGTTTTTACATTTATTTATTTATTTATTTATACTTTGTTTACTTATGTATTTAAACCTCGCGGGTGAGTTGTTAGCTCTTCTGTTTTGTGTTTAGGAGGTCCCATGTTCGTATCTCAATCCGGAGACCGGCCTTTCTGAGATTTTTACTATTTTTGTCTAATTCTGCCCCGAAATGTTCCGATTGTAAAACGGTGCCATCGAAATAGTTCCCTGGAGACATTGACGAAAATCTTATACCACGCTATTTCCGTTCGACATTCTTTACCAATTAATTACTAATATTCAAGGAAAGTTAAGAGTTAGTCATTATAGAGTTTGAATCAGTCTTATTTATATATTTGTGTGTATCTTAACTTGACCCTTAGAATGTTATGATACGTATTTTGATTTTTATTTGTAAATATGTCAGAAGACTTGTTTGAATTATGATATTAATTGCCCTGTAATGTAGCTGTAGGGAGGCCAGCATTACTGGTGATTGTTCCGCAGTGTGCTAACCATGTGTGTGTGAATGGCGGTTGGGGGGGAGAGCATGTGTAACAGAGAGAGATAATGTATGAGAAAGAGAGAGGAAGAGTTCGTATGTGTTGAAAGAGAGATAGTAGCCCGGCATGTGTGTGTGTGTGTGTGTGTGTGTCAACCCTACGCTCGCTACGGAATGGAGATGCTACTGCTGGTTAGGTTTGAAACGCGTTTTTAGTTTTTATTATATTTTTAATGTTTTTTTTAACTAGTGGGTGGAGACTCTAGTGTGGCGTTTCAGTTCAGCTCAAGCTATGATGGGTATCCAACGGATGTAGTGTGAAAGTAATATCATAAAATAACCCAGTGCAGTGCTTGAATTTATGAAGTGAGGTTGTGTTACTCGTCTTATCCGCCTGTTATCAGTGGCTGTACAAAAGCAATGCCCTCTTTTTGTTATTTTAACCTGTTCAGAACATCATTAAAACAAGGCCGGAGATGGATATATAGCTTTTAAATAATGGATTTTTTAAAAACATTTTGAAACTATTGAAAAAAACATTTCAGTTATTCATCATACCACTCCCCACTACCGATCCATTCGTGTTCAAGAAATATGCAACAAGTTTTAAATTGCACTATGGTTTGTGATGTTTTTGTGTTGATTTTCTTCGTGTGTTCTTTTAAGAAGAATATGTGCAGTGATTGTGAAAGAAATTAATATAGGTACTGGTAATTTTGATACAGATAATTTGATAATTTAAGAAGAACGAATATTTATTTATTCTACGAATATTTTCAAACTTGAAACTGTGAAATGGTGATGAAAAATAATTAAACGTTAATAGATTTTCACAAGAGAAGAGAAGATATCAATATTGGGCAAATAATTAAACGTTAATATATTTTTACAAGAGAAGAGAAGATATCAATATTGGATTTCGATTTTAGTTATGAATGGAAAATATTTTACAGTTCTCTCGAAAATACTCATTTATAAGAAATGAAACTTCTGGCGGTGTATTTTATTCCACACACTGCATTATTAATTTTGTAGAAAAGTGTTCAAATGTGGCCTTACACTTGTGATTATTGCCACTGTTGAAGAAATGTTTACTTGAATTATATTTGCAGCAACTATTGTGTGAGAAATCTGATATTTCTTCGGATTTCATAAGTAATTTCCTTGTGTGGACAGGAACTGGATGTCAGCATTTTAAAGGACGTCATATACTGCTTAATTCTTTGGTCATTTTAAGATTGTCGCTGTTTATCAAATACAAAGTAACATAATTAATATGTTTATATGTGTGATGAATCAATTATTGTTCTGTGCGTACTTTCAAAATTTCAAATAATATATATTTTTCATCCGTGTTCTTACAAATATTTAGAGACTATTTACAGATTCGCTTCATTATTAATTAGTGTAAAATAACACAACTGACGACTTTATGAGTGGCACGTTCAACTAACGAATTTTTACCGTAGGTTCAAAATTCGAATTTCAAATTACTGTTTACTTTGTGAGATTTTACAGGTAAAATATGACAGAAGTTTCATATGCATACAGAAAATGTCACGTAAACACTTTAAATACTATTTTTATTGCCTAATTCTCTAATAATTCGAAGAATATGACTAATTGACGTAAGAAAATTAAGTATAAATAAAGAGAAACTTTAAGTGTGACACTTATCACAAGAAGAGAAGAACGGCCCTGTTCATGTCTTCATGGTTAACAGCATTGAATGCAACGCACATCCCAACTATGACTAACGGAGATCCATCGACAATGGAAGATGAAGAGTCCGCAAACCGGAACAGCGGCTCCCCCGACTATATCCGTGATAAGTACGACATATTCAACTCAGAAGCAAACCTGTTGCATCCTCATCTGCAAGAGAACACTGGACTCGTACCCCACACCCCACGCCTCCCTTCTCCGAAGGCGGTCTATAACAGCAATGGAGTAATGGTGAGTTGGATGCTTTAATTTAAATAAGGCAGTGGAAATTGTGTGAACGTGGCCGATGGCTTATAAATTGAGTATTGGCACGGCAACAGAGTTGTACGCTTACCCCTTTGAAGTCGAAGCTTGTCTAAGTAATAATTAAGAATTCAGTCCGTACCGCAAAGAAAACGCCATGGTTCACCATTACAAAGATCAGCCGATTAACGCTCTTTAAGAAAATAACATCTATTTATAAGAAAGAAACTAGGCACAGAGGCAAAATGCAAAGTAACAAAGAAACACAGAAACAAAACGTATGGTTATTTTAAAGCAAGTTGTAACCTTAATGAAGACTGGGCTTTCAGCGATAGAGTCAAGGTCACCCTTATTTGCTACCCCGTCTTCCTGCCAAAACATTTCCATACCAAAATCTAGGTATGCATATGTGTTTCACCTCCCTTGGGTTTAGACGCTTTGCAGAATTATTTGGTTTTCAGAAATACTCGGAAATTATGTATTAATAACTTATGCCTATGTTAAATATGGTCCCATATTACTCTGTAATTAATAGTTGCGTAGAGAAATCTGGTACGTTACGATAGATCGGACATGCAGTTTGGATAGAGACAAAATAAATACTTGTTAAATTTTGTACAGTATTCCTGTTTGAAAGCAGATTCTTCAGAAATCGGAAAATAATTTTAAAGACAGCAATAGACCATATGTATCTTAGGGAAATATAATTTCAATCGTCGGAGGTGGATGGAAATCGCTCAAGATCATGTCAAGTGTCGAACTTTTATATCAGCTATGATGAACACTTGAATTCTTTTAGATTGTAATGGTAACGAATCTCTTATAGTGAGACAGATCAACTAATCTTACGTTCTACACCCCAGGTTCCAATAAATGATCGAATCTACGAGTAGTACATCAATCTAATCGCCATAACACATCATTCAACTAGCAATCAGTCGGTCCCCTCTTATTGGCTCATTCTTACGTTTACGTCTGTTTATGACTCGACTTATCACATTTATCTTTTGCACTTCGTCTGTACTTGGTACATCATTGTCCATCGTGATTACAGCGGACCATATTACGCCATTGTACTGCATTCCAAAAGTGCCTACCAGGGTCTCTCAAGACCACCGATAATAACGGTGAGAATTGTTATTTTAGTTTCGAGTATAATGAAAGATCGATTTTCCAACATTCTTCTGTATGTTCAGTTATTGAAATTAAATCTAATATCTAACAGAAGTGGCTACTGCACTGCGCTCTGCATATAGTCTAAAACTCTGTCCTTGACAGAGGTAGAGAACAGTAGAAGTATTACATTGCACGAAGGTATACTTTATTTATATAAACATCGAGGAAGATAACAAAGGCGGGGCATGTATCTTGCTTGAGGAAATGAGAAATGCTTTCACAATTTTGTTTGGGAAGGCTGGAGGGAGGAGACCAGTCTGTATACCTAGGTGTTGAAGGTTGGATGATACGTTGATGACTAAATTTATTTAGTTCAGTTGTGAATATGTAATGAAGTTTCGGACCCCGTAAAGGCCAGAAAATTTTGTTAGTTGAACAACAATTCTGCCCCATATTGTTAGAAGGCAAAATGGGAACTTGTGTCTTTTTTTTTTGTCCGTCTGCATGATTTATATCCGTAACCTCAAAATGGATTTTGTTGAAATTTTGTATTCGGGGTCTGCTGTAGAAGTCGTAAAGGAATTTACTTTTGACCGCTTAGATACCTCTGAATATTTTCTATGAGTATCCCAAGTAGTTGTTAATTCGAGTCATCTGGACCGCTTATTCCGTTCCTGCCAACTTACTAAATGAACTAAAAAAATGCTTTCAAACTAACTAAATTTAAAGTAACTTAAACTTCACTTTATTTTTGGCTTTTCCTACCACAAGATGTGACGGTTATAATGCTATGACTCGGTATGCCACAGCCTCGTTTCAAGTAACGAGATTTGTAGGTGATACTACATGCTGTTTGTCGCCACTTACAACCAAAATAAAACCTTGTAAGTTGATGTGGTGTTGTCAGACGACAACGGACGGCCTGAACTACGAATGAAATCGTCACAAGCGGTTCTCAGACATGTGTCGTTGGTTTTCCAGACCACTAGATAATACTGTAAGATATCAGCTCTGCAGCGAGGATGGCCGAGAGAGTAGAGTTGTCTTATCTTTTACTAGATACGCTGACTAGTCCCATAAGTTTCAATATTGTGTGTTGTAAGATTTTAATGAAATACAGACTGTTCCACAAGTTCATAACCATGGGGTAACTCGATTATTTTGCATTATAAGGAAAATATGGTGTAGTCGTTACAAATTACCAGTTTCCAGTGTAACTTGTTGAATCATTTACCTAGAACCTGCCGCAGTGACAGTAAAACGTCTGTTTGAATATGAGACTAAAATTACCCCAGAATTTATCTAAACACTTGAACGTAAAGGAAAGTTTCCGTTCCTGACGGGATTCGAATTTTTGTCTCAGCAAACCCAGTTACTTTGCAGTTCGAGCTGTACCGACTTATAATCATTTATGCAATTAACACCAAATACATAACATAAGTGTGTATATAGCCTAGCTACCTATTATTTGTCCAAAGCGACGCTGCGATTTAAAAATGCCCCCTCCCTTCTCCGAAATATCAGTTTTAAAGACTAACGTATTTTTCCGTGACTGAATTATTAACTGTGCTACTGAAACGTTTTAGTATTGTCGGGGTCTGTAAACGATGTGTACACGCACATACGGTCCGTGTGCCTGGAGAGATATCAGTTCTCATAACACAACGGATATCGTTTTCAAACGATAACGCTTAGTTTATCAATCGTCTTCTGATAGAAAGCTTATGTGCTGCAGTTTGTATCTCCTTCGAAGCAGCGAACTGAACCTGGCTTCGTCTTATCTAAAAACATCCCATTATTTATACAGACTATCCCTCTTGGAGCACAACCACTGTTTGTGTTACCACAATCATCGACGCAAAATCGGGGATGAGAGAAAACTGATTTTTTTTTTGGTTTATTTTCATCGTGTGACATTAAGTATTGGGGAACCTTGGTTCGATCCCCAGCAGGTACAAAGGATTTTTCTTGTAGATTCTTCCAGACCTGTTCTGCGGTCCATCCAGCTTTATATCCAGTGGGTATCTAGAGTAAAGCGTGGCCGGAGCGTGACGCTGTCCACTTATTCCCATCTGGTGCTGAGGTCAAGAACTAGTAAGAGATGTCTCTCCACTTAAGCGCCTCTTCGGCGGGACAACATTACTTCGCTAAAACGGAATATTTAATTACGAATGTGCGGTTGTGCTGCTAATCTTTTAGATTGCGATATCATATAAAAGTTTCCCTTCTTATACTATTGTAAATAAAACTGTTTTGACGTGCTAGTGATAATTGGCTTTGGAGGATATTACATATACTGAACAAAGAAAGACGGATATTTACTGGCCTATAGTGAAATAAAAATTCCAGTTCTGTTGGAAGATATTTTATTTAGATTGTTAGAGGTTAACTTCAGCTCGAGTCGGGATCCAGAAGAACTCGCGACTCAATGTTTATAGGTCGAATTCTTGCCATAAACTTTGGTCTCTGACGCGCGATATGGGAGCACAGTAACCTCTATGCTGATAACATTGAAACGCACAACAATAACCTATGTTTCAACAGGATTTCGGTAGTTTTAAACGTTTCAGACTCTTCCAGGGCTCACAGAAGTTTATAGGCCTGAAGATCTATTTGCCATGTTTGTATTATTGTCATGGTGAAATCTGCAAAAAAAAACCAACTGAAAGTGTTTCTGGTATTCGAGGTTCTAGCGAAGGTGGTCGATTGTGATCCCTGTGAATTGTGACGCTGTCCTTAACTAACGTTTTAGAGGAGAATCATAACCCAGAAGACTGCAAGAACATCGTCTATTTGGTAAAAGAACAAATTACTGCATCCTGCATTCAGATTGTAGATTATGATTAAAATAACAAGCCAGTATTAATAAGCCTGTATGTTTCTGAATAATCACAAGCGTGAAAAGAAGAGACTATTCGGAAGACAGAGACGTAGATGGGAGGATAATATTAAAGTGGATTTTAGACAAATAGGCTTGGATTCATATGTCTCAGGATGGAGACCGGTGGTGGGCTCGACTGAACGCTGTAATGAACCTCTGGGTTTTATAGAAAACGGTGAATTTCTTAACTAGCTTAGAGTACTATTACATTTTCAGGAAGGGCTCTGGTCTTTGAAGTTAGATAGTCGGTATTAGTTCTTATTAGTGACAGGAATTTCCTTCTCAGATTCTAATAATAACAGAACGGAACTAAATTAAAGGAACAGAAACGACAAGTATTGAACTGAACTGTTTTCTGCTAAACAGTTAAAGAAGCTTCTATTTATTAGAGACAGTTGATTAAGTGTTGTCGTAATGGACATTGAGAGTAAAGTTGTCAAGGTCTCAATATTTTTATATGTATTATTCCTTCTTCCTTATATTTGTGAATGAAATTCTGTAAGTTACATACCTAAGAAAGATGTTTAACGTAAAAATAACTATTTTAATGTGCACAAATGTATTTTTCTATAGAGACCGCTTAATCTATTGTGTCATAGGTTACTCACTCACATGTGCCTACATGCGGGTTATCTTTTTTCCACTAGAATAAGGCGTTACTAAAGTCTAATTCGGTGACCTGCATAGTGCGTGGATTCGTCTGTATTATCACAGAGAATCTCAAGAAGTCGAAATGAACAATCAGAAGTTCTGTTTCTAGGCTGCGATGAGACATCACGCTAATGAGAAAGGCAGCCAAGATGTTCAAGAAATGTGAGTAGGTAAATGTTCGGAACAAGAAATGCGTGACCTCTTTATTGTTAATACATCGGGGGATGCAGTAGACGTTGATTCAGTGTCGTCTGAAGTCGGTCATGATTTTAACTGCATACTAGAACGTTATCCATTACGTGAATGTAGTTTGTGGACTTTGATTAAATTTCATACCAGAGGCTTATAGTGAAAGATTTTATATCCATTTGTTTTTCTCTTGTGGGTCTGATGTAATATTTACATTGCATTCAAGTCAAATCGAAATTTAATCGATTTTCTCAAAAATGGTTCAATGTGCAACAAACATTTTCGTAACAGAGGATACAAATATCATTAACATCTAGTTAACGATATCTACAAAGTTTATTTGAAACGATTTACAGAATATAATAAAGTATCTAAGCAAAGTAATCTATCGTCTGCTGATTAACATTATCACCAATAGATATTATCTGCAGCGGTTTAATTCTGATTACGTGTTTACTTCTAAAATACGTGTAGAATGATACATCAAAGTTTCATGACCCATGTACCGCGAGATGGAGCTCATCAGTGAGGTTCCGAAATAAATAATTTAATCCTTTGGGACCCCAGAGACAAAGGTGAAAATGTTGAGCATATTATAGAACAGATTGTAGATTAGCGAGGCATTAGAATCTTTTCTTTTCCGTATATTAAGGTTCACTGCAAACATTTGTTACTTTGCTGCTATAGTAGGCTACAGGGGAAGTGTCCGAAGATTAGATATTTTTGGTTACTACGTAAAATATGCGTGTGGTAATTTTTATTTGTGACCAATAATTTGTTTGTTTTGCACATCTGTCACATGACGGAATCCATATCGTAACTGAGTATTATTTTAGTCGATATTAATATTTTATGTTAATTCTTTACCGTCGGTTTAATCGGCAATGTCATTCTAAGGGTTAAGTTGTTTTGTGGGAGCTCGTATGTTTTTTCAACACCTTTTCCTTTCTGTTATTTTACGACACATTATCAAGTAGAGAGGTTGTGTAGAGTCAGTTGCATTTTTAATGTAAAGTAGACCCTCACACAATAATCCGCAACTGTTTTCACATTGCAATGTTCATTCTGGGTTCTTAAACGGCCCTGTGCGAAACATTTGTATATTCACAAAGCAGATTTTATTTAAATAAAAGTGTGACAAAAAGCATACAGGGAATTTTCAACGATAATTTTGGTTACACTTATATATACATATATTTATTTATTTATTTAAACACACACGTGTGTGTGTGTATATATGCATGTATATAAATGCTTCTGTATACTCTTTAATGGTGCACACCTGCAGTGTATTTTATAATGTATGTTTATTTTAGTAACCAGTTGTATTTACAGCGCTAAATTAGTTAACAATTATTCCACAGTTATGCACACTTTTAAGTTCATCATTGTCTGAAAAACTCTGTGTTGTTAGGGGAGTGAACTCAAGAGGTTGCGATGGGCTGGTAAATTCCAATTTACAATGAGAATCATACAAAACCCATACGTGGAAAATGCAGAGTTGCTTATTGTTAGGTTAGGTTAGGTTGGTACCCATTCCTTCCTTCCTTTGTTCAGTTCTCATATATCTAACTGCTGCTTTCCTCTTCCTTCCTTTTTATTTAATTTCCCTTTCATCGTGTCTTAATATCTTCTTTTGTTTCTTCCGTTTTCCTTCAATCCTCTGTCTCTCAGAGGAACCTCTAGCGGATGCTGTGATCTGTACTCGTCAACAGAAGAACTTCACCAGGGTGAATCCACCTGGCGCCGTTACGCTCGTATAAAGCTTTTCAGATTTCATGTTAAACCCTTTGTAACCAGCCCCAGAAGAACGTTCTACAGTGATATCGATTCCCAGTGTGTAAAATCTCTCTCACTGTGTTCCTGTCGCAGTTTCCTATGATGTATCATGTTCCGTGAACAAGAAAGAGCCAGTTTTGTGTGTACAAGCCTGCCTGACGACAGATATCGACTGAAGTACAATACAGTTATTGTTACATTTCAGGCTACCCACTGCGACAATCTTTGCATATCAGTAGAGTGTCTAAAAATAGAAATCAATTTTTGTTACAATAATTTTTTTTAGAAGATCCTAGACGAACGGCCTTGCTGCTTGCAATGTTCTTTAATTTATTTATTTATTTTTCTGTGTATTTTTTACGTCTCATACAACAGACCTAAATATTCTCAGATATTTGAATTTATTTCTTTATTGTTATATGGCCGAATTTGTTTCTATATTTGTTCCCATGTCTAAAATTAGTATATATATATATATATATATATATATATATGTATGTTTGGGGGGTACAAGCAGAATTATAGACAGTATCCAGTACATATATTATATGCTTTCAGGCTTACTGTTGTAATATTAGTGTATTCAACTTTATTTAAACATACACCAAAGTAAGTAAAAAATTAAAAACCAGTTTAATACTTCTTGACAAAATAATAGCTCAATGTTTGGATGAGTCCTTATTCTGTCTGTAGGTACTCAATATGGCTATCGATGTTTTTGGTCCAACTTTAACAAGTGTTCTGATTCCGGGTGAAACCGTTTACATTCGATATTAAGCCAGGTTTAACAGCTCCACATACAATTCTTAGGTTGTACTTAATATCCTTGCAGATACGGTTTTAACTTCAACATATGTCACAGTCGATGGATGCCTAAAACGTTCATTAATAACGAAACATATCTAACCTTTTGGTACCCATTCCTTCCTTCCTTTGTTCAGTTCTCATATATCTAACTGCTGCTTTCCTCTTCCTTCCTTTTTATTTAATTTCCCTTTCATCGTGTCTTAATATCTTCTTTTGTTTCTTCCGTTTTCCTTCAATCCTCTGTCTCTCAGAGGAACCTCTAGCGGATGCTGTGATCTGTACTCGTCAACAGAAGAACTTCACCAGGGTGAATCCACCTGGCGCCGTTACGCTCGTATAAAGCTTTTCAGATTTCATGTTAAACCCTTTGTAACCAGCCCCAGAAGAACGTTCTACAGTGATATCGATTCCCAGTGTGTAAAATCTCTCTCACTGTGTTCCTGTCGCAGTTTCCTATGATGTATCATGTTCCGTGAACAAGAAAGAGCCAGTTTTGTGTGTACAAGCCTGCCTGACGACAGATATCGACTGAAGTACAATACAGTTATTGTTACATTTCAGGCTACCCACTGCGACAATCTTTGCATATCAGTAGAGTGTCTAAAAATAGAAATCAATTTTTGTTACAATAATTTTTTTTAGAAGATCCTAGACGAACGGCCTTGCTGCTTGCAATGTTCTTTAATTTATTTATTTATTTTTCTGTGTATTTTTTACGTCTCATACAACAGACCTAAATATTCTCAGATATTTGAATTTATTTCTTTATTGTTATATGGCCGAATTTGTTTCTATATTTGTTCCCATATTTAAAATTAGTATATATATATATATATATATATATTTTAACGCCAGCACTAGACGTTTTGATATTAGGTTTAGAGCAATTGTCCATAGTTAATTTCCTTTAAACTTTACGTTAGGCCGAAATATTAAGTTTATATTTGGTAGAATGCAGGTATGTTTTGAAATGGTGCAAAGAACAAATATAATTGGGTCTGGCAGTGAAAATGTTTCTCTATCGGTCTATTATTTCGTCCTTTTAGGTCGAAACCTTCTCCTAAGAACCCTGTTCTCAAACAGATTCAAACTGCATTGAAAGTGCATTTATAAAATTTATTTATAAAGTAAATTGAATGTGTAAACATCTTCAGGGCGTCTGAATCCAGTTTGTTGCCAAACGCACCGACACACAACCGGACTCCTGACTCTGCCAGACCCCACAATATTTGCCACCATAGCCTTGTTTGCATTTCTTGCTACCAGATTCGCCACCGTCAGAATTTGATTGTAATTTTGTCTGTGTCACGTGCAATCAAGCGTGACGGACATTGGCTATTGTTTAGGAGAAGATTTTGTTCTGTATTGCGGCGAGGATACGTAAATACACTTTGTTTTCTCTGCTAATAAATGTATAAAAATAATGAATGATTCTGCTATTAAACACCTGCAAACATCTGCGTACCGACTAGCGTAAAATTGTTGTTAAGGACTAAACATTCATGTGAAATAATAAATTCCAGTTGGTTCTTTTTACTTTGTATCATATCTCTGCTTCACAATTTTTGTCGTGTTTTTGATAAGTAAACTTAAATTCTTATAGTGATACAAACTCAGATGTTCGTTATGTTTACATGTTTGTATTAATAGTAGAAGATTTTCTGAGAACGTGGGGTGTCCTGAATGAAGTTGAATAATTATATACGAGTATTCTGACAGTGCCGTTCAGTCGGACTATTCTTGGAAACTGACCTAATGGGAAGACAAACTTTTCTCGCTGGCAATATACACTGAAATTGCTTCAGAGCGACATAACTAAGGATTCGTTCTCATAATCCTGACTCCATCAGATGTTTTCTGACTGAGAACGAACGAGTGCATCCCAGCAGCCTTTAAAAATGAATCACCTCCTGTTTTGTATACCTAATTGGCATTGTTGTTCATTTATTACAGCTGCGAATTTATTATTGCAGAGCTAAATTAGTACCACGGTGGTCTAGCGGTTAGAACGCTGGCCTTGTAATCCTGGGGTCCCGGGTTCAATTCCCGGTGGTGCTCAGATTTATAACTTGTGTTGGGCAAGGCCGTGGTCTAGGCAACACGGAGTTTTCCTCCGTGGCATCCCAACAATTACTCCATTCACACACAGAAGAAGGCAATGGCAAACCACTTCTGGATCAGGTCCCAGTCCGAGAAAAGGATGGAAGGAGCCTGTTCATATGGACCTGTCGTCAGAATTAAAAAAAATCTAAATAAACACACTACAGTTATAAGACTTACTGAGTTCAATCAAAATGATCCCTTGTCCTTAGATTTTAAGTGTATCAAAAACAGTTTGAATAAAATTATAAGTCTTAATGGGATCTTTATTTAATTTTGTATATAACGAACTCCATGGATCACAGTCCTTTAGTCAAGCTAGCTCTAATAGTCCAATCAGCCAGTCAAAAAGTTCGACGTTTTTTATAGAACCACAAGGTTCATTATCGTGTTAACAAAAGCCCGGCATCGGTTGCGATCAGAGCCAGATGAATTCAGTACACATGTCCAAACCCTGTTTCCTGAAGATTTATTTTTGTATTATCTTTCAATCTGCGCCTAGATCCTCCTAGCGGACTCATCCCTTCAGGCTTCCCATGCATCATCGATTTTGCTAACAAAAGAACATTTTATGTTTAGCTAAGTAACTACCTGTCAACAGTTGTTTCGTTGTTTAGTTTATTGCTTATTTGACGATGTTGTTCTTCAGTTGTGAAGATGGAGGTCGTAGGTCACTGCCTGGCGTTACAGCCCAGAAGAACGCCGTCGTCATCTTCACAGCTTTGAGAAAACAAAATTTTATTTGGGTTGCTTATTTGTTGGCCCTTAAGATGTCATTTAGTTCGTCAGTTCATTTGTTTCAGTACTACATTCCTAATGTAAACTGATAAATTTCATCACTTAAATGTATCTTGCAGACAACTGTTAAACATCTAGGCCTACACGTGAGCTTAATTTAATAGGATATATTTCTATGTTTTAAGTTTGTATTGTTGTATACGTTTGTTATTTCTATGTTATGGATGTGTTAAAGGGACGCACTGGACGTAACCTTTTCAAATTTACCGAGAGTGAATAATAGAAATTTGTTATTACCGAGATCTGTCACGTAGAAGCTATTGGCGTTCCGAAATGAATTCGAAAGCTTTAATCATGTATGCAAAACGTCATGTTAATTAACATATCAAATGGTTCTATTACAAAGTCGCTACAGGCATGGACGGTAAATGTTAAAAGCGTTATGTGAAAGGATTTTATGGCTTTGTGCGTTTGTATCTTGTATTATATCTCTTAGGCTAACCATTTCCAGATTGTGGTCATGTATATTGTGGATGAGTTATATAATTGCTGAATAAGCGAGCCATTTTGAATCCCAGATACTAGGTCTTCTGAATTACAATTCGTTTTTTGTACATTCGTATCTGTTGTGGCGGGGATTTTTATTTGGATTTCAATCTTGGGTGAGTACATGGACTCTATTGTTCGAGGTGTTAAAACGTATAGCTCTTCACTGCGCTGTACAGTTGCGTGTAGCAAGTTGTAGACACTTCTTCATGTCTGTTAAAGTGAAACACTAACAGGCCCACTGCTCCTCGTAGCCCCTCTTCAGTTTAAAATAAACCTCATTTATTACAAAACCGAAAAACTTTGCTGACAAGACGTAATTACGCACAGATTATTACATGACAGCTGTGTTAAATTGTTACAGAAGTTAAGACATAGCGTTTCCATAGAAATATTTTATGCTTTCTTCAAAGTTATTTTGTTATTGAAGAATATTTAGAATAAATTATGTTATTGACGCTAATATCGGTTGATTTGAACTTTGTTTTGAAAATTTTAGTAGAAACGAATTGGAATTAATTGGGACATATCAGCGTCTAGTTTATTCTGCCTATATTAATTTATTAGTTAAAAACATAATTGCGGAAATATACGCATAGAAGCTGTGTTGGATGCCAGTAGGTAGGTCAGGTCTCGAGGTAAACGCACTGAAATCTTTGCGTATAAATCACGACCAAAATATGTTACAAGGTCGTAATGTGAAGACAACCGAAATGCTTCTTAGTAAAAATGTAAATAATAACAGTTTCTTGCTTTTGATATTGGCACTACACAAAATTACGTGATGTCACACAGTTTTAATGAACTCTTATACACTCTACTTAAATTTCAAACACTGAATTATCCTTAAGTACCTTTAAATTTTAGTTACAGAAACGAAAGGCTGTGATGTTGTACGTCTTTTCTGTTGTTTACCGCCATGGCTCTGAATGGTGATCGCTTTATGCATTAATGGTTGGCAAGCAAAGAAACCATCGTGGACACAGATCGCTTTGCACACTGAATTCATACATGAACCACAAAACGACATGAAACAAGAAAGACAAGATTGTATGTGACAGAAGATCATCTTTAAATGAATGTTAGGTTAATATTGCATTCAAATGACAGTCGTACATTGTGAGCATGTTTACAGTTTCAAACATCACGGCTAGGACGATTTGAGTGTTATCTGCAATATAAAATATGAGTTACCGTATATTCAAGCGACCTGTTAGTGCGACCATTATAGAAGGAAAGAAGTTGTAATTGTTTATTCATTTGGGAATATGCCGGTAACTACATATCTAACACACATTTTTTCTCAGGTCGTTGAGACTAAAATTATGAGTGTCTATACACATTTATTGTGACACTTTTTTATGGACGAAGGACGGAAGGCATTTTATCGTTAGTGAGTATGTCGGTGGGGAGTGGGGCAGTTTTTTGAGATGGAAGCAAGATAAGCAATGCCGATCTTATCTCATTTGTAATAAACAAAGCATGAGACAGGAAGAGTACAGGGAGATAAATGGTAAAACGAGAGAGAGAGAGAGACAGGTAGGGGAAGTAATGAAAGAGAATGAGTAAAGAGTGGGGAATAAATAAAGCGGGAGAAGCCTGAAGATTTGAGTGACTGGTAGCCATTTTTATTTATTTCCTCCACGCTATATGAGTTCGTGTTATTCCATGCTCCACCCTAGTTTTTTTTTGTTTACTTTATATACTACATAGACATTATGAAATATGATTTGTTGCCCTTCTGCTCAGGTGCGTCATTAAAGACAAATGTTTTGTGTAATTTTACACAAAACGACGGATATCTGTAGGCATGAATATAGCATGTTATTAGCATATAAGTGAAATAAGTCTAATTAGTCAGATAACACTTGTGCATTTGAAAGCAGTTAGCTGCTGTTAACGTTTATTTTTCTGGGTTTTAACGGCGTCTGTCCGCACAGACAGGTACATACTAACGTTTCGGAGAAACATATTCGCTCCGTCTTCAGAGCTTTACAGGTTTGAAGACCAACATCAATATCTTCTACGCCTTGAGAACCTCAAATATCATACAAGCAACGGGCGTGTATGTTAGACACACGAAAACACAAGCAAAATATAATAAAATAATTCTTTAGTTGTAGAAACTAAAAGTTCAATATCTCTAATACTAAAGACCGCACTCGGATACGATCCTGAACAAGTTTCTCCTGCCTTTCATCTTCGCAACTTGTTTGCCTAAGAACAATCTTAGTGTTGTCATCTCATCTTGAATTCTTAACCACCGGAAAATCCGTTAAGTGCCCCCCCCCCCCCCCGCAGTAGAGTTTATGTGAAATAAAGTAGTTTCAGATAAACATGGAATTTGATAAAATACTAATTTTTAGCCTGGTTTTTTACAAAGAGAATTGTGTAACAAGTCAGTACATTTGCTCTACCATGAAACGACATCAAAACAAGACAACTTCATAAAAAACTTCATTGCGTGACTTTTTTTTTACTTCTCATGTAATTGAGTTTGTACTTTGTAACACCTTAAGTTCAAGAACTCCTGTGACACCCGGTAGCAATGCTGTAATTTCTCTGTGGCTTGTGTACGTAACACTGACCGCAGTCAGACAATTCAGATACTTGGTCTCTAATTTTATTACTATGAATATATCTCTTTCTTTTTACGTATAATTTAAAAATCTCCTTTATATTTCAACTGTCTCATAAATACACTACAATGCATGTGTTGCCAACCTTGTTTCATTGATCTGACAGAAAGATTACAACTTCCTGTAGGCTTCTTCACCATCATAATTCAATCGTATTGAAGAAACTCTGCTTGTAAATGTTTTCTTCTGGTTTAACTATTCTTCGTGTTGATCATACTCCACACACGTCTTATAGCCATGAATAAAACACAAGAATTTATACTAGCAACTGCTGTAAACAGATTAACTTCAGTGCAGAGGCCTGTCTGCTTGTGCAACTGTAATGCACGTTCTCCGTAATGTTCACATGGTACAGCATCAACCAGTCGATATTTGTAATGGTTATGAATTTGTTTTCTTCGCGGTACGGACTGAATTAGTTAATAGGTACAATATACTACAGATATTTAATGACACGTTTCAGCTGTATATGTAATAACGTCGAATAACAGAATATCGAAAACATTTCGGTCTAGTGATTAGAATTCTTACTTCGTATTCTAGAGGTCCCGTTTTCAAATACCTGCCCCAACACTATCTATTATAACTGAGGTTTCTCGCGGTTCGGTCAGCCCCGCCAGTCAAGTAACTGAGTAGGACCTTAAATTAGGCCACGACCACTTCCTTTCAAATTGCTTTCAGTGCACCTACCATTCAACACTATATACTCCTTCAAATTAAAAAACCCAGGAATACGTAAATAAAACCAAGATATGGGAAGTTTATTTGTAGTTATTAGTAAGTGTGGATTAGGAAGGAAGCTTCCATTCTTTATTGTAGGTGCTACACTTCCAGTCGTTTCGTGAAACTGAGGAGAGCTGTTAACTGTGACTAGATACAAACCCCGTATCTTCAGAATACAAATCTTACCGGCGTTAATGATAATAGTGATTCTCATGAAGGTGGTGGGGATGTTGACGGAAACAGTAGGTTTGGTGATTACAGACGGTGATTATTGGCGATGATTGAAGTAAACTTCCTTCCTACGTATCGTTAATCATTATCCTTCGTTTCTAGACCGGAGTGGCATCCGACAAATGTGAATGTGTGTGCTGGCTGGAGTCAGCACAGCAGAAACTTTTTTAGTCTCCCCTTTGCTTCCCTTCTCATCCGTTCTTTCTATCTTTCTCTCCCTGTCAGAAGTCATTTGGACTTGGTGGCGCCATGTTAATTCGAGGACGTTTTGGTAGGGGAGACAGGACAGGCAGATGAAAAAGGAGAGACGGAAATTTGGGACAATTTACTATGTTGGAAGAAAACACGGGGATGGAAGGGGGAGACTGGTCTTACGAAGCTAAAGGCTCATGCAAGCCACAATCTGAACTGAATGTTATACTAACTGGGCAACTGAAAAACTAACTAGCTTCATGGTACTCCAAAGACTTAAGAAGTTAATAGAGATTATTAATCTATTTATGAAACCCGATGGTCCATCGTCTGGGATGTTGCATCGTGTAGTCTTAGTAATTTACCTATGTTAAAGTCAGTAAACTTCTGAAGATGGCTGTCTTCTGGGTTGCCCTGATGATGGAGGCAGTAACGACCTCTGAAACGCCCTCAAACTTCTAACAGACTACACGGTGCAACAACCCAGAAGAGAGCTAAAGAAATCCACTTTTGGACTGTATGTAAGCCGGTCGTCTGTTATCGTTACTATAATAATTTATAAAAAATATATTAGACAGAAATGTCAGCCATTAATGATATTCGTTTATCAGATTATGTACATGTACACTATTTCCTGTTTTCATAACAATACCTCATGATTACAAGAAGGCATGAACTAAATCCGTTCAGTTGCGATAAACTTTGAACTTCGGAAACTTTATTTTGTTTTAGGATATTAGGCCAGAACTATTAAAAGACTTGTGTTTTCAACCTTTCGACTTACGATGGGAATGTTTTCCTCCACAAATATCGTATTTCACTGTTATTTGGGGCCGTGTTAACATTTTGTTTTAAGCGAGAGTTTCGCTTTCCAAACACACACTTCGGTCCTCATCGACTGTACCTTTGTTATCGAATAACAGAACGAAATGCTGGTGTACTTTTACCTGTGATAAAAAAGTGGCAGGAAGCTGGAGACAGTTACATAAGGAGGAAGTTTTAACTTCTCATCTTAAATTATTAGTCATTAAATCAAGTAAAATGAGGTTCGTGGAACATATAAGATGGATCTTCTAAGTGATTATTTTTCAAAAATACTTGTCCGCCAATGTTTTGTATTCATTTGTCTCCGCATTGTAACCCATTTTAGTTACGTGGATATGTGGTCCAATACTTTGGAACCCTAAAATACATCCCTTCAATGCAAAGTATTTTTAAAACGTAATAAATAAACTCGCTTGTGCGTGTTTGTCAGTCATAAAACTTGTTGCTAAGTCAAACTGAATAAACAGCGTCAAACTTGAATACCCTTTGGTCACTTCCGCATTCTCTGTTCCGTTTTTTTTCTCTGTTTCTGTGTTCCCTTAACCCTCTCACGTGTTATAGAAGGGAACAAAATCTGTCCCTTTTATGACACTGGTCAACCCTTGAAGTCGTTGTAACCGCATCGAGAGCACTCGGATTGTAACATGCGGAAGATGCTTCGAGCCATAAAACGACCTTTCAGTTTCGTTTTCGAGAAATAGTACGAGTAGCAATATTGTGCAATAAACGTTCTTGTAACCTTGCTCCGCTTAACTTTCGTCATGGGTTGTTTAAAAGTTTGCCCAACTTCCTTCCAAAGATTTCTTTTTCGACCTGATTTTTAACACCTTAAGAGTTCAGTGCTGTAAAATATAAATAAAACATTTAAGATTTAGAGTAGACCGGACATTAACCTTATTCTTGTACAGAACGTTCTGGTATTCTGTCAGTACACGGGCGTTGTATTCGGAAGGTCCTGGGCTCGAAACTATTTTCGAATATCGCCTATTCTGACTGATATTTTTGTACCATTTTTTTATTCACTCCATGAATGTACCAGAGGATTTGGGAGTGTTGAGTCCTGTGGTGTGGATTCACACGTGCTTTCTACGTCCATCATAAATATGCTCTGTGACCTATTCGTCCCTTCAATTTCATCCAGAGATGCGTAATAGTTGCAATTGGCAAAGCGTCGTTAAATAAACGAAAATTATTCCGTTAGAGCTATGTAATGACGTTCTATAAACTACGGATTTTATTAAAAGACGAAACTGCCACACACGGAGATCTGTATTCCTACATTTCTGGTTTTTACTTCAAGAACTAGGTCTGACGACGGAAAAGCTGTGTTAGCTGAAATTCCTCTAATGACACGGACAGCGAGTTACATCCTTCCAGGCCGTAAAAGAAATTAAGAAATGATGAAGCGATAAAAGATTCTCTACAGAGGGACTGGAGAAATTGGATAGATCATGAAAGAACAAGCTCTGATACGATCTTCAAATGAATAACCAGACCGGGGGCAAGTAATGCTGAGAAGAATGGAGGTTATTGTATTAAAACAATAATTTAGTTCAATTCAGTTTTTTATTATTAATGTGCTTCATCGACAGTTAGAAAGTCAATTACGGGTACAGCACAAGAACGTAACAATAAACATGATAAACAACAAGGATCAAAATAAATTTAATAAAATAACAGGACACAGTATCACATATTTGAGGTTCTCACAGCTTTAAAGATGTAATATGGATTGTAACACCAAGTGTCATTCATATTTGTGTGTCCATCTTGAGTCTGAAGACTGAGACAGTATGTTCCTCCAGAACGTCGGTATCTGCATGGAAGCCCACACGGCATCGAGAGTAATTTGACCAATAAGAACACAGCGTTTGTTAATAAGCTAACGGAAACAGGCTCTTCAAAATACCGACGCCATTAACCAGGCACCTTCAAACTGCAGAGAGATAAAAAAATGCGCACAGAACACGCAACATATTAAAGAACAAAGTAATCTTACTCGTACGTCTACCAACCATCATAATCGTACCTAAGTCGCTAACAAAACAACTAAAGCTACAGCTGGATATCAAACCACGCCGAGACAGCTACAAGACCGTATTCCTGGTTCGGACACTTTTCGCCATCTTATAGGCGCTGCGGACTGTACGAGGTGCGATCAGAAAGTTTCAAGACTGTGTCAATAGAGGGCGAACCGGATGTAGTACGAGCTTCTGCCTTTAGGGGGTGCGGCCTACATTCATAGTGAATCAGTGTGCCAGCCGGCATCATTGAATTAGCATTTGTTTCTTAGTTACGGGCGTTTTGGTAGTGCATTACACCGACCCTCCTGCGATTTCGGAATGGCGTGTGCATCAAATTTTGCCAAAGACTCGCCAAAACGGCTACGGAAACCTATGAAATCCTAAAGCAAGCATTTGGGGAGTCCGCAATGGGTCGTGCACAAACTTTGGTGTGGCATTCACGTTTTAAAAATGACCGAACCTCTGTCGATGATG
>NW_019060230.1:836921-856032 GCF_000696155.1 Zootermopsis nevadensis
TGTCAATAGAGGGCGAACTGGATGTAGTACGAGCTTCTGCCGCTAGGGGGTGCGGCCTACATTCATAGTGAATCAGTGTGCGAGCCGGCATCATCGAATTAGCATTTGTTTCTTAGTTACGGGCGTTTTGGTAAATTGAAAATTCAGCTAAAGGGAAGGAGATTTGAGACGATAGAAGAGATTCAGGCAGAATCGCAGATGGTGCTTGACAGGCTGACAAAGAAAGATTTCCAGGGATGCTTCCATTGCTTGGCAGCGGCGCTGGGATCGTTGTGTTCACTCCCAGGGGAACTACTTCGAGGGTGATGGATGAATTTAATACCTGAGATAAGTGTACGGGTTTTTATAGGCGCAGTCTGGAAACTTTCTGATCGCACCGCGTATAATGCTCTACTTCTTGGGAACTTTACACATGATTCGAAACAAAACCACAGTTACCGTGTTTGTTACAGATTTAACAAAATCAGTATAAACAATTATAATGCGAATATTTTAATGTATTTGAAATCCTGTTCAACGTGTGCTGGTTTTGAACACACAGTGAGCTGGTAGTGGGTGACGTCAGCGTTTGAAACCGATACCGACAAGCAGAGTGTAATGGTATTACCTGAATGAAGGCGGAGTGTCGGAATGGAACTTGGCACTTCTTCAGCGTATTGGAAAACAGCTTGTTATCCATTACCTTGAAAAGTGTGAACAGTTTATGTAATCAGGAACGAGTCGCGAACTGCTGTTGTCTTTAACACAAAATATCCCAGGGACTGTAGGTTAATAATTATGCAATTTAAGGTTATATTAGTGTGCCTAATTTAAAACAGCATAACTTTCGACTTCACTAAATTTGCTCGATATAAGATATAAACTTCGAACCGTACCGCAATTTATAATTTTTAACTGTCTAATACGTCTCAATACAAAATTGAATGATTATCAAAGATATACAATTGCGCACTGAAAACGCTTGAGAAATGGATGATAAATGAGAGAGGAAGTAGCAGGATGTTGAAAAGACTTTAATGAGGAACTTCATAATTTGGCTGTCTTCTGGGTTGTATCACCGTGTAATCTGGTAGAAGTTTACCAACGTTTGAGAGGTCCTCGCTTCCTCCGTCATCAGGGCCAAGTGAATCATTATGACCTCTGAAACGTCGGTAAACTTCCATCAGACTGCATGACCCCACAACTCACAAGACAGACATTTGCCAACTTACCGTCGTGAAAACCTCAAATCCTACTTGAAATATTTATAATTTATACTCGCCAGTAGATATTAGGATGGTCAAATGAAAGACGATGAGACGGACAGGGCTTTTAGCACGAGTTATTATTATTATTAGTGTTCTGTCTGACGACAGGTCCATATGAACAGGATCCTTCCATCCTTTTCTCGGACTGGGACCTGTTCATATACGTTCTTGGCAGATGATCCAGAAGTGGTTTGCCATTGCCTTCTTCTGTGTGTGAATGGAGTAATTGTTGGGATGCCACGGAGAAACCGGGGAAGCCCCCGGAGGAAAACTCCGTGTTGCCTAGACCACGGCCTTGCCTAACACAAGTTATAAATTCGGGCACCGCCGGGAATCGAACCCGAGACCCCAGGATTACAAGGCCAGCGTTCTAACCGCTAGATTAGCACGAGTAGGAGAGGAGAAATGCTGTGTGGACTGAATTCGTCTGGCTCAAGATAAGTTCCAGTGGCGGGCTTTTGTTAACGTGATAATAAATATTTGGGATTTATAACAGGCGGGAAATTTCTTACGTAGTTGAGCGATTGCAAGAATTTCCTCAAAAAATATTTTTTTCCGTGTAGTTATCTATTTTGCACTGATGGAGTGTTCACGAAATATACGTATAGTTCTGCTCACAGAACCTAAAAAACTTCTCTTCGGGAAGACTGAAGTAATATTTGAATAAAATTTGAACATGTCATAGAGATACAAGTTGTTAAGATGTGAACTGGATTCTACTGCCTGAGGAGAGATAAATGTCGGGCTCTTGTGAAAGCGGCGATGGACCTTCGTGCTATGTACAGCAAGAACATCTTAACCAGCTGATTAACTATAAACTTTTTAAACAAGGCTTAATTAGTTTGGTGATCTAGTTTTATAGGAAGAACAATTTACAAGTAATAAAACATCGAAGTTCTCAGAACTTTTTTAAAAGGAATACACAGCTGTCACTGTTAGATAACTTGCGCAGATCTACTATAAAATAATTTGTACAAAGCAAACGCGATGCTACATATTTCCTAAATACAAGAAGGAGTGTACATTCGTGTTGCCTGAACAGGCTAAATCCTGTCTTCCTGTCTGGTGTAGGAACCAATTTTCTTGAGTAGCATTCATCCCAATCGGAGCGGTGAACTCTTTGAAAAAAAGTCAGAAACTGTTTCTAAACGACCATAAAACTTCCTTCAGACATTAAACATAGCTTCATTGGAAACCGTAAAACACCCCCCTGAACTTTTCCAAACCTTAACCCCTTTGTGTTATGAAGGCGTCAGTAAAATTCTTTCTTAGTACAGTTACTGAGGCACTTGGGGCACGGTCAGGCATTCTGTGTTAACCCTTTCTGTGGTGGCTTTTATATAAAGAAACCATCTTCTGTTATACTTCCATTTTAAACAGCTACGAATAGTCGGCTTAAACTGTTGAGAGATGGAGGGACACATTCCTCTCATAAGCTTTCGAAATAAAATAAATTCATGTCTGTAGATTATCAGCTTCTGGGTGTGAGCCGAAGTTATACAAAATAAATTGAGACCAGTCAGTGCATGTAGCGAGAAAACTCGTGCGTATCGTGAAAATGGTTTAGAAACGGCTTTCCAGTATTGTGTCTATTTATAGGGAGGAAGGAATTTTAACCACATACGGGTTATTTATTTACAATATAATGATTAAAGTATTTAAAGGATTGGGTCTTACGGGCATATGTACGGACGTTTTGTCTGTTTAGTGACAAGATTTTGTTAATACTGTTACGAGCTTTTAGCTTTCTTAACAACGATTTTGTTGACCGACTTAATAACCGTCAACACTTTGGTAAGATTCTGTTGGTTATTTGGTGAAAACAACGTACCTAGTTCACAACCAACAGTTTTTTTCTACTCTGAATGTGTTTATTGAAGAGTGTGTATTAGATTCAACGTAGCAATACTATAAATATTGTAGACAAATTTTACTATTTGGTGTTTTAATAAATGTCAGTGTCGGATTACACTGAAATACACAAACCATTGGTTAACATTACAAGCGTGTTTAACGAAGACAACAGAGTTTATCCAGTTACATTGTTTATGGATTGTATTACGAGTCTGGCGTAGTAAGTAGAAGGGTCACTTAATTATTAAATTTTAAGTCTTTTATTAGGGGAGAGGGTGAATTACGAGGAGACGAAAATCTACGTAATTAACAATGATGCAAATGTTTTGTCATTAGGACAAAGAGCCCTGAATTTCTCTCTGTCTTGTAATATGACTCGTTCATTGGCGAAAGAGTTATGCCCGGCGTTGGAATCCGCTTATAGTGACTTCCTCGTGAATACAAACATGGCTGTAGTCATTATGAGCGCAACGGAACAACTTGGAATTTATACTTGAATTGTAAGTGTTTCAATAGATGTAAATATGTACAATTGTTTTGTTCCACCCCGCATAGGGGATTGAGGTGAGACTCTACACGGTTTTAACCCCTGTGCTTGACGTTCCAGCCGCTTTACTCCCAGTACCAATTGGATAGGAGGCTGGAAGTCTTTTACTGATTGAGCTTTCAAAGTTTTGGCAAGTACACAGTTAATAATAACACAGCGTTTGCATATACGAGGAATTCAGAATGCTCGTTAGAGCATTGAATCAAACCTACAAACCATCGTGTTATGAAAGTATAACCTCGGCCCTGGGTAGATTAGGTGATAGCCCCTGATATTCGAGTAGAACTCGATTAAAATCTTTGCCTGGATTTAGTAGTGAAAGCTTAGAAATTTGACAAAATTTAAATCTGAGTTTTTTTTATATAATTTTCTGGAGATGTACTTAACAGATATAATTTTTCACATGGTTTACCAGAATGATAAAAATTCTTTTCGATAATGCATACCTTCTTAACATTTTAAACCTTAGTTTTATTTACGTACAATCAACTTCGACTTAATAGATTGGCATTGTACTTATGGTTTAACATGATTCTCGGAATATAAATTATTTCCCTAAAGACCACTAACGAATTGATCGTAGTAATGGACACGCTGTGTTTTCTTTGGGGTAGAAACTCTTACGGAACAAAGTGATGGAACTTATATTCTATAAAAGCAAGAAATTCTATACTGGGCGAGGCGCTGTAAACTTCTAAAAAAAATCTAACGCTGTGGGGTTGGTAAGTCATTTAATAGCCGTTGTTGGATATTTAACGGAAAGTACCACCTTTTGAACTAGTTTCTTTCCACGAGGATTTAAGAGAAAGGAAGCCCATTTCTGGTGTTGATGAGGCAAGCTGTATGAAGCTCGTTTGTCCACGTATATGCACCTGCTTATCTTGAAGCATTCATGTCATTACAAAAGACTTGTCTGTCGTGTTGAAGATGATTAACTTCATTAACTTAAGAGTAGTGTTCGAACGAATTTGAGACGTGTTTTATAAAAGGACGAATATCCACTGTGTGTTTGCTAAATAAAAAGTTCTTTGAAATCCAGACACGTGAGTAATGAAAGCTTTTCGTTATTTTTCTTGTATGGAAATCACGCAAGAAGTTTGCTTTGTAAATTTACATGACACTTTGACCACACATGTCCACATTAATCGGTAAGCTCAATTTTAATAGGGGATAATCAGTTTTTTTTAGAAAAGTTTCTTTACACTTTTAATTAAAGAGATTCAAAACGGCCTACAACAAACACGGAATGTAAGATCTTATTTCTGTAGAGAAAATTTTTATAAATATCGAGCAAGCTGTATTTATTATACAGATTAACGAACTATGTAGTGAACATGTTGCAGGTTATTTCTTTAAAATCTTATAGTTTCTCATTTTGTCACTAAATTTTTATGCTTTTGTTGAACCAGAAGTGTATTATCATGTTCATAAATTCGTGCTACGAGAACCTGAGCTACATCAATAAAGTCGACACCTTCATGTTATATCGTGTCTCTTTAAGGTTTATTTAAATATCATCCTCCCATTTTTTTCTTCCAGGTGATCGTTTTCTACAATAATTTTCGATTAAAATTCTGTATACTATCCGATATATAGTTTATCTCTCCCATGTATTTCTCCTTCCGTAATTTTAATACTTTAATAATTAATATTTGGTAAATGTCGCAATGTAATTATGTCTCAGAATCCTGCTTCTGCCCTTAAAATGCGAGGGAATAAGAATTGTCTTTGCAGTTTCTTGAATCTTTCAGCCGTTCGCAAAACTTAGCAGTACATCCAAGTTTCGAGCCTGCTGATAACTAACTTATGTGTGTTAAGTATGTGCACCAAAGTGTGTTATAATTTGGAACACAATTCGTAGTATGAGAATTACTTCGGTGGAATCTGGAGTTTCCGAAATCAAGTTCTCAGCTTCATCAGTAGATGGCAGGAGAGTGTGAGCCTTGATTCAGTGCAGGGCTAAGAACCGTGTGATAGCAAATGGCAGACGGAAGGGTGTTCCTGGCGTGGGAAAGTATAATGTCGACGGAAGCGCTGCCAAATATAAATGTTACAAAAATACACATCACAGGAACTTAATGTCTGTTTCTTCTTCTATACTGGTTTTTTATTTATTTCCGTATTCATTTATTTTCTTCTTGTCTTAATGTTTCCTTTTCATTTTTCCTATACAAAAATTGCCTTTGTTCTATCAGATGAAGAATTGCATTTTTATTTTATTAAAAATGAGATATTCAAGTATTATTTCCAGGAATGCGAAAATTTATTGTAATCCTCGTATGGTGGGGTAGCAGAACGGATTATGAAATTTGCTTCAGAAGAACGTCAGAGCGGTTAAGATTTTTCAGACAAGTTGTAAAGACTTGTAAGTGTATGCTAATAGACAAGCAATTAATTTACATACTCATCAGTCCAGTAGCTTAATAATAATTGACATATTAAATTCTTTATATGCTCTCATACCTTAAATGTGGAACCACATTTAATAGGATGTAACACAGAGATAACCAGTTAAAGCTGACTTGGAATAACATATATCTGTTTGATGTGGTCTTAAATAAGAGTTTGCTCATTAATCTTGAAATCAAATGTCCGCCATTATTCATTCAGCAATGATTGATATTTCTTGTAGTTTCCAGGCAAACATTTTCCTGATCGCAAATATTTTGCAGTGCATACAGTACGTATAATCTTCGTCGCTTCATATGGTAACCAATAAAATCAAAATTAAAAAATAAAGTTATTATTTAAGTAGCTAATTGCAAGTGACTTTGTACTCGATTGAATCTGATTATACATCTCGAAACTTCAACATCGCTATCGTGAAGCAGTCTAATCCACTCCCGTTTCTATAGTGTTTTTGTATGATCCATATTAATGTTATCCTCCCGTCTAAGACTTCACGAGGATAGGGTGCCTAATAGTAGTAGACTTCGTACGAAGAACAACTATTTATGTTAAATCAAAAGTGAAACAAAGATCACGGCTTGCAAACTAACATTTTAGCGAAGAAGTGTCTAGAGATATTTAAAATTGTGGTTTCACCTCGAAATAAACACAAAGTATCTCCATTACAAAAATCAATTTGTTAATCCTTTTTAGGGAAATAATTGCTTTTCATTATAAGAAACATATGAAATCTAAAATGTAGAGTTGTTGAGTGATAAACCAGGTGGTATATAGTTACAACTGAACTGTAAGGGGTACAAATATTTCCATTTCCATTGAATCTGCCGTAGGCTGTGGTACGTTGTTACTTTTATAAATGTACATTCCTCAGACATCGTGTTTTAACCCCGGCTCGCGGGCCGCATTTGGTCATCCTATCTTCTTTTCGGCCAGCGAAAATTTAACAGTTTCTTTTAACACGTTATTTAATTCACTTCTGTAATGATATCTGATATGTTAAATATCAAGAGTTTCTTTTATATTTTTAGCATCCACAACAATTTTAATTAATCAATTGAATAAAAATTTACTTGGATATTATCCATCGTTTAGTAAATATAAAACGTAAAACGACGTTTCGGAGATGGGACTCTATCTCCGTCTTCAGGTTCCTGGTCCGGAGATAGGGACCAGCTCCATCGGAGATAGAGTCCCATCTCCGAAACGTCGTTTTACGTTTTATATTTACTAAACGATGGATAATATCCAAGTAAATTTTTATTCAATTGACTCTTCACCATCGTCAAGAAGTTTTAGATTTGATAATTTTAATTAATCATTACACAAACCTCAATTTCCGACTTAAATCTCTTCTGGAAGTGGTAATAACATACGTGATATGTAGTATTATGAACGGCAGCCATGTTGGAGGTGTAGATTCGACCCGAGGCTATTTTAAAGCTGTCCATGCGTACCTTAGACGAAGATTAAGACGATAACGGATATCTCTGACGAATTAAAAATTTATTTTGTAAATTTCATGGTAGAATAAAAAAGCAAGTTGTGGACATAAATATTTAAAGAGGTGCGAATGAATGTATTACAGCATTATAAATAAAGTAAAAATATGAAGATGGACGGAATAAATGTTTATTCAGTAAACAGAGAAAAAAATTATTACAGAGAAAATTTGTTAATTTATTAGAACAGAACGGACACTGAGTAGCTACCAGAACTTGCACCTCAATACATATGACAGCGATGGTAAGAAATCTTGCGCATGTCTAGTTTCAACGGACGCGAGTGTTTGGATTCACCTGTCGCTGTCCGCGAGAGGCTTGTACAAAAGCAGTCAGTCGGAAGTCTGACTCCATACCAAACAAGAGGTGGTTGGGTTACATTGGATCCAGCTTCTAGTACATCTGTGACCGTTGGAGCCGATCAGAAATCTTAGTAGCTGTTACAGGACGCTCAAACCGGTTTAAAACTACAGTTTTCCACCTCCGTAAGATTATATATTACGCATACATAGTACATGGAAATCAAACACCATCTTTATAGCAATTTATGATCTTGTTGAACAGAATACAGAAGGAGATTGTTTGTGTACAAGGGTTCTACTGTACCACTGAACACGAGTAGAATTGTCCTGTCTAGTTTATTACTTTAATCAGCAATTTGCTGTTAAACATGTTCCTTTCAAGTATTCCAGGGTGGTCTCAACTTTTCGTTCTTCACGAGAATGAATTCTACTGTTCTCTCCGTGATTACTACATAGTGCAGCGGACAGACATGCAGATATTATGATACCACAAATCTATATTTTCTTGTAGAATAATTAAAATTTATGTGTGTTGTATTTAAAATCTTTAAATCCGCAAAATAAAACGTAGATAAGTACTGTTTTGGAAATTGGCTTATAAGTGTGTGTAAGCGGTTGTGACGCTTGTAGGATTTGAGGTTTTCATGGCGTCAGTCTAAAGATGACTGCTCAAGAAGACAGACGTCTTCAGTTGTCACTCTTATTTAGGTCTTAGTTCAGATTCCACAATGTGATGCTAGAGCAGTGGCCACAGAATCTGGTTCTGGTATTCTATGACCACCTGTGACAATATTTTAATACCTGTCCTGCCCTAGGTATAAAAAGAACTATACACCATTCTGCCTCCTTCCCGTCGTTTACGTACTTGGAATGCAAGAAGTTAGACGAAGTGTAGAAAGGTAAAATGCAGCTGAGTGTGCAAATATTTTTGAAATTATTATTTTTGGGGTTCTGAACATACAGTTAGATTATTTGTAAGCTAACCACGCGTCAGATACTGCGCTGTGTAGTCATAAATTTAATATTATTTTATTATTAAATTTATACTATATAAAATGTATTATAAATTTAATATATTAATCACGTGTGCATATCACATTAAGAAAATACTTTCTATTGTGTACGAATTTTGACATTTGGTAGATCCATGTTTTTTTTATATTGGGCAGGTACTAATTATAATCAAATAAATCTGGCAGACTAAATATAGATCCTGAACATAGAATTTTATTTAAATTTGTTAAATAGATTTGGAGATAAGATATTCGCGTGGAATTCTATTTCTCTGTTTGTTAAATAATGTTTTAGTTGCTTCCCGGTATTAGCCTGGACGAATAATGCTTTAGAGTTCTATGTCTTTCAGTTTTTTAAATAACAGTTGAGGTGCAATTTTACGATTCTGGTAACTGTAATCAGACTTTAAATTTCTATATGTCGTTAATATGGTTCTCGAATCCTTATCCAAATGAATCCACCCCATCTGCTGATAACATCTTCAAAAATTTGTCAAACGAATTCAGTTCACTGTTCCTTGGAATATCAGTAAATTTCTTTTCTCCAAAGTTTTCTTTCTTTCTTTCTCTCTTTTCAGCTTTACTTTTTTTCTTCTCGCTTTTTATCTTTCTTCCTTCTCACATCCCTCATGTATGCTACATTTTAGTTCGTAAAGTGGTACAGAGCACATTTGAGTTTACTACGCTCTGCCACGTTACATGTGGCAGTGGTTGGTCTGTATCTGAGGCCGTGTCACACATTCCAGCTGTGAAGTCATTGGTACGAAAAGAATTGTTTTCGGAAGGTACTTGAGCAGTAGATTCATTTTGCAAAATAAAGCATTACAATTCTGATGGATGATGAAACCACGTTCCACACGTAAACCCTCGGTTATGGGGTGCGTCTGTGGGCTTCGATCTCACAATAAAACTCACACAATTACACAGTTAGCTGAATAGCTGTCTGAAGTCTATTCCTTCCAGACATGGTAGCTCCATGATTAACGTGTCTTCTCGTATTCTAGAGTTCCTTGCTCTACAAACTGAGAGCCTTCAGGAGCTTTTTAAGACGAATTCCGAACATAAAAATTGGCTTACTCAGTGGGAGACGTGTTTAACACCTTGTTTAAACGTAAGATATGACATAAATGGTAGAGATTTTATGATGGGGTGGGGAACTTCATGATTTATACACGTCATCTGTTACTGTTGTCAAATGTAGGAAGGAAAGATGGGCTTGAAATCTAGAAAGACAATAGCACACACATCGAGAATTGTGGGATAAGAAATAATTTTCGTAATAGTAGAAGAGGTCTGCTATTGCTGATTTAATTGTTTATTTAAAAGGCAATAAAATTTACTGAAGCACTTTCCAAGGAATATCACTGCATGCAACATTTATGCAACATTCTAATCTCAAGGTTAACTACACATAGAAGAAATCACTGTGGAATATCATCGTGGATTCGATGTAACAGATCATCAACTACTTATCCTTATTCTTGAGTCATCAGATACACACAAGATAATGGCAACACCGAGGTAAAATTATACGTTATGCTTAACTGAGCATATGCCATGAAGATGTGTGAGGTGTGGAGGTATAGCTCCACGTATTCTTAACCACTACACTAGATGGAGGTGAGTTGTCAGCTTCATGACGTGTACGCCTTACGCACAGGGAAGGATAGGGACCTAGTGGGCCTCAGAGTCGGTCTAGACTCGCTGGCAAAGAGAATCTTTACTTCTGCTGACAGGATAGGACATTCGCTGTTTAAAAACTCAAAGAAAACATATGTTTCAGTTACAAGAGAAGTAGGCTTATTATACAATATTCTTGTTAGTTTATATATATATCTGAAACTATTTAGACTGTTTTTCCTTTAAAGTAAATAATTAGGAAGGTTTAAGGAAAGCTTTGGCGATTGGGATTTAATGAGACACGTTAGCTTCGTAAGCTCCTGGTCTGTGATGATGTTGTTTTAAGTACTGGACGAAAATGTCTTAAAACACATCTGAGAGGGTTGTAAAACATAGGAAATTCTGTCCATGTATTGTAACCAGAGAGCATAGTATTGTGATCATCTGTTAATAGTGAGGATTATAGTTCGTGTCTTCGTATAATCGCTCAGCTGGTTACGAAATTTGTAGAAGAGCATAGCGCTTTCACCTTCATTGTAGAAGTAAGACTGTAACTCTTACAGATTATAGATGTCCTTCCAGTTGTACAGTTATTTAAATCTATTACATAATTATGACCTTAATTTCGTTATTCATTACATTATTTTAATTATATCTCTTCTAGATCAGATTATTCCTCTGTTTCTACTCCTGCATGTTGAGATGTAACATTAGCACTCATAAAACAATCAATGGTTGAGACTATCTAACAGACTCAACTAATTAACTTAGAGGCTTGTTTATTGTGCTGACCGTTCTGATGTCTGCTTGATCACAAGGTTCCCTAGACATGCAAACCCATCATCAGTAGCTACCACCGTCACAGAATCGTTCCCGCAACGAAGGACTCTGAGACTTTAATAATAAGCTCATCATTAAGACTAAAATAAGTAAAAAATATATTTATTTTTTGACATAAGCTATACTTTAAGGGGAGGGGGGGCAGGAGTCGCCGGGCATGAGTGGGAGGAAGAACTATTTGTAATTTCATGTGACCATGTGAGGTTTCTGGCCCACATGGATTTTTTGGGGGGGGCAAAAAGAAAGTATACCAAATATTGAAAAAAATTAAATTAGTTAAAAATTAGGTTTTCTGAAAGGAATGAAAAAAGTTTAAAAACTTAAGGATTACACAAATTTATAACTAAATTTTTGCCCCCCCCCCCCCAGGCCATGGAAAACTATCCTGGCAGCTCGTAGGATGTTCAAAATTTTTCGAAACAGTACAAACAAAACAATTACATTTGTACTATTCATTAATGCGAATACTGACCGTAGGTCAATTAAGCAGAGACTTTTATCGTATTTGATTAAGTATTCATCATATATTGATTTATTATGTATCCCACAATCGCATTTCAATTACTGTTAGCAATAATATTTCTTCCTTGAATTCAATGCTTTTTTAAACCCCACAGTTTAGTACAGTAAAGTGATGTAGAGTAAATTTTAAACTTTCAATATTTCTGTACGTTTAAAAATATTCACTATCAAATTGATCCCCGTTTGGTATACAATGTGACTACAGTTTATTATATCACGGAAGATTGTACGTCTGAAAGCGACAGACAGGAAAATTAAATACAAATGTGTATTTTTTGAAGAGTGCAGGGAAATTTATTTCTGTATAGGATTTCAGGATTTTACGGCGAGGAGTTTGAAGATGGCTGTCTTCTGGGTTGTTGCGCTGTGCAGTCTGATTATGGAGGCAGCAAGGACCTCTGAAACGCCGATAACTTGTACCAGACTACACGGCGCAACAACCCAGAAGACAGTCATCTTCAAATTTTTTTCTATGTTTCCAGCATAATGATGATTAACTCTGTTAAGTAATTTGATATTATTATTAAGGCAGATGTACGTTACAAATTGTTATTAATTTACTGAACACATGGCGTTTCTTTAATTATTGTATAAAATGTTTACATCAATTTGTTTTAAATTTAGTGGCTTATTATTATCAACTGTGTTGTTTATACAATTAGTTTTCATTTAATATATTACTACAAATGTGTTTACATTCATTTGGAGAACATAAACTTTTACCAAAATGTATTTACGTATTTCTGTTACAGGTGAGTACCAGTACATCTTGGCATATGGCGGTAGGTCTTCGTAAGAGAGAGAACTGTAAGTAACAGAATTTTCTTCCGATACTGTAAATGACGCTGTAATAATTCTGCTGCTTCCTTTTAGCGCTGACTGCGAGTTAAGAATTCAATAGTCCGTGCGTGGAGATGTTTTCGTAACCAAAATATCGACTTTATTTTAAATGATTTACATTAACAAAGTTACAATAATCTACATACATTTAATTTGGACACTGCAATGACGTTTTTAAACTGTATAAGTTAGGTTTGTTGTATAAAATACTTATGCTAATACTGTAAGCTTTAGATTACTTCGACATTTGATGTGTAGCTCTAAAGGAAGAGAAAAGAAAATTTTGATGAGAAATTTCGGACCTAAATCAGCAGAAGAGATTGAAATAGTCGAAACACTTTCCGTGAGAGTAAAATTTATTTCTTCAAAAATCTTTCAAGAGGACGTTAGCTATTCTATTCGTAACTAATTCAACAGTACAGTTGTACATATATTAAATTGATAGTTGGACCACCAGCTTTATATAAACCGCTGACTGGACACTTTCTGGGCCACAGGAATCCAATATTTACGCTAGTAACCATTCGATGTCCATTTTTGTTTAATTCCGAATGTACACCTGTGTCTTTAAAGTGGTTTCTTCCCTAAAAATTTGCATTAATTTCTTATTCTACTCATGCACATTACATATCCCGTCCGTTATAACATTTTTCCGCATCTGAATAAGTCTGTTTGTTTAAATCAGTACTACTGAATGTCAGTAAAGAAACGTAGTCCCCAACGCAAAGCAGAACGCTGGGAACACATTCCCACACAGAGAAAATTAAATGCTAGCCTATTTGTTCCCTTGTCTATTTGTTATATTATTTTTATTTTATATATTTTTACTTAGCGTGTAGGTCTAATTATTTCCATGCTCCTTATTTACCCGTGTGGCGACACAGAACCGCTGATTAATTGCACCTTGTGTTCGACTAATCGATACGCACCCAACTCGTTTACTGAATAACCATTAGTAATAACGCGCAGCTGAATCGTTCCGGACAAGAATGGCATATATTGTGGTAGCTATTTCTACTCAATGTACAGCCCATAAACTGTATTGCTCACCACCAACCACTGCGATGCCTCTGAAAAGCAGTCGAGAACCGCGTGAATATAACCAGACCCAAAGACGGTTAGGCCACTCGGTCCTGCCGCCACCATACTCTGTAGATGATAGGATAATATTAAAATGTATTTTAGATCAATATTCTGTGATGATATGGATTGTATTCGTGAAACTATTGGCTGTTTTTTTGTAAAGATGATGAACAGCATTTGAATTTTATAATATTCGGTGAATATCACGAATAGATTATCCCTGTGCTTTAAGCAGTTAGTGTACGGAAGCTGTTTCATCTTTTGTCTCTGATACTTTGTCATTTGATTATAAAGTAAGTCCTTCTCCGTACGAGAATGACATGCATAAAGTAATATAATGATTAAACTTGGTTTCTGCCATATTTTCTGTTTTGCATACCCGTATTTTGGATAAAACACCTTAGGGTATTGAGACTGGTTTCTCTGCGCGTTTTATTTGACGTCGTAATAGGATGTGTAAACGTGGTTTGGATCTGCAAGCGGGTAGTGGATTTTGTAGCTGTTTTTGTAAGAAACAACATAGCATCGGAACATAACGGAATAACAGCAGGGGAAATGAGATTTTTTAGGAGTATCGAAAGAAATACCGAAAATGTAAAGAATAGAAAACGAAAGTAAAACTAACAGATGACTCAATAGGATGGTACAGGTACATTTTAAAAGATGGCTTAAAAATAACTCCATTGAAGGAAGATGGGTGTCTCCTGGTTTATTGCGCCGTGTAGTCTGGTAGAAGCTTACCGACGTTTCAGAGGTTCTTGCTGCTTCCACTCTCAGGACGATCCAGTAAGCACTTTTGATACGTTACGTTATCATGCGGGTAGGATAGCTGAGGCAGTAAACTGGTTGGCTACTGACCGGAGGACTGAAGTTTTAATTCTGTCACATGCGTAGATTTTTCTTCATCACCGCCTCCACACCGGCTATGGGGCCCAAGAAACCCCATACGTAATGGGAACAGCGGTTGGTTCCCCCGGTGGTAAAAACTGTTAAAGTCTGAAACTGATCCTTCACAGCAGTCTAGTACCCGAGTTAAGAATTCTTCTTTATTACGCCGTCTACTTTACAGGAGTTGGCGACATATGAACAGGATCCTTCCATCCTTTTCTCGGACTGGGACCTGTTCATATACGTTCTTGGCAGATGATCCAGAAGTGGTTTGCCATTGCCTTCTTCTGTGTGTGAATGGAGTAATTGTTGGGATGCCACGGAGAAACCGGAGGAAAACTCCGTGTTGCCTAGACCACGGCTTTGCCCAGTACAAGTTAAGAATATTTAAGATTTATTTCCGCTTTACAAAATCTGTTTGTGACATCATTTAGAGGCGTTAAGGTGCGATCGGAAAGTTTAAAGACTGTGTCAATAGAGGGCGAACTGGAAGTAGTACGAGATTCTGCCGCTAGGGGGTGCGGCCTACATTCATAGTGAATCAATGTGCCAGCCGGCATCATCGAATTAGCATTTGTTTCTTGGTTACGGGCGTTTTGGTAGTGCATTACACCGACCCTCCTGCGATTTCGGAATGGCGGATTTTCATGAACAAATCAAATTTTGCCAAAGACTTGCCAAAACGGCTACGGAAACCTATGAAATGCTAAAGCAAGCATTTGGGGAGTCCGCAATGGGTCGTGCACAAACTTTTGTGTGGCATTCACGTTTTAAAAAGGGCCGAACCTCTGTCGATGATGACGAGCGTTCTGGACGACCATCTTCGAGCACAACGCCCGAAAATGTTACCAAGATTCGGCAGGCCATTCACGAAGAGCGACGTCGTACCATCAACGACTTGTGCGACATTGCTGGGATAGGCTATGGGACCTGTCAGCTGATTCTAAAGGAAGAACTCCACATGGTTTCCCAGAGATGAAAATTCAGCTAAAGGGAAGGAGATTTGAGACGATAGAAGAGATTCAGGCAGAATCGCAGATGGTTTTTGACAGGCTGACAAAGAAAGATTTCCAGGGATGCTTCCAGGCTTGGCAGCGGCGCTGGGATCGTTGTGTTCACTCCCAGGGGAACTACTTCGAGGGTGATGGATGAATTTAATACCTGAGATAAGTGTATTTTTTTTTTTTTTTAATGAGCGCAGTCTTGAAACTTTCCGATCGCACCTTGTATATCTGTATTTTGTAAGTGGCTGGCTCGCTGTCTGGGAAACCCCGCCATTACTGACTTCCTAACCTAACTGCATCAGCTTTCCATCCTCACAACTTCTGTAGTTCCCTAAGTATCTTCATAATGTTAGCATATAGTCGCCTCCCATGTCTTCCAATTAGCCGTTTTCCATACCAAAATTTGTATTTAATAAGCCATCGTGGCCAGTACACTAGAAGTGCTATTCTCAATTTGGATTGGGCGTGAATTAACATCTTTCACCATAAAATAGTAAATTGTTCTATGATAGAAATTTATAAAAGCCTTTACGAACCTATAGCGCCAAAGCATTATGTTGTGAAGACGTATGTAGGGCATGCATGTTGATTTCCTTCGGCAGTAATTTTATTTATTTTCCTTTTCGATATAAACTCGTTCAAAGGACCTTGTATAATTTAACCGGTCTTCACAGGAAGTGCGAAGTGGACAACTTTTAAAGAAGGCTTATTTCAGTGACAGCTTTGCGGATTGAAGCTAACATATTCCACTTTTTATTCTCCATAATGACCTTGGTTAGATCAGATTTGGCTTGAAGCCATGAAAATGATTGCGTCTTAACAAAATGTATGAATATCTTACTAATTATATTTTATTTTGTAGTTTAAGCCCGAATTAAAATTAGTGTAATTTAGCATGTTCTTAATACCAGCTACATTTCAAGGTCATGTGAGCCACTTTTGCTGCTCATTTGTCATATTTGTGCAACATAAGATTGGTAAGTGTCCGGAAGTTAACTGAAAAGAAAAAACAAATGAAAATGAAGACACCCGTTGCTGATTTTATTTATTACATAAAGAATTCTTGTCTTATAATAAGAGTATTTGTAATGAATATAAATGTTAAATACATTGAAATGTAACTTGAACTACTTTTATTTTACGTGGAATTCAAACGGTATATTTAAAGGCTTCTGGACTCGCTGGTTCATGGAACATGGTTCTACCTATATCGCGAAGTGTTGTGTTGTGTTTTCGGTACGGACTGAATTCTTAAATATTATTTAAATAAGAGTCTATTTCAGAGTGATAAGTCGCTTATGAAAATTGTGATAGGTCAGTCAGTATATTACAACGTATATCCTCGTTTGTTACTTAGTCCTGACTTTTTATGACATGGCTGGTGTCAGGTTAAAGAAGTTTAATGTGTTAGGAAACCAGTATTATTTACACATTATTAGATAGAGACATTAGTTTTTGATTATTTGGGGTACTTTACAAGTGTCCATGGTAATAAGTTTTCCGATTGCTGGAAAACCATGCACATGTATTTATAATAATATTGTTACCCATTAACATTATATTGCCTGTTTACTACGTCGATATTACTTAATACCATAATTGCAGACTTAAGTGGGATCAAAGCAATACATGCACATTCTATAATTTCGGAAAGTCAATTTTCATTGAAAATACTTTTCTAATTGTTATAACTTTTTCAGAGTCAAAGTCAGTAGAGTCTCAGGAAGTTTGTTAAAGCAGAAGATGGTTGTCTTCTGCGATGATCGCCCTGTTGATGGAGGCAGCAAGAACTTCTGAAACGTCGGTAAGCCTCCACCAGACTACACGGTGCAACAACCCAGAAGACAGAAATCTTCATACTCTGATGACGGAGGCAGTATGACCTCTGAAACGTTGGTAAACATTGACCAGACTACACAGCGCAACAACCCAGAAGACAGAAATCTTCATACTCTGATGACGGAGGCAGTATGACCTCTGAAACGTTGGTAAACATTGACCAGACTACACAGCGCAACAACCCAGAAGACAGAAATCTTCATACTCTGATGACGGAGGCAGTATGACCTCTGAAACGTTGGTAAACATTGACCAGACTACACAGCGCAACAACCCAGAAGACAGAAATCTTCATACTCTGATGACGGAGGCAGTATGACCTCTGAAACGTTGGTAAACATTGACCAGACTACACAGCGCAACAACCCAGAAGACAGAAATCTTCATACTCTGATGACGGAGGCAGTATGACCTCTGAAACGTTGGTAAACATTGACCAGACTACACAGCGCAACAACCCAGAAGACAGAAATCTTCATACTCTGATGACGGAGGCAGTATGACCTCTGAAACGTTGGTAAACATTGACCAGACTACACAGCGCAACAACCCAGAAGACAGAAATCTTCATACTCTGATGACGGAGGCAGTATGACCTCTGAAACGTTGGTAAACATTGACCAGACTACACAGCGCAACAACCCAGAAGACAGCCATCTTCAGACTTACCGCCGTGAAAACCTCAAATCCTACATTTGCTAAAGCATTTATTTGTCTAAAGAAATCCCTTATATATAAATTTAATGACGTAAATTAAAGAAAGGCAATGATAAATCTCCAAATGATTTATGAGACCATATCTGTCGGGCATACAGTACACATATGGGAGGCAGGCAGAATCATTGCATCGGTGTGGGTGCTTGTTCTTATAAATATTGGTAAGCCTGCCTGTTCCCAGTCAGAGAAGCAATGAATTTTATAGCCGTTCTCCGTCTCAAAATATGGCGCTTTTTAAAATGTTTCTTCTTTAAACTAAGTTAATTTATATTAATTCGACATCGACAATACAACAAATAAATGAAACGATAAATTTACAGTAAGTACAGAAATTATAAGATATTATACAATCAGTTAAACATAGCTATTTACATTTTGAAATATACAGTGTGATATTTTAGCAGCATGGGTTTTATGTTTCGACACTTTATATGCCATCAACAGAACCTTGCTTGTACAAGATCTGTCAGTAAGCATGCTTACAGCGACGTGTAATCGCATTTATATGGACTATGAAATTTGAAAATATTTAAATGTTTATAAAACAAAACCTGTTCAAGGATTAAAATTACGTATTAAAATAACACAACACTAGTCTGTGATCAGTATGTCTCCATTCCATGTGATAAATTTTTCTGATTTCTCTTTATTTTTTTTGTTTTGAGTGCTAAGGTTTTGTGTTTTGTCGCCTTTTTCTTGATAAGATTAAGTAGTATATATTTATTTATTATTTCAGTCTATACACAAACTTAATTTTTAAAATGTTGTTGTTAAAATTAAAATTAAAATTAAAATTTAGCGCTTTTCATCGTTATTACGATGTTACATTTCAGCGCTTATTATTTTACGACATGTTTCGATGCTATTGCATCATCCTCAGGTTTTTT
>NW_019060230.1:856538-879709 GCF_000696155.1 Zootermopsis nevadensis
TTTTAATTTTAACAACAACATTTTAAAAATTAAGTTTGTGTATAGACTGAAATAATAAATAAATATATACTGAATTTCAACACAAACATGACGCATCTAAACTACAAGATTAAGTAGTACTAAAAATCACAATATAGTTCTTTTGTGAATACATGAATTCATCTCGTATTTCAAAAATATTTTATTTCATCCCAAAATGTGGTAATTATATGTAATTCATTTCTATAACAAGAAACCATTTAAAAAACATAAGCTTTGTTCTATAGTTTTACGTTTACCAGAACAAACGAAATCTGTTCTACTGCTGGGCTTACAAAGCAGGAAGTACCTTCAGATAGTCACTTGAATATGATTTTGCCGTGTGCTAATGGTACAGAAGAGGTCTGTGCCTTTACCAACTCCACATTCGTTGCCTGATTCTTGTGCCAAACATTACATTTTACCATCAATAAAGTTATTGCAAACCAAAGACGGTTTATTTATCTAAGAAAATATATAAAATTCATTGAGGTGAAAGGGTTAATAATAGAATAGTTATTATTATCAGTTATTTGTCGTATTATTTGAAGAAAATGTTTTAATTTCACTTCGTGTAATTGCGTCGAGAGGCAGGATGTATGTGAATTATGAACTGGAAAGTATTTGGCTCACTTTAAGTTGCTATCCAGGTACCTGTCTAGAGGGTGGTAGTCGCAGCATCGCTTTTCGAGCCCTTCAGTTTCTGAGTACGAAGCTGAAGTGGTAACCACTTCTCGGCGATGTTTGGTAACTGAAATCAATGTTGAAAGAATCGTCTGTGGCCCATTTAATGATTCCCGTGAAAGTACTGATGTAAACCATGGAAACAGCAGATTGAACATTCGGTTTTCCAATATTGAAACCGGATACTTCTCAAATGAGTTCGACCTGCCCTTCGTGAATTTCATAGTTATTTTTATCAGATGATATTATAATATATAAGTTAAAATAATTAAATATAGATTGTATATAAAATAGGTGATATGGAAATTTTCAAAATAAGAACACTAAATATATAATTTATCAACAAAAGAATAGGTAAAATATATTAAAAAGAAATTAATACATAGAATATAAATATGTGATAAACATAATTTAATAGGCATTCTGTCTTAATTAAAAATTAAATAAACCAAACACTGAAATCAGACAAAATAAGTTAAGTAACATGTAAATGCATAACTTATGAATAAAAAGATGTATATATAACATGATAACATTGAAATTTGAATAACTGAACAAAGACAAAATGAATACCATATGTAAACCTAATATTTAAAAGTATTTTATAAATACATAACATAAATAAATGAATAAAAATGGAAGAATTTAACGAGAAACAGGCCTTCGTGGCATACGATGTAAACAATCATAACAATTATCATATACCCTTTTATCTCCTGCGTGGGGCCTTCTTTCGGAGGTTTCTGATCTATTTATTTTTTTAGACATTTGGTAGGGACTTCTTGGACGAGTGATCAGACTACTGCACGGCCTCTACCAAAGATATGGGTGAGAAATTTCCGCTCGGTTTTGCTTCCGAAACATCTCGTTCATGCTCGACAGGTTCTTTTACATGCCGAAAATCTGCGATATGAGATCGTCGGATTTACTTCCCCTGATGCAAAGAATAATATTACATAAAAAATTAAATATTTAAATAAATAAAAGTGAACAGTTGAGATGCAAGCAAATACTTTTAAGGACGAATTCTTATCTCAGTCAGGGAACTAGTTCTACCACTTAAGAATAAGTGTCAATAAAAGAAACAATAATAATAATATTAATAATGATGATGATAATAACCAGTTTGTTCTTAAACTACAGAATGAGCACGTGATCGGGTTAGGATAACAGGTGATCGAACATGAAAGGGGGGTTGTGGCGCACACAGGCGATCTGGTGACGCTGAGATGAAAGCTGCATCGCTGCCATTCTCAGCTCTTTGATGTGGTTTTCGTGTTTCGTGTTTTGTGTTTGTCGATATAACAGGAAACCGATCATCGTATGTAATCATTGGTTACGGATCTGCACATTGCTTGCCCTGAATGTTGTGAGATTTCTCACTCTAATACACAAGGTCGTGAAGAATATCAGACTTTTTAAAATCCATCTAATAACAGATTATATAGGCTTATATATGCGCATTCGCACACAAATCTTATCTGTGCTCGAAGTCACGAATTTTGTTAACATAAAAAATAAAATAACCATCATTACACCTCCTACTGACTTTTATACCCCTTTTCCATTATCTCTTTCGTCTTTTATCTGTGTTCACTCTGCTACTTTTAATCATCATTTCTCAACACCTGCATGGGACAGCTATTAAACACAATTAATTGTTATGCTAGTTTATAGCGAATTTGCAAAGACGTCGTGAATATTTTATGTCCGTCTGTCGCATGTAGCAACTAGAGATCCGGTGAACGGATTTTCATAAATAATTTTGTTCGTAGGAGTTTTATTAAAACTTGTAGACACATTGGTATTTTGAATAAATTGCACTGTAGTAACGGGCATTTCAAATGCGTGTCTTCGCTCTGCAAAAGTGTTCTTGAAACCGCGTATTAACATTTCCGTCAAGAATTTTTCAAGACACGGTGGCCAAGCAACCACGTGTCGGAATCCCTCGTGAAGACGTCATCATTTAGACAGACGTCAGACACCCCATACAAAGGTCATTAACATCAGACGACTGTGACGTCATTAGTATTAAAAAGAGACCGTTCAAGAATTGCAAATCTAGAGGAAATAGCTTAATGAAGCGACTTTTAAGGTCGTAAATAACGCATTACGGTACAGTCTGGCAGCCAACCATTAATTCTACATGTACTAGAAAGAAAATCTTGTAATTTTTTATATTTAATTTGTGTATTGTATTAATATAATGTTTATTTTATGATTGTTATCGAATCTAGGAACGGACTATTTTGTGTATTAGGAACTCAATCCTCGTTACAGCTGTGTAATATACGCGAAGGCCGTGATCACTTTGAGGCTCAGCACAGGTGGCCAGTGGCGTAATCGCTGTCAACATAATGCGTAAGTAATACATGCAATTGCTGGCATATTGGGAAGCATTCCCAAGTACAAAAACTCTCAAAATTACGTCATACCCTGAAATAATCAATTTCTAGGAATAATTAGCATACACTAGCAATGAAGGACATTTTATTTGTTGTCAATTCCTCTAATACAAAGTATAAATAAATTAATTATATTTATAATATTGTGTATTTCGTACATTATTTAACGATGCTTATCTAGATGCATAGGTTGGAATGGGAGGATGTTTTTGAAGGGCGATAAAGTAGGTAAATAGCCCCTATTTTTTGGATTTATTCCTGAATTTGACTGATGAGACTGAAAAAAACCACGAAGAACGTCATTCAGAATAGGCATATACGATATGCTGTCTGAGAATCAAAACCATATTCTTCCTGTGTTTGGGTTCTTTAATGACAGTTTCAGCTACATCCCCAGCTAATTGTAACCACGTTTATTTCAGTACATTGTGCGATCAGTTTAAGGCTCCAAGTTCCACGTTATGTAACATGCAAAATTTCCCACTTACATGCCACGTCTAAATATTTTCTTTTGCACTTTATTTTAAAACACATTTCTTCGTGTATTATTAACTCCGATCGAAGGATATAGAAGCTTGCGTCTTTGGGACTTTTCCTTTTGTTTCGTTGACGTACAGCATTACCAAGAACGTGACGTAAAATGAATCGATTGACTAATTTCTAGTGATCGATGCACACAGTTAATTATATCTCTCCTATCCATAATCGTGGTTATGATAAACCTTAGTTTACGTGCAAACCTTGCTGTGTGTCAAGGAGACAGAGGTCATCAGTGACCTAAGTCTGTTACACAGCATAATTACACCTTTTTGCCATTGGGGGTCATCCAACAAGTATAGATGTTTAATTAATGCCCTATGGCTGATTGTCAGATCAACGTAAGTACGAAGTCAGCAAATTAAAATCATTATTATGTAATTTGTGTTTCTGAAGTATATGCTGAGAAGATGACGTCTTTCAAAGTTTACTTAACTCGTTTGACCTTGATGATTAATAATTTAAGATTGAAGTTTTGTTATGAAGGTAATCACACTACAGTCACAAACTAAAGTTATTTCTTTCAGTTTGTTAAATATATACCAAGTCGAAAATTGATTCAGGTAAAAGTTATAGATATTATTGATGTCTGCATTCTGTGCGGTGTAACAGTACATGAAATGTAAGTCATTCCATGACGAATTCATATCATCTTTTCTTTACGGAATCCTGAGTGCATACTGTGAAGCGACGGATGTATTGAGTAAAATAATTACATGTCGTTGGTCACATTTCTAAACTATTTTGTTTCGCCCTGATTAAAAACTTTGTTACTCACGAAAGTATTTCAGAGTAAAGATGTCTAATAAGTGCAATTTACATTATATTTTAAGTAGGTAATACACTATGGATACTCCTACACAACTGAAACGCTCCTGAAATACAGAATAACCTAACGTAACTTTAAACTGCCCTAAAGTATTCTAGGAATCTAACCTAACAAACGTAAGTTAGACTTACCTAATCTTTACATAACTTAACCAAAGTCAATGGTAAATAAGACAAGAACATTCATATGAAGTCGAACGCACAAGATGAATGTAAGCTTGGTGACATCAGGGAAATGGCGCCATTATTCAAGAACACGCTTTGGGATCGAGAAATGTTTTTAATATATTTCGGAAGGGAAAAATAAAACCAAAATTATATTGATGCGTACGCGTAAATAGGAGCTGGCTTCATGGCGATGACTGTACTGACAGAAGAGTACGCAGGTGCGAAATGTGGAAATTGAAAACAAAATGAACGACATATAACCCGATATTAACATCATACTTGAAGAATAAAGGTGTTAAAGTGCTTATGGAATGTATCTTTATTTATTTGTTTATTCAGTTCAGTTGTATTTACAGTAGGATTAAATCAAATGACCTCTCGTAAATAATTCTTATTTCATATTTGCTCAGCAGTCATCATGAAAGTGATACCGTAGAAACTTTCCGGGATGTTGTTATGATGACGGAGACTGTAGGTTCCCTTGAAACGTCCGCCAATATCTTAACATCATACAAGACAATACCTGTCTACCTCGCTCGCACATGGTATATTTATGCATTACAATATGGCAACATGACAACTTCGATAATCGATGTGGTTATGTTGGCACCAGAATCAGACGCGTCGAATGTACGAGACTCATTCCGGGGAGCTCATACCGATGGAAAATATTGCTGTATCATGCATTTAGTCTTGAAAGTAATAACCCAAACATATTTAACAAACATCTAGGAAGAGAAACTACTGATTAACAATATGTGAGAACAGACAGTCTTAAAAATATGTGTCTAAGACTGATGAGTGTAGAGAAAGGTGTATAAAATTGCATAATAAAGAGCTTTTTTGCTTACTGCTGATGATGATGGGGCAACAAGCATCTCTGAAACGTCGGTAAACTTCTACCAGATTACACGGTGCAAAGTCCCAGAGGACAGATGTCTTCGTAATGAACCTTGGTTTTCCATGAAAGCAGGAAATTGCTTGGCAAACAGAATGTCGATCTGTCAGGAAATGCACAATAAAATTTAATTATTTAGGTACTTGGTCTACGTTTCACATGATAATGCCCAGTTTGCTGATTCTCTTTTAACTTCCTCGTAATATCTCTTGAGGGACAGCCAGTGTTAATTATGACTTTACATAATAAATTTAGTCGCTTAACGTGAAAAGACCTACATTAATTTTCAGTGATAGGAAATGTCTCAAGGTCAAACGATCAAGAAAACTGTATTTCGCTTACTTCTTCTGTTTCGTTATGCGTAGTAAATAAAAGTTGCCAGGTGTATTTTAGTGATGAAGTAGCATACAATATTGTTGACATGTTAATTGCTTTGTTCAGAATCCTAATAACCATATTTTTTAAACATGGGTCCAACAAATCAGTATTTTATGAAAAACTATAAATCAATACTGTGTACATATTATTTAAATAATTGTTTATAGCCAGTGTAATGTGTCATTATAATTGGTGCCCTGTCATACTATCTACATTTGCTTCGAAGTTTATTTAAGCAAGTGTAGTCAGCGGTAACTAGCTCAATTTTACTTCACTGCGATAGCCGTAACTGAAGTTTTCATAGTTTTTCTCAGGCATTCTAGGCGAATATCGTTTTCTCTTGAAATATACCAAGGCCAAATATTAATATTTTCTATTTTGTCTTTAATAATAACTACATCATCGCATTTTTATAATCTTTGTAGTTGATAAAGCATATTTAAATAGCCCACGAACAAACAAGGAAATAATAAATCCTGTTCCCGTGTAGGATTATGGTACATTGATAAATAAAAGTACAGTTGTTATGCGTCGTGCCATAAAGGCATATAGGGGGAGAGAAAGTAGATGGGATATAATGACAGGTACACGGAAATTACGATAAAAGAAACGCATTTTTCCTTGTAAAGGAAGGAAGCCTGTCTATAGGCAGCTATCATTTGGTCCATTCCACAAATTGATCGAGGTACACAGAGCAACAGTTTAATGTCTTAGTTTATACCTCTCTGAGTCGTGGTTTTATGCAACAAGGAAGAACATAATTGCAATTATTGGACGTAAGAAAGATCAAAGGAATTAGGTATGTAGGATAATCCATAACGAGGAATTTTGTCATTTTTACCGATATCCTGGCATTGATAGTTAGATTAATGATATATCGATAATCAAGTTGAGAACTTCTTTTAGCATTACGTTACACGGCGGCTTACAAGTTTCAAACAAAAACATGAACTTGTAACCTACGGCAGGCTGTGTTTCGTGTTTTATTTGTGTTATAATTATCAATCAGGAATGTGACGTATTTAACAAGGAAGTATTCAGGTATAATGATCGAATAATTGATCTGTGCTATAAAAAAGAATCCGAAATTCACATATGCCACTCTTCGTTGGAACAACTTAATTCAACTCAACGCACGCGCTTTGGTAAGAGCTATTATCCAAACACGTGACCTGTTGACCTTACCTCTCTTATTACGTTCCGTGACATACTGGGGTCAAAATGTTGACAGTCAATCATTTTTACCCCCTTTCCCCTCCTTATAACTCTACCTTCCACCCAATCAAATAATATGTACGTATAATCTGTGCCTGAGTAAACATGCTTACAAAAAATCTTTCGTACGAAACTTTAAACCTTCAGGTTAAATTAATGGAAATCAGTAGTTGCAACAGGTAACAAAGGAATTGCAGGCAAGGATAAATCTTATACGTCATTGTCATGGAATTGCTGTGGCCTGTTTCCAAATAATGCGCACTTTATTACTGATAATGATACAGTTTCATTTAATTTCTTAGGGGAGGAACTTGGTTAAACACTTTACGTGTTAAAAAAATACGCTTTGAAAATTTCTGTCTTCTGGGTTGTTGCGCTGTGTAGTCTAGTCGATGTTAACCAACGTTTCAGAGGTCATACTGCCGCCGCCCTGATGACGGAGGCAGTATGACCTCTGAAACGTTGGTTACCATCGACCAGACTACACAGCGCAACGACCCAGAAGACAGGAATCTTCATACTCACCGCCCTGATTACGGAGGCAGTATGACCTCTGAAACGTTGGTTACCATCGACCAGACTACACAGCGCAACGACCCAGAAGACAGGAATCTTCATACTCACCGCTGTGAGAACCTCAAATCTTACAAAATACGCGTTATTTGAAGTCATTGAACTTTTCTGCCTAATAATGAAATTTGTGGGACATATATGAAAACTATAAAATATTTTTCAACAAATTCTAGTTACCTTTGAATGATGCAAACGAAGAAAATTTTCACTGTTTTAATGATACGAGTTTGGGTAGGGGTAATACAAGTTTGTGATGCAATGCTTGCCTGGAAATTCTGTCCTAAACCGGACAGTCATAAGATGTAATCGGATTCTTGTTTTTTTTCATACATTTTACCCAGTGTCATAAATGATTAGTACGGTTTTAACCAAAAATAAAATCCCATTTTTTCACAAAACGTTCTATGAAATAAGTCAACGTGACATGTGCTACAACTCTATAGCTGTGTTTTCATTGATAGACTTGGTTCCTTGCTGCCTCCATTATCAGGGCTGCAAGGACGTCTGAAACGTCGGTAACAGTCCAGAAGACAGACATCTTCGTACTCACTGCCGTGAGAACCTCAAATTATGCTTTCTCATAGATTTGTTGACAGGTGATCTTGAAACAAATACGTGGCGTACGATTATAACATCAATTCACCGCCGTCTTTGCAACACTGCAAATCTGTACTTTCCTGAATTAATGCATATACACAATAAACGATTATTGCAACTAGTTTCTAGTTCAGGATTACGAAAACGTATTATTTTATCTGTTAATTTATTTAACTTTTCTCGGTACAGAGACTGCTAAAGCTTATTTAAAGCAGAAGGAATGCGGTGAGCTGAATATGTAGGAAGATAAGAATAAATACAAAATATTGGCAGGCATTTGTCTTGGAAAGCTAATACATGGAAAGCCAAGAAGTATATGGATCTTTGAGGAGATGGGTGTAGGGCTATGACTTCCACATGATCGCTGCTATTGTCGGACGCCGGCAGTAGAGGTGTTGAAATTTCGCTTTGTATTATCAGATAATTGTTTAATTAGTTGGTTCGTTGATTATCTTGACATTAAAGAAAAATGATGGTCTAATGTAAATCGAATATTTCGATAAAGAACATCATTTAATATTTTAAATATTTTAAATGTTAATTAATGTAATATTTTAATATTTAATAAGAATTTATTGTGATTAGACGGACAAGATTTAAACAATATATATTTATTATATCACAATATGACGCAACTTTACCATCTCATTAAAGAATTCGTAACATTCAAAAGTTTTCTGGGATGTTGCAAAGAGCACATCCAGTTTCTAGACTTTATAGGAAGTCAATTAGGATAAAACTAAAGGCAAAAAAGTACATTTCAAGGCGTAGTCTCTTAATATAATTGCTCGCAGGGAAGAGTTAGAAATCACGTGATTGTTATTGATGAAGCAGAATTTCAACGTTTAAGAATTAGCATAGCAAACAAAATTCCGTTATCGGTTTATCCTAATGGACTGATGCATTAAACCAGTTTGAGGGAAGGAATTGGCAACGAAATAATTGCACTTTGGATGTAATAAGTTTTATACTAGTCGTTTAATTGGCATAAAACTACTTTCATTATTTGCAAAACTTCCTGCTTTGTAAGATGATGTGGGTAGGAAAACTGATTCGTAAACTAAGATCATCCTTTCTAAGTGACAACTTGCCTCACAGACAAAAGATGAAGTATAGCGATTTCCTGGTTCTTCACATGTTGGGGTATCCACGATCCAATATCGGTCCAGGGACCCGCTGTCCTAAGTGAGACTTTTCGTAGTTTTCTGTAAATGCTGTAGGAGAAATTTTGGATAGTGCTTTACATAGGCCGTGATAATTATTTCCACAAACATCAATTGTATTTAGTTATAAGAAGGAAAACATTTATTATAAACACATTCTAATTTAAGGTCTATGTTTAAATACGCGAGCAAAACCTTCATAACCAAAACAATAAACTCGTCTGATAATAATACGTCATAAATGTAATTAGCGATTGTACACATTTCCTAAAAATGTTATGGATGTGGAATAATAAGTTGGACGGTGCATGTGGCATGCATAGGGGAACGTAAATATATACAATTTTGTGTTCGGGAAACGCCAGGGTGGAAGGCCACAAGTAATTAGTCGGAGCATCCTGTTATTAATTACCCATAGACATATTTCCTATTTTCACGTTTCGGGAAACATACTGCTTCCGTCCTCAAGGTTGCCATTCGAATAGTTTCAAGTTTATCGTTTTACTGTTCACAGCATAAAAGTTTATTTCCCATCAATTTTGATGGGTCGTAATGTAGGGTGGTATGAAAAATAACTTCCGTCCTGAGATAAACTGTGAGACCACAGATAATTTAACGTGAGTGTACTGACTAATATGAATACAGTGAACAGACAATGCTAGGCGCACATCCTCGTAATGATCACTTGGGGCAAAGTTGGCATAATGTCGCACTTCGTTCAGGAAGAAATTGCATGTTGCATAAGCATTGCCTTACGTTTGCGAGACATGCCCGAACACCATTCAACTTTCCCTTATTTAATTGTTTGCTTCTTCATTAAATGACGTTTCCTCAGCTAGCCTACGTAGGTCATGTGATATAAAATGACGGATGATTGTGGAGAATGAATACGAAGGTCGTGGCTTATTTAATTACACCAAAACATAAACATGGAAACAAGCAAAGAATCTAATGAAGAATATAACCTGAAATTTTCTTCCAACGTTAATGGTTTATTAGTTTATAAAGAAAACTTTCATCTGTTATGGAAACTTTTTATTACCGTGATCAGAGCCCAGTCCACCTTTTCACTCGAGTTTTAATATTATCCTGACATCTACACACTTAGTTCTGCCAAATGAGTTCTTCTTTTTTGGTTTTCTGGTTAAAATTATTGCACGAATGTTTATTTTTTCCTTGTATTTTGGGTGTTACAGCTAACTCAGAGCCTTGGCCTTTTCTTAATAAATAATATTTCTGACAGATTTTGTAACTTCTCAGACATTTGGCATGTCTTCTGCAACGGGGAGGTCAGCCCGTTACAAGACAACACAAAGACGCGAGCATATATCTATGCCTCCAGTGGAATTCGAATCTACGACCTCAGTGTTCGAGCTGCTAAAACCCATGCTATAGGCCTCGTGGCCATAAAAATCGGCTCATTTCATGTACGTATGTAGCATATGTGAGAACCTGCTGAGTACTGTATCTCATGACAGCATGCCTTACCTCGTGGCGGAGTCGCTAACTTTTTGAGTTAATCTCAGTTGAATTTACAATGTCTGTTAGACTTGAATAGCTTTACTGCTGCTGGCTTGTTTGTCTTGGACCACTTGCAGATTCAAGGCCCACCTTTTATACACAGGTGTGATGTAACTAAAGCAATTGTCATTCTTCAATTTTGTCGCTGTGTGTGCTATAATTTATTGTTCTGGGTTGTGACGCCGTCTTGATATAACGGGTTGCCTACCAACTTATCTAAATCCTTCTTCAGGCTACAACGACCACACGGTTTCACAACCCAGAAGACCACGGTCAACAGCTGTATAGTCGTGGGAACGTCAAATCTAAGACATAGTTTCCCAACTCTCAGTAAATCGAAATTATTCATATTTTAAGACGTTTCTGGTCTGATTCTTAAAAATAATTGGACGTGGTGAGAAAAATATACTAGCTAAATGCCTGAACAACAAACTAACTCTGTGGTACAGGTATGTCAGACTCATTTTAATATTATCCTCCAGTCTGTACCGAGATTTTAAATTGGTGTCTTTCCCTGACGTTTTCCAGTTCAACTTTCACATCTGTATCTTGTTTTCACTCACATGAGTGATGATCTCATGTACTGATAATCTTAATTCAAGAGTACATGTTATGAAGCTCTTCGTTGTGTAATTTTCTCAATATCCCTCCGATTCTTCTCAGCATTTTGAAATACATATATTTTAAGGTTAAGTAGCCGTTATAAGTCGTTTATAGAACTTCCCGTTTTGTCATTTTGCATTAGTGTAAGCCTAACATTGGCAGCCATCCAGACTTCGACTCCATCGACGTAATCCCATTAACAGGTGTAAGAATGTGCGTAGGTTCGTTGGATATGGATGTTACATCCGACAAGTAGAAATTCAGGGCAATGAACACATGTCAAGAGTGAAGATCAATTTCCGGGGAATAAATGTAGGATACAGCAGGAGTTCCTTACATGTAACAAAGGATACAAAAAATAATTATTTTTCAGTCGGTGTCATAAAAACTTGAAGATAGCTTTCTTCTGGGTTGTAATCCCGCGTGGTCTGCTAGAAGTTTACCAAAGTTTCAGAGGTCCTCATCGCGTTGATGACAAAGGCAGCAGGGACCTCTGACATGTTTGTAAACTTCTACCAGACTACACGGCGCTACAACCCAGGAGACAGCCATACAGAGATTTAATAGCAAATCTTCTATAGAGAGAATGCTTCTTTTAAGGATTTTTTTTTGTATAGTTAATATTTTATTTGTTTATGATTTAACAATGCTGCCAGTATCGCAGGTGATGTGGCGCCAAATCATTGGCATATTATTAAATAATACACTGGAAAGGATATGGAAGGGAGTGGTCTTGGTCTAATTTAAAGTACTAGTCCTGTATTTGCATGGATTGTCTTAAGAGAATCACTAAAATACCAACCCAAAAGAGAAGGTCTCCGGGCCAAACTTTGAATCCGGTATCTTACGTGTATAATTTTAAGTAAGAATATGGCGACCTCATAAAATCCATATTTATCTTCGTAAATTGTGAATTGTGGTGTTTTGCTTGCGTTATGGTTGAATTTTTCACTATTATTTAGGTGAGCGTCAACTTCAAAGGTTTAATGTGCCATTTCGTGATTTGTTTGCGGGGAAAGAAATTCAAAGCCAAACTTTCTTCGCTATGCATACAATCCCTAACACTTTTTTTATCTAACAGTAAATATGCAACTAAATGTCTTGAGATAAAATTTCTTGCGTTTCTGTTTGTCTCTTAAGTAACTTCGTGTACATTGCAAATATTTTAGTTAGTATCTCATGCTGCTCCACAGAAAGGTTTTTAAAATCTCAAAGAACACTTTAAAAATTCTTTCACATTCACTTTAAAATTTATATCAAGTGTTATTTTTTACATTTCCAACATAATGTTGAAAGTTTTGGAACAATTCAGTGACAAACGTATCTCATGTGGAAGTACGCAGTAACAGATTTTTAAGACGAACACATCATTAGAAGTACAAAGGACATAGACTCACGACTACTAGAAGGTCTGGATGTTAATCCGAGGTAGGCAAAAGGTGAAGAAATTGTATGCGGAAGATTTAATTTCCACACAGAATCCACGAAGGAATAAAATCCTTCAAAAATTCAACAGAGTAACTTTTGTATAATGCACTGTATGCCGAGAACATTAAATGGTGTAAATAGAAATAAAACTGTCAATTAAAGCAAGCAAATGAGAAATAAAGAGAAGAAGAATACATTCTTGTGAAAACAAATTACAGAGCGATGTCTAAAAGGTGTTAGAGGGACGCCAAGAACTGCCATTAGATGTCGCATTAACGCCAACATCCTTCCGATGTAATGGGCGACACAGCGCGGCAAAATCTTGCCCCCCCCCCCTCTAAGCCCGCCTCAGAAGTGCCCAGAAATCTTTCTTTATTGCTATTAAGACAGAAACCCTTTGATGGAATAAGAGTAGACCAACAGAAGTTTTATATTTGTACAACCCGTTAGATGCTCATACATCGATAACTCACAACTTCAAAGTTTCGCAATGGACTGTTGTGGCTGCAATTTATGGAACGTTCTGTAACTAGCGCTGTCCACAGATGAAACCCACGGGTGGGTCATTGCTGGTAATGAAGCAGGTAATACTGCGAAGGACCATGAATGTTCTCAACAGCAGGTGACGGGATCGTATCCCTTACATGCAAAATATAATTAACTCTGAAAATGGATTTTATTTTTATCGAGGGCTGACGTGAGATATTGCTTAATCTATATAATACATACTAAATATTTATTTTTGTTTATTTACGTGGCCACTAACTCAGACTTTCCAACATACAGTAATATCAAGGATGATAAATGAATAATTAACTGGATGGGTTGTAAAAAATCGTGGCTTAATTTAAGTTATTATACTGGCATTTGCGTGATGAACTGAGGAAAATCACGGCAAACCTCATACAGGATAGCCTCCTAGCTGAGATTCGAAACCGAAGCCATTCAGCCAAGATGACCCGTAATGCATAAGAACAGTTGAATAATAAATTGCAGGTGAGGAATATTTTTTAAAATTCTGGATTACTGAGCTGTCTTTGAAAATGGTTCAGACTGTAAGATGTTTGGACTCTTTTTACATTAACCTTTTCTCAGATAATTCCCTTTATGGATATTCCGGAATTATTTTATTTTGAACCTTGCCGTTATTGATGGTTTCTTTTATTTACTCGTAGGTGAGTCATTTCTTGACAAATACGGAGGCAGGGAAACAAAGACTGAACCGACACGAACCAAAATGAAATTAATTCAACAGGTTTCATTGTTATCCCTTTAACAAATTTCACAGAAATTCCTCATATGAGATGACATGGGCGGTCCATACGCGTTCACTCGATATAAAGTGCGTAATATTGGTCTCCATTGGATTCCAACTCATCGTTGAGACCAGCGGTATTGGACCCAAATGTCACCTTATGCTTGCGAGATAATTCTGTTAGCTCTCGGGAGTCACCATGTGTTTCCAGGCATTGTACACTCAGTTACGCTGCTAAATATGACTCTGCTAGCAATCCTCGGTAGATGTTTCACATTTTAATAGAACAATTAACACCCCAGTCCATCTTGCAGCGCGTTACTACTACTGACAATTCAGGATACAGTCAACAGCACTGATGTTCCGAGTGTCATTTGTATGTCAGTGAGCTAACGGATGCAAACAATACTGATAATTGGATATTTTGGAGGAAGTGACATACGACACTATTACACGCGGACTCGGATCGGCATTGTAAAACACGATGTACGCCATACGGATTTCTTTTGTTTTGATGATCATGCTGAGTTTGATTGATAGCTGCGCCAGTGAACATCAGAGTTTCATTTGGTGTTTCGTTAGTTCTCTTTTTTGTTATTTAATTCCTTTTTAAACATTCGTTTATGTTGTCGATATTACTCCATCTTCTACGTTTTATTTCGTAATATCTTGAGATTTTGTTAATCTTAAAGATGTGTTTATATGGATGTAATAATATGGCTGTGAAACGGAGTGTCACATACCATGATGCGTTAAAGTGAAAAATGCAATATGATAAATAACTAACCAAACAGATGGCTTACCAAACCCGAAGGTTCATCACCGAATTAACCAAAGCCCTCCACCGGACCCTGTCCTGGGCCAACAAAATCCAGTCTCCTTCAACTCCTATCTCACATAGATCCCGCCTGACATTATCCTCCCATCTACGTCTAGGTCTCCCCAGCGGTCTCTTTCCCCTCAGGCTTCCCAACGAATACCCGGTGCACAACCTCTTGCCCCATCAATGCGCGCTACATGCCCAGCCCATCTTATTCTTCTCGAATATGATAAATACGTGCTGAATCTTAGTCGGAAATAAGAAAGAGACTGAAGTTTTCTGTCTTCTGGGTTGTTGCGCTGTGACCATACTACACAGCGCAACAACCCAGAAGACAGAAATCTTCATACTCACCGCTGTAAAACCTCAAATCTTACAAGAAAGAGGCTGTTTGTGACCTAGGCGTAATGAAAGGCGAAAATGACAGTGAAGATTGCTGTCTGTCGTCTGCGGTCCTGTCTTCTGAGCAGTCTCGTATAAATTGACAGAAGTTTTAGAGATGCTTATAAATATGATCGTCCTGATGATGGAGGCAGTAAAAACCTCCGAAACACCGGTAAATTCGTACGATACTACAAGGCGCAACATCTCAGAAGACATTCATCTTCATTCCCACCGCCTCATCATAAAAGAGGAGAGAAAAAATTACTTGTAACTTGTCTTTGTATTTTAATTAACATATTTCCCGCAGTTTTAATACTTGAAAATAGAACAGTTCCAACCATCTTCAGCGGAACTCAAACTCGGAGTTCCGGCCTTTGTAAAACCTTATCCTGGTTTCAAGGTACAAGGATCCCTTATCAAGCTGTAAGCGAATATGCATGCACACATACCCACAATATCTGTTTTGTGTATAAAATAATCACAAATATGGTTGTCATTGTTAAGTGTATTCTTATAAAACCTAATAACAACAAAACTGATTTAAGTTTCATTTGAGAAAGGAATAATGTATTTATATCGTGCTAACGAGACTCAGAAGTAAGTAAGATATCCTAAGCCTGTGATGTAGGTTTATTATAGCTTAGTGAGAAAGGTTATAATTTGGCGTTGCGAAATAATGCATAAACAATAACGTTAGATCACGTGGCACTAGTAAGGACAGAAGTTCATTGGAGAGGTCGTACCAGCTTCCTTGTTGTCTGAAGAGGTCGTATTATGAGACTTGAATTTGTTATGAATGTAGCAATCGTGATAATTAGTATTGCTAGGTATAGATAAGACACGATGCCCTTGTGTATATTTTTGGAATGAGTGTAAGAAATGAGCTAACTAATGACGCAATCGGCCGCCATATTGAACACAAAATATGTGATTAATTTTTGACAGTGTGTCGTAAAATTCACGTTTTACAGAAATGTGTTGTTAGGAGCGGGAGTGTGCATTCCCGCTACGTATTTTGGTTTTGAAGACAAAAAATATTATAAAGCGGCTTGTATTAAATGTCTTTAGTAATAGCACTAGTTGCTATTATAAATTCGTAATTAGAATATTAAAATGTATTACATGTTTAAACTTGGGGTGGCTATAAAATCTTTTGATATGACGCTGACAATAGTTTTCTTTTATTCAGACCAGTAGAATATTAGGTTTTAATATCTGTCTCTTTTTGGAGAGACATGCAAGTTTTATAACCGTGTGTTAGAAAAAAATGGAACAGAAGTAGACTATTATTATCCATGTATGATCTAAGGCTTACATTAATAAGATATTTTAAGGCGATCAGCCTTGTCAGTTGGTTAAAAATTACCGACATTTCAAGGACCATCTCTGTACCCATAATCAAGGCTGTGATGTAAATATATTCTGACCGTCCGGCATATATACCTGTCTGTTTCATGAAATATTAACTAAATGGTACACTTTGTACTCTTAAAATGTTCACGACAGTCGAATGAACTGTCAGTCGGAAAGCAAATGGAACACTGCTTGCCTTATTATTAATAATTCGTGAATTATTGAGCCACAGAATGTTTAAATAGGTCCTATAAGTTTTGTTCATAAGATGCGTATTCCCTAACATGAGAAAAATATAAACATATAAAATTACTTAAATTCGTACCCACTGACCTCCCGTTTTCAATCATATATCAATAGGCGCTTCCTTGGTTCGCGAATTAAAATTATGCACGAAAATGTAAAAGTAGTTTTATCAGATATCTGCCTGGTTTCCAGGTTTGTAAGGAACTGTAGTCGACTTATGTAGTAATCTGTGATGTGTAAGACAGAAACATTTCAATCTAAAAAAAAATATTGTAAAACAGTGATATTTCAAGTTAAACAAAATATAAGCCATATGATATAAATATAACTAGAACTCGTGGACCTGCTGTGGTTAAAAGAGACAACAGTTTTCGGAAATACGTCTTCATAACTGCAACAAGTGAAAAGGAGCCCTTCTTAAGAATCATCCGGTACAATAATATGTTTAATGAAATGAGAGTTAGGTCGTTCTTGATATCAGAACTTCATTGGCTCCAAACTGACGCAAGAGGGTTACCTGCATAAATGCAAATGAACATTTTTTTACCTTACGGTTTATTCTTACGAAAGGTTAAGATAGGTTTGGAGTGTTTATAATATATTAAAAATATTATAAAGCCTATGTTTATGCTTTCAATTTATACTGTAATTCTCTAGGCATGACTTACACTGCACTAAGCTACATATTCATTTTATCTAGTAATTTATAAAATCCATTAATACACTCTTCAGCCAGAGTAAGTGCTTATTAAATTTTAAAGCAGGTGAAACAGGTAATTTTCAATACAAAAGTCACATTTACAGGAAATTACTAATTATTATTATATCCCATCTATTCACCACTTTATGGGGTTTTTACTTCCATGTACCCGAGACAGACCTTGTCCCTAAGGTACATAGGGCAGCAGCTATTTCCGGAATACATATTGTTTATCATTTTGACACTAGTAGCCTATTGTAGTATATTAGGTTTTGTTAATTATATAATTCCTTTGTAACGTGATTGTTGTTATTTTGTTGTATTTATTACTTTTCTCCCTTTTTGTATTGTAACTGTAATTGACCATTTGCCTTTTGATGTATCGCGCTAATAATAAAGAATTCAATTCAATTCAATTGAATTACAGTCATCGACTACACAAAATATTTCCACACGCTTCTGAAAGAAGTCTTAAGAACGAGAGTGGGGAGTAGTGAAATTTGTCTGTTTTTATTTTCTCCCATTTCTTTTTCGTATTTAGCTTCTAGATCGAAACGACAGCTTCCGTTGCCCCCCTCCTCCTTTTCTCCTACGCTACAGAAAAAAGTCCCTACCACTTTCTGACGTCCCGCATCGTTAACGCTGCATTCCCCTCCCCCATCTTCCATCTCAGTGTGCTGGCATCCCTTAATACAGCGTCCCGACTTAAAGAGAATATTATGTTTAGTATAACATTTGAGAATAATATATCTCCCTTTAAATCGCTTTGTATGCAAACAAACGCAAATTGTAATACGTAAATTTCTTCGCAAATATTTCGGATGATCACAAGATTTATTGTGACTAAATGAAGCTAAGTTTCCCTCGTACCCAGAATCAGACCATGGACACGCGTATTGATGCTAACATCGGCAGTAGGTGGAGGTGAGTGGTTAGATTGACGCTCTGTCCACTTTATTCTTGGAGATAGATTCGTCCGTCGAGATAATACCTTTATATATATATATATGCTTTCTTTTCCATCCTTTACAGTTCATCGTAAATATTCTTCCTCTTCTTTAATTGATACACAATTGTTAAATAAAATATTTATAACTATAGGTTCTACCGGTTAATAACATTTGGATAGAGTCGACCTTTTGCCTGAATGTCGGAAGAACTTAGAATTGATACAAGCTACAAATCAGGTGGTGACATGAATCAAATCGTTTACAAATGATCAGTACATGATCGTTAATTTCGCCTATAAAAGTTAAAACGACTCATATAAAACTTGTTAATGCATTATCACGTATATCCTGACGTCTATTGTCAATTAGTTTAGCCTAAACAAAGAAGGATGATATAACATATTTAATTTGTTTCACCGAAACATCAGCAAACTCAACACGTCTTATCCTAGATGTGCTTAAAAGGTAAGCGGGTTGGATTGTTTACTTAACGAAGAATATAAAAATGGACCTAAATAACTACGACGCTTTGCATATAACATTTATTTGCAACGTCAGCTCCTTTCTGTATTCTCGACGCCATGGCTGTTTAGCCTGTAATACGCATGAGTAGTTCAAATGCGATTGAATTTAAATCTACTTGACTATCAGGGCGGTAATTTTGGGTCCCACTAGGGGTCCCTCTGCGGGGGGTCGGCTTTGATATATCGGCCAGATGGGGAGGGGGGCCTTCGTTGGTGAGACTGAGTAGAGAAGTGTGGCTGGGGGAACTTAGAGTGGTTACTATGTCTTGAAGATTATTATGTAACGTTCGTGCTAAGCTGAGTTTGTTGTAGCCATGCTCAGTGGTAACATCAGTGGCAGTGGAATGTCAATCTAAAATTTAAGATCATTATAAATCTCAAGCACTGGGATTGAGCATCTTCTACACGCGAAAGATTCATTAGTTCGTATCCCACTCAAGGTAGTCACATTTATATGCTGCCTTTTTATGTATTATCTTCGCCATTTTAAGATATATCCAAAGAAGACACGATTTGCTACGAAATATATGAGATTATTGTAATGAATTTTAATGATCTTACATCAGTTGCAACGGTTTCGAAATTTCATATCAGAGTTGAACTTTATTATTGATCAGAAGAATTTGGAAACAAGATCCCATCGGTTACATTAAAGTTACCATTTTTAGTGAATTTTCTTCAATTGCAAAGGTTATTAACGTCGAATAAAACGTCAAGTTGGTCATGTACTGCCTTTCGTTTGGATTTGAAAGGTACGTATTATCTTGCATTTTAAGATTGCAGGGTTTATACGATATTTAACAACATTGCATCACGTACAGTACTTAGATTTTTCTTAAACTCTACACTCTTACGTTTTATTACAGAGAGGCAGCAAGTTTTATATCCATTTAGAAAAACTATAAGCTTTTAAACTATTTAATGTCAACGTGATTGGATTTATAATGTGGTAAAATTGTAGGTAGGCTTATGCACAGGGTGTCCCAAAAACAGGTTTACACATTGTGAAAAGGAATATTAACCCTGATTGTATACATATTTTTCAGACACTCTGTACGTAAAGTATTTTATGATTTTTAGTATTGATTTTTCCACCTTCATATTGAATCTTTATAAACGGGGGTAAACAAAGTTGAGGTAAATTAAAAATCTGAAGAAAGTGTACAGTGCAATGTGTGGTATGTCTAGGTTATACTTTCATTTACCAAATTTGTTAGTATAAGTGAAGGAAAGAATATTTTTATTGTTTTTTGTATTTATGAATGCAAGAATGAGTGCCTTGGCATTGCCTCAACATCTCAGCTTCTGTAACTTTCTGATAAACCTAACTGGGAAACAGCTTCGTTTGTTACTTATGCGACGTGTGACTTCCACGACTAAATAATTTTCATTTTAATCTTTTTTAACATTACTATTTTATTTCATTTCCTGAAATAATATCTCGCGCTATTTTAAATTAAAATTATAATTAAAATTTCATGGCATGTTCTTTCTTGCATTGGTGAATAGTGTTTGATAAATCCAATGAAATTGAACTTTGTCTTCTTGTGAGATATGACATCGATACGAATCAAGATTAAATTTGCGAGACAACTTTCAGGATGAACCCAAATATTGTAATTTAATGCATGGAATAATTCTGTTTATGAATCAGACTGACAGACAGACAGACAGACAGACAGACATAATATCTACATAATGCGTTAATTCCACGGAGTTAAAATGAGGACGCTCGTAAGCTGAAATCATTCTGTGTCGGAACTCAATTGCATACCATTTAATGCAATTGAATACATTTCTTCATTATGAGTATAGAACTGATTGAACATCAAAGGCAAATGTGAAACATGCCGGATATAATTGGAAACATCCATGACATTTGAACCCGTACACAAAGGGCTGCAGTAATTTCCTAGCGATGCATTTCTCTGTATGCATTTTTCGTTTAAGCCATGCAGCCTGAATAGCACCGTAGAAACTAACCTCATTGTCCCAGGTTTGTCATTTTCACGTTTTATATTTATTTCCAACATAAATGGGAATGTTTATTTCCTCTTAGGGATAGTGGATATTGCAGATCGCTTCTATAACATCTTCATAATTTTTTAAGTCATTTCTATCATAACAATACGTGTAAACAGGCGGTAAGACCTGTCTGATATCTCAAGTTCTCACACCGTGGGTTTTAACATCACGCAGACTTTACGTATGACTTTTCGGGGGGGGGGTCATACTGCCTGCGTCTTCAGGGCTGTCTGCATACTGTTACCTCTCTCTCAATAGCAGTTTATTATAAGAGATTTGAGGTTCTGACGACGGTGGAAGTGTCAAAGATGGCCTTCTGGATTGATCTGGAGTGGCGCCAGAACGCAGAAGACCAACATCGACCATATTTATTTCTTAACTGATTTCTCCCCTTAATCTACATGCGTTTCTATTCCTCTTATACTCATTTATATTCTAGTTTATCCTTCTATTATTATATCCATTCTTTCCTTCCTCCTTCTCCTCTTCATTTTCTGTTTCTTCTTATTCAGTGTTCTAACCTGCACAAGTGTGTTTTCGGGGTACTGAAAGATTTGAATAGTGTTAAGGTTTACCAGACACGATGGTTCGAACACTTGAGAGTAGCATTAATTAGCAGGTTATTCAGTGACAAATATTACCAGACACGATGGTTCGAAAACTTGAGAGTAGCCTTAATTAGCAGGTTATTCAGTGACAAATAATTTTCTATAAGATTTATTGTAATATTACTCTCCCAATTTTAAAACCCCAGGTCCATTTTCCGTCGCTCTGGTCGTTTTAAGAATCCAGGACCGTGGCCATGCGTAATATATCGTAACACTCTCTTAGCTCCAGTCAAATACGAAAAATGAAGGACCGCCTCTAATTGGCTTTTCACGGCTGCTTATTTAATATATTCGTAGTTATAGTCCAATTCTTATTTATTTATTCTCTCCGTCTGCTTTCATTTTCTATATTTTGTCTCCGTCTCTGTTTCTGTCTGGCTTTTCCTACTCTATTTTTGTCCATCTCTTTCATCACTTCTTTCTTTTGTCCATCCGGTGTAATGCAGGAACTGTGGTTCTCTTCTATCTTATTCTCAGTATAATTTCTATTTGAGGAGACATAAAATGACAAAGGAAAAGGATTCATTGATTCAGACTGCGACATCACCTTGTGTTGTTTTGGATGTTGTCTGCTGATTTCTCTCACTTCCCGGACCGTCTGTCCTGGGATACTTGCCAAGAGGAAGAAATGAACCAGCGCAGACTCTGTCTTGTTATGTCGGGAGTAGGGTCTGGTCTAGGGGAGAAGTTTCGTGGGGCAGTTTCGGGATGTGTCATCCTTGTGTAATTGATGACTTGCGTCTCACGGGAGTAAGAAAAATAAATAGTAAACGTATAAAGGAAAAACGTGTGATGAAGACGCAACGATAAAAAAGAAATGGTTAAGAAAAAATGAAATAACTAAGATTGAGATCTGGAAGACAAATTAAAGGATCTGATATGAACTACAGCGCAGTCCTTTTCAAAGTCATCTGGTATTCACAGCCAGAAATGTCATTCTTAATGGGTACTTTTAGTGTAAGTTATACTAGCATTATTATTAAGTTAATAAGGACAATAACTGATTCACACGAAGCGTGCCGACTTAATCCTTACAGGCCAACTGGTGTGTCATCTGTTTTAACAATAAATAATTTTGCCTTTTTGAGACATTATGCGTTATAAACTTTGTTTAATTATCATAATAAACAGTGATTATTTTCTTAAACTGCATTAGCCAACTGATCTTCCTAATAAAGTTGCGTGGTGTTTTCTTTGAGGTACGGACTGGATGTTTAAACACCGTTCGGAGGAGCTTCGGCTCCCAATATTGTCTTAAATATATTCCACCATGTTAACAAAAAAATTTTG
>NW_019060230.1:881835-896627 GCF_000696155.1 Zootermopsis nevadensis
GAAACGTTGGTAAACATCGACCAGACTACACAGCGCAACAACCCAGAAGACAGAAATCTTCATACTCCCCGCTGTGAAAACCTCAAATCATACTCAGTCAAATATGTTAGGTGCATTTCTCTTAGTTCATGGGTTGAACTGAACTGAACTGAACTCAGCGTTTGTTAATTGTGTCTTCCGCTTTGTTAACAGAATCTGCAGTACAAAATACTCACCCCGGTACTGAAGACTTCGTATTAATGAATGGTTGTAAAGATGGAGGAATACAATTAAAAATTATCTTTATGAAATACGGAACGAATACTATATTAAATCTTAATATCTGCAGCTAAGCAATTAGCATTTATTACCAACCTGTCTTGCAATATTTATTTGCCCTGACAATGTTTACATTTCAGGTACACTGCTCTTGCATCAGCTTCCCTGGGGCAAAATAGTTTCAGTTATTTATTTCCGAAACTTACATTCTGTTACATTTCTTGGGGACGCGAGATTAAGTTACAGCAACACGAAAGAAGTTAATCATAGTTGGTTTTAATTTGTTTTACTTAAGTTAGACACTGGAAGACAAAGTGACGTTAAGTATAACAAGAACGGAACAAACAATAAACCATAAATGGGTTATTTAACGATATGAAGAAGACAGCAATACGAAGCCAATTTGTTTGTAAGAATGTGAGATAGCAAATAATTCCTTTCACTACTACGTCGTCTAGTCGAGACACACAATGAAGCTTTTCTGTACCCTACCGGATCCCGTCGTCCATATGAGGATTATAATAATGGAACTGAATATTTTAAATTCAGTCCTTTGATTCTCTACCCTGGGAATTCATAATCTGATTCGTGCTTTTAGAAATACCTTCGCTGGTCACATTTTTCTACTTCAAATCATATAAAAACAAATCCTATCAAATTGTGAGGATTTTGTTATAAAGTCGCAAATACCGAGCACTAAGGATATTATGATTTGGTTCTAAATAAGCTCCTTTCCAAATATGTTTACATTGTTTTAAAATCACCATACATTTCGCTTTGTACTGCTTTTATTTAACTCTAGTGGTAAGAATATGTACCGCATATTTTAAACAACACGTCATTTCGCCTATGAAGTTTTGTTTTAGCTTTGATCTTAGAATAAACTTCGATTCTTCCCCTACAAATGTTTGGTCCATTGATGCGTAGGTGTGATTCCTTGGATGTAAGAACCAGATTATTAATATAGAGATTAATACTTTTTGGGATTAACAAGAGATTCCTAAACTGATTGTGGCGTCTATATTTCTTTATTCCTCTCAATATATATGGAGTGGATGATATAAATGATAAATGTATTATTGTATAGCTTACCGATTTGTGTCCGTGTATTTTACTCACTAGTTCAAATTTTCTGCACCTGAAAGTTGTCAGACATAATTTAAAAATTTCTTTTCGTCTCCATACTTGTTAACTGTTAACTTACAACTCGTGTTACAAAGTTTGCAGATACTTTCAGAATACGCTTCATATACGTACAAAGTCTCACATTTCTATTAGAAATACATATATTGCCAAGCAACTATCTTGCAGTTTTACGTTATAAAAATGAATTGTATTAATGAAAACTGTATATTTCAGATAATTCACTGCACAAAATTTCAGGAACTTGCCTGAAGTGGATCTCCTGCCCTAGAACCTAACCCTTCATTTTCCTATTAATTAGAAAATTAGAAAGAAACTACTGAAACACGAATTTATTTTAATTTGATCTTAGTATTATTATTAATATAATTGGCATGTGTAACGTTCGATCACAGATATTAAAACGTTGTTGTACTCTCAAATTATAACATATTTTGATGTCAGGATAATATTAAAATGGATTTTATTGAGACTGTGAACTGATTTAAATTGTTTTGGAATAGAACTCATATTTCTGAATTTCTTCTATAAAATGTCATTCCAATGTGGTTAAAACGTTAGGAGCATGTACATATCAAACAAGAAATTACGTCTTTTTAAAATTCTTCGAACTGCAGTGTGAGAGTAGACTGATACCAGTGACAAAATACTTTATTTACCTTATGGTGTTTCAAGAATTTGTCTGTAACCTATCTCAGGTCATGTGTTACAAAAGTAACATGTTCTGTTTTGGTGGCTTTGGAAATGGCTGCCTTCTGGTAGGTAATGTCTCAATGCGCTGGTGATGGAGGCAGCATGGACCTCTGAAACGTTGGCGGACATCTACCAGACTACAAGGTGCAACACCCCCACCGCCGTGAAAATATTAAATCCTACTTACAATTTCGTGATAGAAATAATCTATATTAATGTTTGAAATGTAAACGTTAGACATCCCCATTAACTGAAGCCAAGTGTTTAAATCAGATGATTTCAAAATCAATTCTCATTGCCTTCCCTTATGTCACTTCTGCGTACATGACTTCATATCGCGATTATTTCAGCCTTGCATAAGCAGTTCTCATTAACTTCTCTAAGTTCATTAGCCTGTTGCATTAAATGGAGTCGTAGATTTTGCAAGTGACTTTCTCCGCTCAAGGTGTCAATCAGCAAATGACATTCGTATAAGATCTGAGGCCCTCACGGCGGTGAAGATCGTGGTGGTGATTACGGTGATCTTCAGAGCTATGAATTCATGCGGACTCTTATGCCAATACCAATGCTTCGGAGATCCTGAAGATGGAGATTGTGTTTTTCTGAAATAGGATTTGAGACTTTCGCAGCGAGTACAATCAATAAAATCTTCTCGGGCAATCAGCCGCGTTAACTGGTTACCGTAGTAAACCGACGTTCTGAAATGTTGGTATCTACCTTCTAGTCCACATGGTGCCGTGTGAAAGAAACCAATAATACGTTCACACTTTTGAACGTAAATTTTAACTTATTATAGTCGGCGATATGCAAATGCTAATCTTCACGCTCATGCGTCTGGTGGCTGAGTGGGCTGGGGAACGACATACAGCGATCCAGTGTCCCTATTTGGTATTAATTCAGCCGGAAACTTCAGTAGCCATGAGTCGACACCTCACTGACATACCGAAAGATATTCCTGTTGGCATTAGAACCTAAACAAGCTAAGAGCCTATTGAATAAAAATTTACTTGGATATTATCCATCGTCTAGTAATAAAACGTAAAAAACGTAAAACGACGTTTCGGAGATGGGGCTCTATCTCCGTCTTCAGGTTCCTACTCAGTTGGGTCCACTAGATAGAGCTAATCCCTATCTCCGGAGATAGAGCCCCATCTCCGAAACGTCGTTTTACGTTTTTTACGTTTTATTACTAGACGATGGATAATATCCAAGTAAATTTTTATTCAATTGACTCTTTACCATCGTCAAGAAGTTTTAGATTTGATAAGCTAAGAGCCTGTTCTGCCTTCAGACAGAAGCTGACAGGGTTTTGTCTTTGTGGAAGATATTGAAAACTGGACTTTGCTAATAACTGCTCTGGTAGATATCGTATTCAGTTCTGTAGGTGTGAATTCATTTCTGGCCTTTGTACCAAATATAAGTAGGTTTTATCTGATATCATAAAACCAAATATATGTAAATCGTCTCTAATATCTTAATTATACAAATTTATGATCCTCTCCGAAATAGTGTATGGTGCGATGCAGCTTACAAAATTAATTTCGGTAGATTGTGTTCTACTTTGTTTATTTGTTAAAGCCCGAATTTCAAATTTAAGAGGAATTTTCAGCACTCCATAAAATTTGTATTGTATTTTCAGCTATTTCTTGTAGATCCGCATATTGATCGATGTTTAGTATATGCTTTATTGTTTATATCTTGGGCGTAGTAAAAATTGAGCAACACATCCAGTATAAATAAAACGTGTCGAATTTATTATGCATTTATTTAAGTTGGAAATATATTTTATTTCAAGTGAGTTAAAAGAAGACAAGTCTTTGAAATCAGTCTTAGTACGAAGCAACAGAGTAATGTATACGTAAGCGAACAAATTTTGTTACGTAAGTGAAAAATTTCTAACTTGTGCCTGATACTACTTACTACGTCATCTTATAATTTTTATTGAATTTTATGTGATAGTAGTCCGTAGGTTGATATTACAACCACAAGCACAGGATCGAAGCCTTTTCACTCTGTCCTTATGTCTTAATCTGTACCTTTCTAGAACCACCTTGAGAAGCTGGAACATATCATTCAGTAGTTGAAGTGAACACCATTAGGTGACTGAGACATTCTCTACCGGCCCTGAACATTAGTGCAGGCGTACTATTATCATAATTGCCGCTGATATGAGCGATAATCCAACAGGAGAAAAATTTACATCCTCTTTCGTCATTACCAATAAACCGATGTTCCTAGTTTTTCGCAGTAACAAGTAGAGTTTATAATGTACTAACCTTATAGAACCTCGACATTTAAAATACATTCGATATTGGAGATTTTTGTGAGTACAGATTTATCAGACTACTGTACCGGATTGCAGAAAGGAAAAGAACATTTCGGTCTGCTCCCATAATGTATTTTAAATTGCTTGTCAGTGTTTATGACATTCGGTAAGAAGGTAATTGCGTTACAGGTTACTCTAAGGTAATTTATAATTCAGTTCCAGCGGCAGTTAGTTTAACTTTTGAGACTGAGATAATATTAGCATCATCCAATGTAGGAAAATTATTATGAAAATATGAATTTTGATATGCAAGCTTCTCGGACACTTTTAATTATAAATACTTAAGTAGCAAGCAAGTAAGTAATAATCGGAAGGAAATATAAGTCTGTGTTCATTTTATAACAATAATACCTAGAGCGTTGGGGATTATTTTTATTCATAGATTATTTTTAACTGAATATAGGAGAATCCTTTCTGAAAACCTAATTCGAATTAATAATATTCCCGCCTGTTACGAAACCATAATGTACATGACAGCATTTTAAAGATTCTTTTTGAAAATATTATGAGTCTGATTGATCTAATTCACAGCAACAAGTACTTTCTTTAATCCATTTTAATATTATTATCCCGTTTAGCACTTCTCGTCTCTTACATTCTTGCCACTTGCGCTGTTTATCAAATTCTCCTTGGTGTTTATAATGTTTGTTCTACAGTGATGGCATAAAATGTTTTAGTGTGTTGTGAAAACAACCAGCATTTCGATGTTTCCCATCTAGTCTGAGTGAGAATAACACAGTCGCCATTAATTGTACTTGAACGAATCCTGACATTTATATTTGTCTTCCGGGTATTTACGGCATGTGGACTTACAAGTATATACGAACGTCATTGTGGAACACACTTCCTCTGTCTTTAGAGTATCTACCTACTGGTCCACGCTGCTTTACTCCATATTTCCACACTAGAACCACACGTCCCATATATAAGGCGTCTTAAAAGTATTCGCTTTTGGCTGAGGTCATTTGTGCAACGATTGTATCGTGCGAGGCTTTCTGTCTTTTACATCTGTAACTCATGGATAATTCATGATAATTGCTGTCTTATGTGTTGGTAAGTAGACTTTTGTCACCATGACAACAACGTTTCAAGTCAAGTTTCTTGAAAGAACAGAAACTAACCTTGGCTGGGTAGGATAGTGTCTGACATTGGCTACTGGTAAAGAAGTTGATGGTCTGTCTTTCGTTTCATTTTCTTTGCTAAAATAAAAGACTATTTTAGGTAATTTTAGGCAACTGACAGTTAGAACTCTTGAAGCAGAAGTGGATGGTATGATACGTAGTTTGGTATCCACAGCACGTGAAGATTACTGGATTACTGTCGGTCATGGCAGTGGATAAAAGTGTACGCGTCAGATTTCATCAGTGTATGGGGACGCGATCGTCAGTTTTGACGACATCAGTTAAAGTTACCAATTTTCTGGTGGTAGAACTTGAATATGCAATATTGCTAATACAAAAGCACACCACTGGAAGCGACCCTGAGCCAGTTCCATTATATCTTCCATCCATCTGGCGGGCTGTTGTGAAAACGCCAATGAACTTTTGGTTCCATAAAATGAGGGAAATTACCTAACTATCTGAGCAAGTATTAGCTTCTTAAGTATAATTCTGCACCATGTACTAACTTTAATTATCCGGTAAGCGTTGGGATTCGAATCGAGTACTCTCCGTATTTTGATGTCGTCAGTTGACCCATAATCCGTGAGAGATCAAGGAACGTATTTTAAGGAAAACTATGGTTTGTGCTATTTATTTTGGACTGTTAGTACCGTTAAGTCGATGAAGCTGAGATGGGCAATAGGCCTCTGTGTAGCTCGGAATTGAGATACATGAAATACTTACATAATTTGGTTTAGAACGACCACTTTAAAAACTGATACGTAGACGGAACGATAATATTAAAATTGAATTATATCATATGAACTGTCAGAATATGGACCGGGTTCAATTGTCTTTGGGCAGAGTGCGATATCATTCTTATAAATACACCAAAAAATGTATTTACCAACCCATGAGCATAAACTCCCCTCCACCTAGAATTTATATTAGTTGTAATTGTGATCATACACTTTCAGTTCTTTATTACAGGAAAGGCCTATGTGCAGTGATGAAATTTGTTTGAAATTCAAGTTTTGTAGAGCGATGGAAACGTTTCGTATACTTACATGTTTCGTGGTAGTTTAAAAAATGCTACTAAGCTCCATTCTTAGGATTCCATTAATATTTTATTGTTGCGGAAAGAATTCTTACATAAATACTACAAATCGCTAGAAACAGGCTTTAAAACATCTGTTTTCGTTCAGCGAAGATGCCAGAATCATTTTAAACTCTGCTTAACTTGTATGTGAGTCTACTTGTCCAAGTGTGTTGATAAAACATTATCTGAAAACATTCCTGTAAAAAAATATAATTTGGTTCTGGCAATTATTTAATGCGTTTAAGTCGCACATACCATAAAAAACAACAGAAGACTACAAAGTTACATTATTTCGAACAATGCCAAATGTTTGTGCGTGTTATTAGTACCTCATTTCGCCACGGACTTCTGGAGTGTGTGTCTGTATAAAAACACGTTCTAGACGGATAGATAGTGTACAAATCTACACATGTCTGTCTGTGCACGTCTATAGGAGACAGTGCACCCCCTTTAAAAAGGAGAGAATAAAAAGAATACAAAAAAGTGCTGGCATTTTTATCGATTTAGTGAGTTTGCGAGACTTGTCGCAGCGCTTCTGTCGCCAAGACTCATGCTGCTATCTAGCGGCCGAGCGCAGGAGTTGGTCGTAACTGAATAGCAGAAAACTGTTTCTGAGCGGGAGACAGTAGACAGTCGACACATACAAACGAAGACTCGAGTTTCTCTGTCTTTATCTCTGTCATTGAGTGTCTGTGTGTGTGTTTGTCGGTCGAACTGTTTTTGTGTATTATTTTTGTTTCCGTGGAATAATGGATTTCGTTTATTCTTGACTGGAACTTGTCTTTTTAACCCAGTTTTATCGGTTTTATGAAGTGTTCCTCTTATGAAATGACGAGCGGCAGAAATGTAAGGTGAGTTGAAGTTTTATAACTATGTTATAGCTCAATTTCGTTCTTATTTGAATGCTATTTGGTGCTTTGTGGAGGCTTTGAAAGAGACAGCGGACCGCCTCGTATAAGAGAGACAGGAGAGAAAGGAATAAAAAGAGCGGGAGTCCTCTTGGGTTAGGGGAGCAGGTAGAATGTTTTCATACACGTCACGATGGTATACTACTCGTGGCTTTTGTATATGCATGACTACACATATTATAAAATTAAGGTTACTTTTCTTCATGGATAAAGTAAAATTAAATATACACATTCTGAATTTGTCAACGAAAATAATGTTCATTCTATTATGACATAATTTGAGGTTATTAATGAAAATGATGGAGTGTGTGTGGACGAGCATTGAACATGTTCTTTGTGAAATTAAATATGTGAAGTTCTGTTTATACAAATGACTCACCTTTATTAATACAAATCAAGGAACCATATAAATGGTACTTACGCCCTGATGATATAATTTACTGCAGTTATAACAACATCCAAGCTTGTTTGTGTGCGATACGTCAGAATGCAGATATTTAAACAGCGTAATTTTAAATATTGTTTTGACCGTAGGATTCTATGTAGAATCTGTATAGCTTGGTACATCCTGTTTCAGCTAGGTTGCTTTCATATATAGGATTAATTATGAAACAATAAATTTAAATGCAGCGATTATGTTCACATTTTTAATACAAGCTTTCGATGTAAACATTTATTACTAATGTCTGTTGTTATTAACATCAGTGATATTAACAGATGTGGATAGAAACAGTTTTCCAGGTGTCATGTCTGTCTTTGTACAACGTTTTGAAACGTATTTTTAATTATTTTTGCAAGACGGTATCGTCAGAAACACAAGATCTTCCTCGTGTTGTCTGAGTCCAACCGTCTGGCACGAGGCTCTGTATTGAACTGACTGGGAGATGTTTCTTCCAGTTTTCAGCCAAGTGCGCATGTATTGTCACATGTTCCTTTGTTTACGATCTGCCGCTCAATCGTTTCCTCCAGATTGGATTAAAGAGCAGACAACCTCCAATTCTACTGTTTTAACTATTTATAAATGTTCTAACTTCAGCTGAAACTCTCTTTCACAACTTCGATGCTATGACGTAACACATAATAAGTAGCATTTGATGTATTTACGGCGGTGAGTCTGAAGATGGCTCTCTTCTGGGATGTTGCGTCGTATAGTTTTGTAGAAGTTTAACGACGTTTCAGAGGTGCTCACTGAATCAGTTATCACGATGAGGCGGAGAGTACCTTTGAAACGTCGGGAAATTTCTAACATACTACACTGCGCTACATCTCAAATAGCAGTCATCTTCATGCTCTCTGCCGTGAGAACCTTAAATCTCATCTCTTAAGTATGTGTCTTCTCAAAAGATAGAGAAAATAAGAAAGAAATGTAAATGCCTGTGCCCTCGTTCCGTAAGGCTGCATAGACAAAATTATCTTCAATATACCCTATAGATTGTATTGTCCTACTTATTGATTTCTTTAAATCATTATACCGATAAATGTTCTAAAAATAAAAGTCGTAGATCTCTGTGAGGTCTTTGTTATGTCGCGTGCATTTATGTCTACTGTGAGCCGTTTGTAAGAAAATCAATTTTTGTCTTGAGCTCAGTGTGTAGTATATTCTTTGTATTTTTTTTTTCGGTACGAACAAGAATTAAATTACCATTATAAGCTGAAATGGAAACTGCCAACACCTCATTTCATCTAAATCTGTTCAGTAGTTCTGAAGTTGTACAGCATCAAATTAAGTGGATCACGAATGTTGAATATGAAAGGATTTAAGAGCAGGCGAACGTGACATATTCAAATATGCTATCCACTCATTCGCCTGGAGAGACTGAGTAAAGCCACGACAGTTCTAGTCAGGATTTATCGTAAACCGGCGGAGTTTCGAACCGATTGTTTCTAGTAGATGTTTTATGGAGTAGTCATTACTACTGTGTGCTCAGTAAGAGTTACTGAGCTATAAGGTGCTTCAAAAACTAGCTTCCCTGTAAACGTAGTCTTGAAGAATAAATTCTTAAGAAAAGCCTTCGAATATTCGGCAGAATACACAGTTTATTTTCATAATTTTGTCATGTTATTACAATGCTTTGTAAAATAATTAGAAGTATTAAGAAATGAACCTCGTAATAGTAATTACTGAACCAATATAACTTGAAGGAATGTCCCATTGACATAGAAATGTTTCCAGTACAGTCAACAGATAAAGTTACTACCACATAAGTACGAGACTCAAATATATCCGTCACACCGCGAACGGTTTTCAGTTTGGTTGCATTACGTGTCATGTAATTTTTACAGCAGTAAATTATCGCCTCACACCTCGATAGAGGTTTCGATTCTAGTTTGTCTTTATTTCTGTGTTGACAGTAATTTCTTCAAAGCATTGTTCTTCGAACGTTTGGAAACATAAATGATATTTAGTTGTCACCCATCCCCTCAGGCCTACCAATACAAAATATTGTAATTGCTGTTTTATTAACACGATATAATTTGTTGTCTTTGTCTCTCTCCATTTGATAATTTTTCCAGTGTTTTTTTTTTAATCTTGTTGGTCTTCAGAACCTACGGACTACGAATCTACATAAAAAACTTACGATGTACAAATAGTTCTTCAGAGTAGCCATTATGAAAGTACGTAACAAAAATCTACTTCAAAGACGGCTGGTGTAACTTTTATTGAGGAAGTACTCGCTTCAAATCTCGGCATGGCTACCTACCACCTTGACTTAGGGAATTGATCATTTTCTTGTCTTAGCAGGCGAATTACGGGATGATGATAGTCACATCACAAGCTCCCCCTTCTAAATCCTTATCCACTCACCACTTTCCCATTTAATTAGACACTACAGCCCTGTAATGAATGCATACGAAATAACTACTTCAAATAACCTAAGAATGAACAAACTGACTTGTTGTCTAACTTGTTCACAGACCTAACTACAAAAAGGAGAGTATTTAACTAGCTATCTCCGAAATTATCATAGCTACAAAAAAGACCATACGACATTCTAATGAACTTGTAAAGTGACCGAAAGGGTTAACAGAAACGCGAACGAATTTCCTGATTCTGAATCCTCTTGATCGGGTGATACGCACTTGGCTCATTGAGAAATTCCCGAAGGTCCATCGCCGTCATCACAAAACGATGTCTCAACGTAGCAGTTTCACACTGGAGACTGATAATTTATTAAGTAGCTTGATTTCCGGTTAACAACTATGTCAGTACAGTTTTGAAGATCCCATTAGGTGAAACTTCAGCTGTATTCAGTCCTCTACGTAATCGCTGTGTATCTTTTTTGCAATCTTGCGAAGGTGCACACACACACACACACACACACCAACCACTTCGCATTTATTTTAATGTCATTGAAATAAGATATGCTTATAGGAAGATTGCGTAATCTATAACATTTGCGTTTATTTTAAGATATCCCATCCGTGTAGGGCTTTTTATTACGTGTTATCGTACGTTGCAGATGAGAAGTTACCACTCATTGTTCAATTGTCGCCTCAGGGACTAGATATCGTAAAGATATTCTTGATGTTGTCTTATATAATAATCAGGGACATAATCTTTCCGCATCCTGTTCGTCTTTCACTGTCATCTACGCTGAATCCTTGAGAGAGGCCGCACAAATAAAAGAAAGTGCGTTGGGATGTGACTCAGTACCTCATCTAATCGCCATCTATTTTCTTTACGTAATGCGCTTGTTATGTGAATTAATGTTTTAATGTATGACACCTCTCTTAGACAATAATAATTCAAAAACTTTATTACATACAATTTCCTTTGTTTCTATTGGAAAGTACCGTCAGAAGCCTGCGAGCCTCTTAAGGTACAGATAGATTATCGGGTCTACCTGCCCGGAAATATCTTAGTTAGAGGTGTAAACAATGCATTAACTTCTGTTTTAAAGTTGAGTAATGTATCTCTTATATGATAATATAACACATATCAAAAAGAACTTGCTTGATGCTTATAAGACTCATATATGAGGATATAATGTCTGTGGCTTTAAATATGTATAAGGAAAGTTTTTCTTGTAGAAACGCATTAAGAATATTTCAAAGACGTAAAAACAGCTTGAAATGGTGTTAGTATATGTGCATTATATTGTCATTATAACGTGAATTAACAACATTACTAACACTCCTTTTATATATGTGTATGATAAGCCTTAGGGTATATATGAACAAAACAATTTAAACTACAAAACAGCGTAAAAGCGCTTCTAAATGCGAAAGTTTTCTCTTTTGTTATGAACGGTCCTCTCTCTCTCTCTCTCCCTGTGTGCACGAGGTTTTACCACGTGGCCCTGGCACAAAACTGGGGATGACATTTTGACAGGTTAAATAATTTTCAGTCAGTTGACTCGACGGTTGATAGAGTTTGCGGTCCAGTTTCCTCTACACTGATTATAGAGAGCACCGTTACTGTCTGTTAGCAACTGCTCTGTACAAGCGCGTTAGATCATCGGCAGGTGGAAGAAGTTTCTGTTAACAGCTTATTGGTAAGTTATCTTAGGGGTCCTAAACCTTTTCTAGACTGCAGGCCATAGTCGCCCATTGTAATCGACTTACAAGCCGCGAGGTTGTAACTGAGAACACTTCATTGATACGCCATTGCAATTTTATTAAAAATAACGCTGAAGTAGTCCTACTATTGGTAACAGGTTCGCATAGGTTGGATTTGAGGTTCTCATGGTTGCGATAATAAAGATGGCTGTCTTCTGGGTTATCGCCCTGATGATGGAGTCAGCAAGTACATCTGAAACGTCGGTAAACTTCATCCGGACTACACGGTTCTAAAACTTAGACAGCCGTCTTTAGATTCACATAATATCAAGTATTTTCCTTTAACAAAATCAACAGTTTGTGAGAAATTTTAAACTGCATTTGCTTCAGTAATCTTTCAATATAAATTATTTTAATTTATCTTGTTGAAATTCGCAAGCGTCATTTCACGTGTTCGTTGGTATGACGCGTAGTTGTTCTTAATTTGATGTTCTTCATAATCCTGTGCAAATTGTTAACACGTACGACATAACGAAAAGTGTCTTCTGATAACAGGTAACGGTTGTTATTATATGTTGACACAATGTTATAAAATATGAACGCGGGCCGCATGAAACACATTTGCGGGCCAAGGGTTGAGAATTCGTGTTCCCTTGTGGTCCAGTTTTTCTTGAAATTTTGATACTCACATAATCTATATTTCTGCACCTGAAGTAATCTTAAATTGGGCTGTTGTGTTAAAAACACTCACTTTGACCTTATTTTGCGCCAAGTTCTCTCAACCCCCAACTTATTTCATATTTTTTTTCTAAAATTCATATTGATATTGTTACCCTAGTGCCCTGTGGACGCCAAATTATTACATTTGTATTAGAGGCTCATCTTATTTTCACAACTATTTTATGTGTAATATAATGAACCTTAAATACAGTGACAAACTATGTACTTGTGTGTTATAAATTACGTTAAATAACTGTAGATAACTTTATACCAGTGGTTCCCAAATTATTTTAGTCTGTGTCTCACTTGACGTGATTAAAAACAATTATGGCCCCAGCCTATAAAATTCCTTAAAATACGATTTATCAATTTAAAAAGAAACTTCCCAATGACCCTTCTTGTTGTGATCTGTACTTTGTCCTAAATTGTATGGTTATATTCAATATAATTGAGATTTAAGTTAGTTTATTTTCGTTGTCTCCCCTCAACCCCTTCTACGGTTCACAGCTTTCTCTCTGGATATCGTTTGTTACCTGCCCCTGTAGACAACTTTTAAATGTTCCCGACTTCTGGGAGACGTAATTATTGAGATCTTACTTTGCTGATGATTTTTCTTAGGCCTGGCGCTTATTGCTGACTCCCTTCAACTCACTTGTACAGTATAAATTATTATTTAATGCGTAGAGTTCGTTGTATTGTTTAGTCTAACAGTAGACTGGAATGCGCCCTATGAACTCTTATTGGAATGCAGTGTATGAATTTTATATCTACCGCTGAATAAAAATCATGTTGTCTCATGCAGCAAGATTAACACTTCCAAAATGTGCATAAATATTTCTCGAAAATTGGTAAAAACATAGACAATAAATTATGATAAAGGTTTTGCCTTTTTAATACTTATCTGGACTATGTAATTAACTGAGAAAATATAAAATGATAAATGTATAAACTCTTACATTAAATATCATTCTTTGAACCAGCTATATACACAGCCTTCATTCGCATAAACATTCACACCAAGTTTGCAGAGAAATGGTTATTCTAGTGTCCGCAATAATGATGATTCGTTGAAATATAGAGAGAAGGACGAACTGACCGATAAAATGTGTAGGTCTGTAATAGGATTCAGATTTCCTTTGGTGTAACAAAACTAACATTCACAAGCATTGCTTTTAAAATACAGAGCATAAGTAGTTTAGACGAGAACAAATTAAAATCAGATGTTTTATCTGTAATTTAAAGTGTACGTAACTCACAAGATGCATTGGATAATTTTTTATTCACTTGCATTGGCTGCAAATAAAATTTGGACCTACAAATGCCTTAGCTGTCACTTTCAAATTGGGTAGTTTTTAATTGAGAATGTAAGAAATACTTCGTAGATAAATTATCTTTAAACTCGCCTGATCCTTTCGTGTTTCGGCTGCTGGTAAGTAACGCTCAAGATGTCTTTCCGCCTTGTTTGGCACTCGTTGAAGTTTTCTGCTAGGATGGTCTCATTTTATATCCTAATGAATATTTGTCCCCTCCTTCAGTCCTAACCCTCGCCCCTTTAAAACAGGACATGGCACTGCACAGAGGCGAGTCGGCCATTTTCCCACTATTGTTATTCTTTCATCTAGCGCGCAAGAAAAACATTCGAGTGGATCGGGAAACTGTTTTTCTTTCTCCCCCCCATTTTCGTTTTTGCTTTTTTAAGGTCTTATATATCAATTGGTTCTCTTCAGTGTATCAATGTAACAAGCGTATATGGAAAATTAATTCTTTGCCAGAGTTGGTGTTGAACTGAAAATTTCAAGAAAATTATGTGAGATTTGAGGTTTTCACAGCGATGAGTATGAAGATTTCTGTCTTCTGGGTTGTTGCGCTGTGTAGTCTGGTCGATGTTTAACAACGTTTCAGAGGCTATACTGCCTCCATCATCAGGGCGGTGAGTATGAAGATTTATGTCTTCTGGGTTGTTGCGCTGTGTAGTCTGGTCGATGTTTACCAACGTTTCAGAGGTCATACTGCCTCCATCATCAGGGCGGTGAGTATGAAGATTT
>NW_019060230.1:896933-913274 GCF_000696155.1 Zootermopsis nevadensis
CCTCTGAAACGTTGGTTAACATCGACCAGACTACACAGCACAACAACCCAGAAGACAGAAATCCTCAAGAAAATTATTTTATTTATTTATAAATAAAAAATAAACGATCACACATTGTCCCATGTTGTTCTCTGTGTTCCGCCCACAGTAACTTTTTATATACTTCTACTAAAGATGAGACAGCACGTGTACTTGATAATTTTCTACCGTAAATAGTACAGAATCGGTGGCAGTTGTGCAGACGTCTCTGGTTAAAGTAACACGCCACATAATGGCAAAGGATCTTGAAATTTTAGTTCGATAAACTTCTGGAAAAACACGAAAAACTTGCCAAGGTTTCCTTTTACAGAACGTAATATTACATGGCAGTTGCTTGATCTTAATTTATCTATCCGTTTGATGGCGATAATAAGTGAAGCATTTTGTTTGGAGATGGATATCAAACATATCTACGTATCATGTATGAATCATATTTTATATGACAAGATTTGATACATGATGACGGTATGAAACTTTGAGAATAGTCTATTCTTAGCAAATTTAAAGTAATCGGAATTACTAATAGTGGGAATTATGTACCGACAGTGTCGAAAGTAAATCGTCTCATAATTTTTATCAAGAAATATATGTATAACACAAAAGTGGCTTAAATTTATTTCAATTTTACGTGCAGTTAAATTTAAACCAACACTTCCCTTGTATCACTAAATTGTTTGTTACTCATATCAATAAGATATATTTATTGCAGTAAATTAATATTTATTCAGAATTTTATAGCAACTCACTCAAAAAGTTTTTCCCGTTCATAGAAACCTAACATGCATTAATATCTTCACAAGAGTCCCCCATCTTTCTGTACCCTGAGCGAGATGATTCTAGTTCACATTCCAAATCGTATTTCCTCAATATCCGTTTTAATATTATCCATCAGTTCACTCTTACGTCTTGCGACGGGTCTCAGTTTAGACTTTACAAGAAACATTTGTTTCGCATTTTTAATCACCGTCATGCTTGCTACATGCCTCGCTAATTTATGTCTCGTTGACCTGATTATGATAATATTTGTTGAAGAGAACAAACTATGTAGCTCTTTAACGTGCCAGTAAATGAACATCAGAGTCGTACAGTCGAAAAGAAAGCGTTCCAAAACTGTATTTTCCAAACCGGTGTAGTCCATCATTGTCCAGTGTCAGTCTTCTCTCCTCGCAGAGAGATTCGCTGTCAACATAACTTAACCACTGAGGGATGCAATAGGAAACTGCAATCCAATTTGCAAACGAAAGCCCATCTGTACATAAGCTCCTTTTTAGTACCATAATAAAAATGAAAATATAATAAGTTTCAAAAATATTTTTTTATTATACCAGAGGATATTCAAGTTCACTCTGAGATGTAAAAAATCCTAGCATTAGGCGTGGATGTTCGTGTTTTGACATGATTTTTTAATTTATATACACAACGGGGAAAGAAATGTGAGGTGTGCTGGAACACCAAAAGCGTGTAGCTGTCGTCAGTGTTTGCACATGGTCTTCGACTGAGAAGCAAAGAGACAGACCGCCTTCTGCCATTAGTTGATCACTTTTTATTAAACTTTATATTTTTAACATAGGATATGTTAAGTAAGTTTAGGTTGGACATGGACCGGTTCTGTTAGAGCTTTAAAATTTTCAGTCTCTTCGCGTTCAATGTTTTTCAGGCTTATATCTGATGAATTATAGGTACCTCAGAGACCATACACATGCCAATTTGAGGTCACGATTTGGTCGAGGTAATGTCTAGTTCACCGCAATTTCAGGCCAAGGGTTTTTTGAATAAAGTTCTTTGAAAATGTCAAAGATGATTTTTCAAAGGCTAATTTCTACCGAACAATAGGTATGTGTTTGACCATATTTATAACAACTTGAGGTAACGGATAGGTCGAGGTCATGTCAAGGTCACGAAAACAACAGCCTAATCGTTTGCGTGTTAGAAGCCTTTGAATATATCAAGGACTTTGTAAGGTAATTTTTTCAAACGCTTATTCCTGCCGAACTGTAGACATATGGGCGATTATAGTCGTGATAATTAGAGGTGACAGATACGTCAAGGTCACGACCATTTCAACCCCATAGTTTGCACATTACAGTCCTTTGAAAATTTCTAGATTATTTGAAGGTAATTTTATCATAAGCTTATTTCTGCCGAACTGTTTGCATGTATGTTAAGTTTTTTAGTTTTGGTTGGGTATGGATATTTTTTCGCTTACTTTGCTGTTTATAGATTACTCTTGGTGGACCAAAACGATATTTTATCAGTTTCTTGTGATTCTATTCTGTCACTCTAGGCCCACATATCCAAGAAAAATCCCTTTAGCATCGTTAAGAGTTTGCTGAATATAAAATTTTCCAACCGAGTAACTTAATGATTCTTGATTATTCACTAATATAAATAAAATATAAATGCTGGATTTTATACAAATAGTTATAATTAATTAATCAAGTGAGGATGTAGCTTTGTTTCTTTGTTCGTTGCTTCTAAGAATCCTAGATACAAATTAATCTAAGCAGTTGATGTGTGTGTCATAGTCTCAGTTTGAAAACTGAGTGATAGGAAAATAATTGTTTTTCAAGTTTGAACAATTGAATACCTCCTCCCGAAATAATACATGTTCCGCTATTTCTCTCAAATACTCCCTCGCCTTCCATTTTCTATGATGGACCGTCTCTTTCCTTATCAATTGATTCTTTTTCCTTGCTTCTAACATACCTCCTCTTCCTGCCACGTCGAAAAATTGTACATCGATTTTATTTTTCGTCAGAACCGCCCTAACAGATTCAGCTGTTGGCGGGAAAAGGTGTGGGTGGATGGGTGAGAGAGTAAGAGAAGTAATTCGCCCCCCCCTCTCTGGGATATAAAACTGGGTCACAGAATAGCACCCAAACCGTGCCCGGTCCACATGTTGGTATAATAGAGACGTCAGCTTTATTCTGAAGACAGGTTTATTTTAAAATGTTCAGCCTTGCACTTGCACGGTGCTAAGGAAGGGAAAAAAATTGTGTATAAAAAGCGGACTGGAGACCTGTCAAATGCATATACAATACAAGACGTTCCTTACGACACTTGCCAAACACTTTGTTCCTTGCCGGCACAAGTGTAAGTTATTTTTGTGTCTTTATTTAGCTTTTTTCATCTAATCTTCTTTTCAGTATCGAAAATACAAGATGACAATTTTTTTCTAGGTATTATAATGGTTCGGACATGCAGCTCAGATTAGGGAGATAAGAATGCGACAAATAATTATCACGAGTAAATATCTTGGGAAGCGACCACTTAGAAGACCAAGAATAAATTGAGGAATATAATAAACATGGTAGTGTAATCTGGGGACGGACCGGATGACCGGGTTTCGATTCCTGGCAGTCAGAGAAATATTCTCAGTGCAATCTAGTTCAGGTCGGTTCTGACATCTAGTGCTTACCGGAAGTGCTTTCGCTGGTAATAAAGCGTCCGGAACGTAATTTTACCTACGCACACCCACACAGCACAAATGTCAGGAATGTGCCCTTTGCATTTTGAAACGTATTCGTTTGTATTTATTCATTACGTTTGTAACTCGCATACGCGGAGTGTCCAAGCTTCTTTGCATTCCCTGACCTACTCCAGCTGTCTCTTACCCTCCGCTGTATCCTCGACTGTTACTTCTATTTTCACAAAGTGAGGATGTTTTATTTAGACAGGCTTCCGTTTCGCCTCTGTCTTCCTGCTTTACCAACGAAACTTGTTTTTTTTATTTTTGTGTTCCCCTTCGAACCCTCCTATGATTCGATGATTCGGATGTTGTACTTTCCTTTCTGTTGTTGTCTTACTGATCTTGCCATTTACGTAGATATATGTTGTTATAAAGCTAATTCACACCGCGTAGTGTCACGAAACATATTTCTTTGCATTTTATTAAAAACAGGCAGTGTGCTGCAGTGTTACTGAGACGATATTTCATATGAATCTTTATTGCCTGAAAACTTATCATTGGCTTTGCCATAGTGTACTTATTGGATTTCACATTAAAAATTATTATTTCTAAACCCAGCATCTTTACCGGGACTCAAAACCTGCACAGTATGTGGGTTTATAACCTTTACTCCTGTATTCTCCCCGCCAAAACAAATAATTTTGTTTCTTGTTCTGTCGTTGATAAACCTAACCTAACTTCTGAAACGTCTTTAAAGGCACAACTGCCATCCACTTCTTCATACTCGCTGGCCTGTCGACTTCAAATGCCGCATGGTTTCCTATTGATTTTGTTAATTAGATCAATTTAGGCTGGATTTGTGTGAATTTGTTTGGATTTGTTCAGCTTTTGTTGCGTTGCTTTAGATTCATTTGAATCAGAACCCAGGACACATTTTCGAGGGCGTGTCCTATTTTTCCTGTTCTGAAACAGTGTTTTGTTCTTGGCCCAATTTTTCTATAGCTACAGTCTGCGATCTACAAGAACGTCCCTCGCCTAGCCTCGAAATGAGACAAATTTCCGGTGTTTTGGCCTTAGTGTGTTCCCTTCCTCGTCAAATGGAATTAGAATGCCAAGTTTTGTTCAAATTCGTTTTATCCGTTCTTGAGCTACAAGTATTTATACAAACCCACAGTTTCGATTTTATGCGATTCACCACGTGAAATTATGTTTAAAATTAAACTTGCAGATCTAAAGAGAAATGTGAACTGTATTTTATGAAATGTAACAATCTTTGTATGAGGAGTAATTTTTAAAACTAATTTATCATTATTTGAGTTTCGTGTAAATTATGGCGTATATTGGCCGCGTACAAAAAAATTTTCTTTTCGCAACATTTAGGGTAGACGGCAAATTAAAAATTTAATCAAATTTTGTTTGATTTTTTAGATGAAACTTGCGTGAAAATGACAAACAGCGAATAATAGCTTCCAGTGCGAAATTTTATTGTTTAATCTTTGGAGAAAAATGGTGGATATAGTACGTTGAAGGAACAAAATCCTGAGGTGTGTATTATGACTTACGGAAAAGGAAAAGACGAAATTGCATGGTGAAGAGGTCAATTTTTAATGTGACTAAATCAAGAACATATTTTTGAGTCCAGTTTGTTACTGGCGTTAGAAAAATGTTGCGTGCATATGTACAGATAGATATACGTTCCACGAATCCAAATCTTTAACATTTTGGTTAAAAATTCTTAAGAGTTTGGAGACATTTGTTTTGCTCCTATGGCACAGAAACGAATGTTTGAAAAATATACTTCCCAGACGTGAACTGGTTTGAAATAACTCAGGATAAGAACTAGTGGAAAGCTGTTTTGGAAACAGTTTTGAACCTTGTGCTTTGTAAAATAGGGTGATTCTTTACTGGCAGATTAAGTAAACCAGCTCAATGAAGACACTGCTTCATGGTTTTGATAGGTTTGGCTAATTTTTTAAAATAATTAAAATCTTTGTGTTCAGTGACTAGCAATCCGGAAATGTTACCGGAATTAGTACAGATTTCCCCATGCAGTGATGGAGTTGGTGTTGAGGGAGGACCAGCCTTCAGTGTCTTACACATCAGTCCATCGATAGACCAAGAAGGTGTAAATCGAAACATAGAGGAGGGGTGATAGCTGAACTACAGTCTCAAGCTCCGAATATCTCCCCAGGGAACAGGGTCCTGAATTGTACTATTGTTTTACGACGTCTTGACATGTCTTCCTGGTCTTGATCTTAGTTCTTGTTCATTGCATTTTACTTTTACGATGAGAATCCCAAGTCTCTTCCAAATATATTTTTATTGTCGTGTCTGTCTGTCTTTTCCTTCTTTCGTTTTAAATATATTTCTGTGTCTATTTCCTCCATTTCATGTCCTTTTTGTTCCCTCATTTTATTTTTTTCTTTGGCGTATTTTTATCAATCTCGTTCTGTTTCTCTGCTATCCGCCATTCCATTCTAGCTTTTGACCTGTCTATCTTAGTTTCTTCATCACGTTTCCTTTCTTTACTCCTTCCGTTTCTTAGTCTTCCATTCGTGTTCGCACTGCTACTTATTTTAGCTGTGTTACATTTCACTTGAAAACTAACCACAAAGATGATTACTGTATAATGTATGTTACATGCCGTACACGCGGAAATGTTTGGTCGTGATGAAGTTAGGTTTGGCATTCTGTCACACAGTCTTCGGGGTCTTCTGTTTTTATGAAGAAACAAATTGAAGTCAACGTGGGCGACGTATATCACCAATAACTTTAATGCATTACAAATGAGGTATTGAAAATTGTCGACTCTAATAGCTTTCTGGAATATGTATTGCCTCTTTTTTGTGTGCCGAGTTGCTAGCATGTGATATATTTGCAACATAGTATACTAATTGTATTATCTGTTCTTAATATAAAAGTTCACATTAAGTTTGATTACGATAATTATTATAACGATAATTAGGATTTTTTTTGTGAATACTCAGTTTTCGTCAACCCACAGACATATTTTGCTTTTTTCTCTCCAAAGTTCTCGAACCAAACATTCTTTATCATTTAAAATTTTTATCTTTATACTATCCGTGATCCCACCCTTCTTTGTATTGATTGGTCTGCCGCACTTCCTTTTCCGCTGTGGATTCCATTCTGCAACCCGTTTAATAGTTTTGGCCGTACCATCTTAATTCCTGTTCTTCTATTTCCTTTAAAATGTCTTTCTTTATTCCCATATTCGTTCTGATTGTTTCATTTCTAATTTTATCCGTCCATTATATCCTTGCCGATCGCCTTAAATGATCCATTTCAGCAGCTAATAATTTGTTTCGTGTGTTTCTGTTTTACTGACCATGTTTCAGCTGTAATAGATTATTTAACGTAAAAGCCTCTTTTATCAAGTACATGTGCAGCGCAAGTATGTCATATTGTTAACATGACCGCCATAATATAATACACTCAATTGTGTAATAGGCATATATTGATATAATGTATCGTTTTAAATGTTTAAAATTCTTATATTCATTCACGGCTGTATCAGTATCTTTTACTAACGTTCTTGAGCTCTTAGCGAGGTTTTAAATTGTAGTGTAGACATTTTTGTGGGCTAAAATTAATATACTTCGTAGAATTTTAATTCAGTCCGCACCGCGCAGAAAACGACGTGATTTATAATACCACTTTAATACAATTTAAGATATTCTCTTTGAAAGTCTGTTTTCGTAGTAAGGATGGCGTATCTTGCAGTTTGTCATTTGAAGCACAGGCTTGGTGGTTTCCTTTGCCCTGGGCGGTATATATGACCGTCTTTCAATTTCAGATGCATGTTCCCGCGATCCGCGATCTTGTCGGAATCATCATCTTTGATCTCCGGGAACTATAGTGGGCGATGCTCCAGACGTTTCCCGACCCCGTCCCGTCTGGCGCCAGACACCTCCCTCCACTTCTCTTCCATCTTTTCATCTCCCTCTTCTTCCCCTCACTTCCCGAACATAGGGAAGTTCTCCCAGGAGAACTACGTCAAGTTAGGGACTCCACCATTGTAAAAATGTAATAAGGGAACGATAAAAAATTGTTTCTGTTTCTTCTGCCCGACTTCTCAGGGTTGCGAACGTCTGAACTTCACGACAGGACTCGGTGATTCGTAGCTTCCCTACAAGCCCTCTTTTCATTGTTTCGTCTTATCAAACTGGTTCTCTGAGATGAACGTAGATGGCAGGATGGGCACTCTGTTTCCGACGCAATTAGATTATTTTTTGTGACGGTTACGTATTAACAATAAAAAATTTAACAATAACAAAAACAATAACAACATAATATTGTACAAAGGTCTTTAAATAATGATTACATAACTACAGCATCAACGATAACAAATGTCTACATCTGGCGTCTGTCAAATTAACTCTGAGATAAGACAACATATATTTTTGTATGTATGGAAGTAACTAACCAAACACGAAACTTTCCCAAATATCCGTATTAATATTATCCTCACTTTTTTTCCTTCGGTCTGCCAAGTGATCGCTGTCGAAGATTTTTACCGACTAAAATTGAGCCTCCCCCATCCTAGCTTCATGTCCAGTCCATTGTAACTTTGTATATTTCACAGCACTAATAATATCACGTGACCTGTATAAAGCACAAAATTCCTCTTTATATCGTAGGCTATTTCTAGGTGTCCCTTACTTCATATCTCCAAGACACTTGTAATTGATGTTCTTGCCTCAGAATAAGAGACGTGTAAAACACTCGCAAAAGTAAATTACTGTTTCCCACGCCTTCATCAGCTGGTGTTTTTCAATTAATGTTAAAAGAAAAGCAGTTCTGGAAGAGTTGTTACCGAAGACGGTTGTGGGGAATTTTAATTCTCATAAAAATCCTGTATTCGATACTCGTCTAAACATATATATAAATTTATGAACTTTCGCATGAGTGAAACAATAGCAAAAATATCTCATCGATCTGATATTTTCAAAGCCACTGAGCACTGAGCACGCCAAAACTATGTATGCTCTTAAGTAACATTTGTCTTAAAATGAATAGAACACTGTTTACGCATTGTAACACTTGTTTAACGAATCGTCTACGTCAACTTTTATCAGACTCTATCAGACTCTTACGCATGGTAAAACTTGTTTAACGAATCGTCTACATCAACTTTTATCAGACTCTATCAGACTCAAGCTATATGAGTTAAAAACCAAAAGTATGGTAATTTCATTCATGTAGACAATACAGTAATATCTTACTTCTTGTAGTAGGCTGCTGTAATTCAGATTCACTGTTGATAATGTCGATTTAGAGCCATTATCTTGACTCGTAAAAGCGTACCAGTACATTATCAGCTTTCGAAAGATCAATCAAGCCACAGTGTTTGCAGTGTGCGATACCTGTTACCAGAGGAATGTTTGTTTTCGTGTCGTTAATACAAGTGGTATTGCCACAAAATGTATAATTCATTCACTGATTCTCGTTTCACTTATCCATTCGCATTTCCGCCACAAACCGAAGTACAAGTGTGACTTATACAATATTATTTCTCGTTGAGCATTAGTTGAGCATGAACAGCTCTGGCAGGTGATCGGTTGACTAATGTCTTAACTGGTTGACTGATCAGCCGGCTGTATCACTGGATCGTTTGACTGCCTGGCCGATTTATTTATTGAATGATTAACCGATTGGTTGTTAACTTGTTGATACATTCATTATTATCAAGTAGTATGTTTTATTGAAATGTGTTTGCTAAGTGGATTTGGAATTAAAACATGATGATTAAAACATGTATCTTTATGTGAAGCCGCGCCGGACTGCGTAGCGATAATACTCCGGAGGAATACGGTTTGAATCTCGTTTAGTTATTTTCATTTACATCACCAATCCACTCCAAGCCTTCTGCATACGTAGGATAATACAAACATCGAAGGACATCATCAATGGCGATGGAATGAAAAACTAGGGATTCTGTTTGACGGACCACAAATAAATTAGTCGGCAGACGACCTCTGTTCAAGCATCGATCTTTTAAAGGCGAAATTAACATGGGCTGCACTTATTTGCATAGTGAACGGTCCTATTGACTGGTCCGTAAGCAACTGACGGGGCGTAGTGACGTTTGGTCGAAAAAAAATCCTTTTACGTGGCTTTGTGGCGCACCGTGCAATGTAAACAAATCCAACCTCTGCAAGAGGAGAAAATGGTTCAGTCGAAGCAGAGGGGATAAATCATGGGTGTACTTACACGTCACATATTTTATGGGGATATCCCACTACAGGTTTCTGGAGCACCTTCCTACAACCATGGACAGAGTTTGCAGTAAGCAGTGCTTATGTATTTTTGTAACATAAATAACATAAATTCAGCTTTATGATGTGGTTATCGCACCTGCTTGGTATTCCGAAGTTTCAACTAGTTGGCTGCACTGGCTTCAATTTCGTGACTCTTTTGAAAATAACATTAATGTTAGTCGGGGTAGAGATTAATATTCTTTGTGGTACCTCAGCACGAACCAGTCACAGAGATATTCAGAAAGGAAAATTTATGGGATTAGGTTCGTTTCTTAGTTACAGGCTATAATGAGTAATTTTGTATAAGTTAATCTGTGAATTGGTTAGTTATTCGGGTTTTTAGTCATTTAACTTGGTTATTCGATAATTATATAATCAGTAAGTTACTTAGCCGGATAGCGAGTTCCTTACGTCGTTTGGTCAGTTAGTGACTTAAATACGGACCAATCAAGGAGTTTATCAAAGTTCGAAAAGAGAAAAAGAGAGAAACACGAGGAAGGATTGAAATAAATTATTTTTGTTCCATCACAGTTTCTGTGGACCCATAATGCACTCCTGCATTGAAAATGGCGCTTTGCAGTATCCGGCAGCCTCACTGCTCTGCCGCGTTCTCTCTACAAATGTATCAAAAAATAACAACGCAGAGGATGAGGGTGGACTGGGAACTAGCCGACTGTATGTAGTCAGGGGTGTCAAAACTCGCCCCTCCACGATACATGGCCCCGGGTCATTTATACAGTTGAGAATCAGCAGATGGATCAGCCACATGTCGTGTCGTCTCACAAACAACCCTGAGTAAAATCACATAACGACGCATTTAACAGTTTATGCTTTTTACCTTGTGTTTGGTTTATTTAGTAACGCGTTTCTCAACGGTATATGCCCCCAGTTGTACATCTGAGGGGCGTGGCAAAATTAGTTTTGCTTAATAGCAATACGTACGCAATATTTACTCTGTGCTCCCTCAGACAAAACCAAAATCTAACAAGTTGGTAGCAAATTAGAATGGAAATCATCATACTAACAATTATAAACAATGTTAACACATGTGCTTTAATACGAGGCGCGTCATTGTCGTTATCATTATCATAGCATTTTTTTACCAGGAGATGAATCTTATTCTCTTATTTTTAATTTTATACAGAGCCTATGCATATTTCGTATTTTATAGGGCCCATACTTGATATTATATGTTTCAGTGCAATTTATTGTTACGATCATGTTCTTTTTATATTAATGTGTTTTGTATTTAATGCAAAATGGGCATTTATCTCTTTGAAATAACTGGATAAAGACTTTATGATTTTGTTCTGGGTTTTACCGTCATGTAGACTTGCCGGTAGATGCCTTAATGAAATCTTAATATAAATTATCAATTATTCTAAAATTATAACAATTATATGAGGAACAAAGGAGATGAGAAAGTTTTAAAATATCAGGAGCAGGGCAGATGTAGTGCGAAATACGAACCAGTGGCGGAAATTACATAGCATTCGTTGGCAGAATGACTGTAATTAAATGTAAAAAATTCTAAAGCAGTGGCAAAAACGATGAAGTTCTTAAACTCTTTAGAGCCCATTGGTAACTTCCGTTTACCACCTGTTTTGTTTTCTTTGAGGTACGGACTAAAGTCCTAAATACTATTTTGATGAGATTGGACTTGCACTGAATTCCTCGGGACACCCGACCTCTCAAAACTTTCACCTTCCTCTCATCTTATCCTCCTTCATTTAATCACGAAGTCCTTCGTCATTGAACGTCTTCTATTTATTCTTACCTTGTTCTCCTTAGCACGGTCTTATTCTGTATTCTTCACAGATAATGGCAGATCAAGATTCGCTTCCATGTACGACGCTTGAAATTATTTGAAAACTCGCGGTAGTGGTGATATGTTAATATGCAAATAGGATAGCCTTAAGGTAAAATTTATTCAAATATTCTCTAAGTAGTTGCAGACATAAACGTTATCGATGCGGTATTCAAACCTCCTCGCTTTTCAGACGTGCGGAATAATAAGCTTCCATATATACCTTGAAGGTATTTGTGTGTGTGTTTCAAAATAACCGTGTAATATCGTATGCTATCTTAATTTTAATGAAATATCTACGCAACATCGGCTCTATCCAGTCGGTTTCCAAGAGGAATACACAGTAGTTCTGAAGAACAGAATCTGCATGCAGAACACTCTTATAAAATGGGTACATTCGACATTCGTTATTGTCTGAAATTACTGTTTATACAAGGCGTCATAAGCTGATTATAATTAGACTAAGGACATAATGTCTGTACTGATGAGTCTATACGGGGCCATAACCAAGTATAACATTATCAAAAAAATCCTTCCTTGTCAGGAATCGAACCCCGGTCTTCATGGCACGTGGACTGAACCATCGGGTCTCGGTGTAGGGTGTTGGATACAGTACAGATCGATATATCGTACCTGTCTAGTCAGGTCGACGTATCCTGTCTGTCTACGTACTGTGAGGTCTGGCGGAGGTCGTGTGATATCGACCCGTCACCCCTCCCGTATTTAACCCTCTGCACCGCACCACCCCGGGATTTGCTGGGAGACGTCTGGCTTTCGTAACCCGGCTCCTCTGATGGAGTTACAGACACAACAACAACAACAACAAAAACAACAAATATATCTATGCATATGCAATTGTTCATATCCTTTTCAATGTAATACATCACACGTGAATGGAGTTATTTTCAAATATAATTAACGTTAGATATAAAGCATTTCTCAGACGATTCAGAAATGAACTTACAACTAAATATTCTGCATTTTCAGTAACCAATTGTAAATGTTCAGATAGAAGGAAAATAATGGAATAGGCGTTAATTTACATACTGGATGCAAATAAAGACCGGTAAATCCCACGGTGGTTTAGCGGTTAGAACGCTGGCCTTGTAATCCTGGGGTCTCGGGGTCGATTCCCGGCGGTGCCCGAATTTATAACTTGTGTTGGGCAAGGCCGTGGTCTAGGCATCACGGAGTTTTCCTCCATGGCATCCCAACAATTACTCCATTCACACACAGAAGAAGGCAATGACAAACCACTTCTGGATCATCTGCCAAGAACGTATATGAACAGGTCCCAGTCCGAGAAAAGGATGGAAGGATCCTGTTCATATGGACCTGTCGTCACACAGAACACTAAATAAATAAATAAATAAACATCGTAATAGCGACATTTCAGGTCCTCGCGTTAGCGACTGTGAAGCTGACTGTCCACTGAGATGTTGCATCACGTGGTCTCATACAAATTGGCCGACGTTTTAGAGGTCCTTACTGCCTTTATTACCAGGGCGATGAGTGTCCTAAGACTTGTCACCCTGATGATGGAGTTAGCGAGGACATCGGAAACGTCGGTATATTTCTACCAGATTACACTGCGTAACAACCCAGAATACAGCAATCTTCAACATTCAGACGAGCTTTGTGCTTCAGATGGTTTTAAAGTACAGTATATTGTTACTGGCTGAGCAATTATCAGCTTTCAAGGACAATCTTGCAACATTGATATGTACGATGACACCAAAACACTTCAACTTTATTACTGTGCATGCATTACGTTGCATTACAGATTCTCTAGCTACATTAATCTATGGAAAACATATGAATTATACATTTTATAATTTGTATGCTGGTCCTCGTTACTCTGTTGTATGGGTGGACTAAGGAGAATCGGGATGGCTGTTGGCGCACTTTGGCTTGAGGTCCTGTGGTCTCTGGGACTCATCGTTATCACTGTGCGTCTTCGAGAGTTTCTCTTTGAAGTACCAACAGTGAGGTGACCCCCTTAAGCCCATGGCTCGCATTTATCATGCTGCTGGACTTCGTTTCGTGAAACCGTCCACATTTACGGAGGCACAGAACACGAAGAGCAAGTCCGAATAGTCTGTACGTCAACTCCAGAGATGTCTTTTGAGATTATAATTTACATCAGTTCAGAATGTTACAAACTAAATTTAAATATATAACAATTATATTTTATTATTCTGACTTCATTTCGGGGTCTGAGGCTGTGATGTTTCAAGAGGATAAACACTGAGTATCTGATATCTCCCTCGCGACATGATGGCCTCCGGATTCATACATTCAACAAGTGGTTTTAGTGACCAGGCCAACAGCAGTGTTTACAAAGTCAAATTTATGGCAAAGTAACATGTAGAATGGCGTAACTGCAGAAATTCCAAAACTTTCTCTCACACACACAATAGAAAGCGATCTTATAAATCAGACAAACAAAGCGGTATCACACAATTTCATTGGTTTTCGCATCAAATAGCTATTTAAACAATTGAATAAATAATTGAAATTTAAAGCTTTTAAAGCGGTGATTTTTAAAATAGCTGTCTTCTGAGTTGTTGCACCGTGTAGTCTGGTAAAAGTTTACCGACGTTTCAGAGGTGCTTCCTGCATTAATTATTAGGGCAGCGACGAAACCAACTGAAGAACCAAGTCAATCACTTTAACATCTTCAAACGTATTAACGGATTACGTCGATCTGGCTGGTTCGTCATTTCAGAAACAATTATTTATTAAATATATTAAATGTACAGGCTGTCCCAAAAGAAGTTAGCACGATATAATACGGAATATTAGCCTTGCGTATATATATTAAACCTGTATGTACATCGCAGATATTTTTGTTTAAGCCGTACCTAAAGATCTGTAAAGAATAAAATATGAACAATAATTCACTGTACGTGATTTTATACGGTTGTCAAATTTGTTGCTGCATTCTAAAGACAGAGTTTATTAAGGATGCTTCGGAACAAAATACTAAGGATAATATTCGAACAAGTGTCTGGCTCTGTGCTGGTCAGCTGAAGTGGGGTTTTATTCTTGCTAGTGGCGGCATTTCTCTTTTGCGGCTGTCGAGTGAATGTTTTGTGTTCTTTCGTAGGAGATAAAACGGACGGAGTGTGAAGATGGCCACTCACCGCCGTCTAGAACCGAGGTTTAAAATTCATTGTCTTACTTCCCCTTTTCTAATACGCCTTCATAACGTCGTACACAGACATCTTTATATTTATGTTAATGTTTATTGTATATGTTTCTGTGCTAACTTCATTGTGTACGTCATTATGAATTCTGTAAAGGATTACATTAGTGGGTGGACTTGCGCGTTGCTCTAAACCGATGGACCGATCTTCATTATTTATTCAGCGTTTTGCATCTTTTATCACTTCTCTGAGGTAGGTGGAGGATTTATAAGAGAAATAAAAATAACTTAATCCACGTTTAATCACGTTGTAGTGCCGTGTAGCCTGGAAGGAGACTACACTGCGCTACAGCCCAGAAAAGAGACCATCTTTGTTTTCACCGCCGTGATAACCTCAAATTCTTCACTTGTATTCAGTTTCTACGTGCGATTTTAAAGAGCCACAACTCGTATTCTGGCTTTCTGACTGGCGATTTTATCGAGCGTTGAAACTTCATGATTCTATGTGGAACGCGGAGTGCAAAATAATTATGTATGCTGTTTAAGTTGTGTTGGTGGAACATTACAGGGTTATAAATGAAATATCCACTTTCCAAACTTTATTCTTAACTAAAGGTCTACTTGTTGGATTTGGGGTTTTCATGGCGGTGAAGATGATGTTCTGTTGGGTTTTGGCGCCATGTAAACTCGCCGGTAGATGCTAACGTTTCAGAGAGAAATACTGTCTCCATCTACAGCTTTCCTACCCAAGGTTTGAACCAGATACCTGTCGTATAATAAATAGAATTTGATATGTACTTGGCCCGCTAAGTTTTGGTAAAACTTGGTACCACAAGATTAGCATAACAAAATTCAAAGTAAATATCGCGCCATTACGAACAGTTCAGGTCACATTACATTATGCTCATTCAAGGCAGTGGTCGGTTGATATTTTTCTCGCAGTGGTGGGGGCGAAGCATGGGTGTGAGGTCAGGAAGTTTCCTTACAATACGCAGTATAATGACTAGTTTAAACCAGAGCTCACGTTTTTGTCATCGTTTTTTATGGAACCACTTGCAGCTCCGGGTTTAGATGGCTAATTTAGTGAACAGATGCAAACGAAATTTGCACCGGTTTTCTTGTAAGCAAAAGACAGACTACACTACACCACACTTCCAACTGGCATCCGAATCCCCCCAGCCCCGCCTTCACCTGTTGAAGCATTGATTTTCAACCCCTTTTCCCTTCTTTTATGTATAATTTCAAAACCCATTCACTCAAAAGTAGCATATACAAAAACTAAACGGTAAAGTAATAATGCCCATATATTTTAGCTTTCAGAGCATTGAATGATATTTGTTCATAACAAAGAGGAACTAACAAATGAAGAGAGAAAATTCTATAAAGTGGTAAATTGGCTACGTAACTGCACTGTTCTGTTCCAATTAGTGACAATTTATTCCTTCTGCCACCACGTCCAGACTTGGTTCTTTCTGATTCCGACTCAGAAATATCGATACGGAAAGAAGCTTATTACGTATGTTCGTTGTAATAGACGTCAGAGAAGTATTGAGGACTGCAGTAACTTCCAAATATAGTGACTAGCTACGGGCTGGACGATCGGGGTTCGATCCCCGACGGGGGCGGAGGATTTTTCCTCTAGCCTCTGTGTCCAGACCGG
>NW_019060230.1:913689-937593 GCF_000696155.1 Zootermopsis nevadensis
GGATAGCTCAGTCAGTATAGTGACTAGCTACAGGCTGGACGCCCGGGGTTCGATCCCCAACGGAGGCAGAGGATTTTTCCTCTACCCCACCCAGCCTCCTGTACAATGGGTACCGGGGCGTGATGCTGACCACTCACCCCCATCTAGTGCCGGGGTCAAGGAAGAGAGGAGCTATACCTCCACTCCCCCCCAAACGCCTACATGGCGTATAGTGGGACAAACTTTACTTTTAGTAACTTCCAAATACCTCATCTGCTATTTGGAAGCCTTATTTGCCTTTAGATTCATTTACTACTGACCTTTACCATATCAAACCATTTAAGGTCCAGTGGTAATTATATCTACCACCTGCTTTAACAGTCAGTAAATCGGTATTATACCCGCATAATACATTCATGGGCACGGTTTATTCTCATAGTAAACATCTATCATTTCCATGACATTTGTCAGTTGTATTTTGTATAGACAAATATTGTGTTTTGTTTGAGGTTTGAATTGCAATTCTTAAATATCATAGCCCCCTTCTCTCTCTCTCTCTCTCTCTGGCGTTAAAGGGCTATTCAAACTGCAGATGATACACAGCATAGAAACAGATGTTTTCTTTTTTCTGCTAAACATTCAGAGTATCAAAAGGTGTTCGAAATAAATTCGCATTTCTCTTAACCAAACCTACGTTTTATCATTCAACGTTTATTGCATAAACCCTCAGTGCCATATTCAATAATAATCCGTCCAATAGTTCTAGAGGTGGACCTTTGAGACACGCGGACGGACACTTGATCATTTTATCTTAATTCCCTTCGTGCAAAGAACGCCTAAAATCATCGTCGACCGATCTTGTTATCAGCTAAGTGTTTATTATGTTTCTCATAGATATTTAATCGGCTGCCTTTGCTGGGTGTTCACATCAGAAAGCCACAACAGAGAGCGAGAGAGAGAGAGAGAGATAGAGTCCTGTTTGTTTGTGTGTCTGCTACGGGACACGCAACATTTCCATTTTGAAGTGACGTGACGGCTCGTCTCAAGGGGGCAGTTATTTGTTACTTAAAATAAAATGTCTACTTAATTTTTCTCTGTACGTGTTCCATATATGTTTCCAGTTCGGCGGACTGTAGATTTTACTGCATTATTTATATACGTTTTTACCCATTTTCATGATATGCCGATCTGTGTATATTTCGCTTTGTTATGGTGGAAACACGGCGCCTGCGTACGTACTAGCCGTCGGAGTACCCCCCTCCCCACCACATCCACCCCTTAAACTTCTGCCCAACACCCTCTCTCTCTAAGAGTTTCCTATATGTACCCCTCTCATCCCTCACAAGTCTTCCCTTTTCCCACCTCTTTTCTCTCTGTAACCCCTTTTCCACCCCCTTACGACCTAGCCACCGCCACCCAGTTGGGGCGGTCACACCCCACCCCACCCCATCTCGACGTCTTTCCTTCATTCTTTTGGTGTCTTCTTTCAGTCTTCGCTTATACTCGCTTGGACTCGATTCGTCCAGTCTTTTATACATTTCTAGCCTTGAACTGAAAAGTATTTATTAAGAATTTTGAGATAAAAGTTTTCCTAAAATAATTTACAGTCTGTTTTCAAAGTGTGTCGCAAGATGATTAATAATACGGTTAATAATAGTTACATCAATAGTAATTCTATGAGAATCACAGTAAAACACGACCTTCTATAGTGCAGTATTTTAAGCGATCAATATTAATTAAATCACTAATTTTATTAAATACAGTGGTATTTTTTACAGTGATATTTGATACTCACCAAACGTGTTGTACACTCTGACAACAAAAATTTCATACTGGTTCCTAAAGTACGCGATGCCAGTAAGTGGTAAGCTTGTTTATGTGAATGTTTTAGTATGGAAACCTTTATTGAAGAACTGAATTCATGCGAGGGTGGAACAAGTGAAAAACATAAAGTGATAAAACATGTTAGGTGCGTGATTAAAAATAAGGAAGATTCTAAAGAAACTTAAATAATCCATAGTTTCATTGAAGAGTGAGATAAATTGTTAGTTCAGTTTGAGGGTAAATACTGAACAGAAACACTTGGTAGACCTTTATTGACTTTGTGAAATAATGCCCTTGAACTAAGTTTTGTTTCGAAGACGTGTTTGCTACTGGTAATAGACCATGATTCCAGTTCCAATGCATAAATTGGACGTAAGATCATTTTTTAAGGCTTTACCATATTAATGTAACAGAAAAGAGTTGACACTTGCTTGGTATTTCAATCATCTTTTGAACACTGCAGTGTTATTCTATAGCAGTGAGAAACACAACAAAATTTCAACAACTTCAGAGTTAATTTCAACGAAAATATAAACAATATAACTTTAAAAGTCAGAGTATTTGACTGGTGGCGTGTTCTGTACGGTTCGTCTTAAAAACGTTGCCTCTTAAATTTCAACGATGGACGCAAAGACTACACACGAAGAAGTTGGCACAGAAAGATGACGTATCATTTAGTGTTTAAGTACAGAAGTTAGGATTCAGTGGTCTCGCAGTTCCTACTAGTCATTCATGTCGTCACCGGAGAATGTTACTGATTCATCAAGTTCATCGCTTTTGGATAACGAGGAAGACAACGTCATCAACAATAACAATAAACACTTTGTGTTACCTACGGAGTTGTATAAGAACCTTCTTGCCAACGCCGTGTTAGGGAAAGCAGAAACGATGCACTTTTCCTCTCCTGGACAGAGCAATTTGGCCTCTGTCCCAGCATTTCCCAGGAACCTTCTTTTCTCGAGTACGACGGAGTCTACAGACGAGGTAGTTTACCTTTTAAGCAGTTTCAGTTTTTATCTTGCGATACGTGGTGTTAGATCAACTTCGGGAAGAACGTCAGATGGCCATCGTGTTATTTTTAGTAAAAGTATTAGTCCGGTTAGATCAAGGAAGGCGATGATTGGCATGGCATGTAGCATACACGGTAGTGATAAATAATTACGCCTATACAATTATAGTCGAGAATCCTAAAAGGAATATTAGAATGTGTCTTAGAAAAATAGGATGTGATGGTAGGCTGTGGACTGCATTTAAGAGTTTCAGAGTAGATCCTAATGGTGAGTTAATGTGAATACGGTAATGGACCTTTTATTTCCATAGAATATAAATTTCCTAACCAGCTCTTTAGGCGTATTTAATCAACTTCTCAATGAGTTTCTTCCGTTTATTTTGTAAGTACAACCTCAAGTCACTAGCCCATTACAAGTCCGGTATTTTTTATCAGACTACGACACGTGATAAATTCAATATCAAGCAACGATTTGCAAAGACCGAAGCACATTTAAAAATCACTGTTTAATCCATGTTTTGCTAATAAGTGTGCACACGGTGATGGATGTAAGATTTTCCGTTCTCACGACAGTGAAGATGTTGATTTTTTTTCTTCTGACTTATATGGTCACGTTGTCTTGTAGGTAGCCAGGATATTAAACAGAGACTCTGTATTTTCAGCCAGGATTTTGGAGAAACATTACCTTCATCTTCAAACCTAAGGACGTTTCATACAAGTTTACACTGAGTTACAACCCAGAAGACTAGCATCAACATGGTTAAGAATGTATCTGTAACGCGCATGATTGGATGTAATCGATTTCTACCAGACACTTGTGACATTTTCTGCGATCCATGTGTTTCTGTCCATTTATGATGGAGTTTTCGTCTTTGCCATAAATCTGAATAGTGCAGTCGAAATTATAAGATTTGAGCGTTAGAATAGTCTCAAATGAATACAGATAGAGTTTAGCACGTTAGGCTACGTCCCTTAGAATGTACTTGGTGTAACTAGTCTCAGTGGTGACGTCACATAAGAACAGGTAGAATCCTGAACATTGAAAATAAAATAAGATAACCTGATATTTAGGCTTATTTATACAAATTACGTAATTGCACATAAAGGTTAGGCCAAGCTTTTCGTTGTCCTTGAAATGGAAGTCTACCAAGTATAAAGGTTTTTACATTTACAGTACAAAAAAAAAACTTGTTCTTGGCATTTTGAACGCAAGAACTTTAGAATTTTCAAATTAAATGAACGTTTTATATAATAACTTTATAATGAAAATCCTCTGACAACAAGAATATTTCAAATGGGTAAAATGACAGTGTATGAGGAAATAATGTAGGTTTGTATAACTGATTATTAAAATTAACTCCAGGATTATAATTACAGCACGTGAACACAAGACTCGTCAAAATGACGATAATGGACACAAGACATAAAAATGATAATGCATGATCACAAGATTAGGAAAGGAAAAACCACAAATACAATAGAGGAAAAGAAGAGAGGTGGGGGGAAAACGTTAACGAAAGAGACTGCATTTGTTACTAGGGGATAATAAATATTTGACTGACTTCTAAAATTCGTAGAAATGCCCACTCGCCCTTCTAGGAAAGGTATGTTACAGAGAAGTGAAGGCGTGGGGAAGTGTTCAGATTTTGCATCCAGGCGAAACATTTTCAAATAATATTGTAATGAAGATATCAGACAAGAGTTTGAGGCAGATACATGGAAGTTATTAATAACGCTGTGCCAATTCTAATTCGTGTGAACGCCCGTATTTGTAAAGGAGAAATTTTCTACCCCAGTAATGAATACAAAACTATTTCCAAAGTAAGGAAAAAAACCCTCAAAAACGGTGTTTGTGGACATGACTTGATACCAGTGTTTTAAAATTTCTTCTCAGAAGAGGGTGACTTGTGCTGTTTTTTTTAAATATAAATTACGCTTTGTGTTACTAAAAACGTAAGTGCACCACACATCCTTGATTTTTGTGATAGTGTTGGCAAAGTATTCCCCTAATAATGACCTTTCATGTTTTGAAGCATGTTGGATTAGTATAAATAAAATGCGTGCATGTTTAGCAACTTTGTGGTTTTATTGTGTGCACTGTAAGGACGCTTTCAGTTGCTCAGATTTACAGCGTCTAATGACAGGATGTTAGCGAATAATGTCTTAGAAACCATGTTGATGGACAAGGTGATACACAGCCGGTGTTCAGAGCGATATTTGAACTCAGGATCTTCATAATACGAAGCGGTAGTGATCGAAAATAAAACTTTCCTTTGCCTTGCCTTTATTTCTATTTCTATATTTAAATTTGAATCTGTGACGATGATGTAATATTACAATAAGAAACTTCTTTTATAATCTCCATCGCCTTAATTTTAATATAAGACGACGTTTCGGAGAATTGAATCTGTCTCCTTCATCAAGTAAAACGTATTTTGTTGCGTCTTATCTCCGGATATGTATTTGAGTCTCCGAAACGTCGTTTGTATTAAAATTATAATATGGACAGTATCTGAAATGTTGTTATTATACGAATACATTTATTTACAAACTGGCACTTTCACACATTCGTCGGTAATTGTATGACTTGAACAACTACCAGTCAGTCTCTGTTGTACGCTATCAATTTGTCTAAAAGCTTCTGAGACTGTTTCTTGAGATAGCCAGAGAGAATGATGGGATGAGGGGGAGAGAGAGAGAGAGAGGTGGACGTTTAAAGAGAATCCGAGAGACATTATGTAACCGAACCGAACCAAACCAACCTTGAAGGCAGCTGAAACCTTCCTACAACCTGTTCTACTTGACAAGCCAACAAGTAGTGAGTTTGGTAGAACTGGCTCCTTGGCTGTCATTAATAGGCTGCCCACATTACAGCCAGACTCCATTCTTCACACACGAAATTGTACTGGACCCCACAGCGGTTTAAAAAATTACCAGACTAATAATAATGCTAATTTTAATTGAATTAATGTACGTGTATGTTTAGGTGACAAATGTATTTGGTAGTAAATATCTGACGGTTCAATATATTTCGGAACTCTTAAGCTGTGTGGAGATGTGAATCAAGGTAAGAATTTATTTACACAAGTTCATACGCCGACTAATTATATGAATAAAATGGAGAAATAGAACTACAAGAAAGTAATTATAAAAATTGAATATTTTGATGGTGTCTAGATTTATTCAACGACACTGTCCGAACTCTCAGATACTTGGCATACGTAGGCTACTAATCTACATTTTACATATAAATGGACAGTTATTAATGTTTACAACTTTACAAACATTTGCGGCTAAGAATGCAGACAAACTCTTTCTGGAATCACGTATTAATCGCAGTGTATTGTTAGAAGTAACAAAAGTGTCGTAACCTGAAAACTTCCTAGCTTCGTCACTTTTGGAATGATGTTTGTTCATCAAGTGTTCTCTGTTTTATGGAAGTGAATTCAAGGGGTTGAATACTTCTAGCTAACGAGACAGCCATTTTATAAAACAACAGAGAAAAGCTTTCGAAAATCAATTTGTGTCACTTGCAGGCACGCCAGTTTAATGCAGAAATTTCCTAACGAAAAATTAAAAACCACAGTAAGTGCTCTTTTGAGCTCTAAGTATCAAACAGCTGTCATATTGAGATTTTTTGAATTTTTGGTGTTCAAAACGTTTATTTTTAGGCACTGATAAGTGCCACTTTGTCAGCCATTAACTGTCGTATCCTTAGCGCAGTCAAATGTTTATATTCAATTGAAGAACAATGACAGTCAATTTTATAAAATTTCCACGCGTTTATACTTACAATTTTATTATACCAGTCAACTATTTATTACATGTCAAATTGAAAACATATTAACCTGTTGAAGTTTTAAGCTGATCTAAGTAATACTAATTTAGTCCGTACCGCAAAGAGAACACCATACTTCTTTATTCCAAAGATTAGTTGATTGATGCTGAGCAATTGCAATCAGCCTACATCTTTATGTCCTGTTTTGTAAAATTTATAAATATTACATTTTCTCGTACGCCTGTATTCTCCCTTGAGATTTTCGTATGTAAATTGTATATTTGTTTATTTATTCTTTATGAAAATTTTACAGTTTAGAAAGCGTCGTTAAATAAAGTAAAATCACATGCGAGAAAATGGACATTAAGTACAGCTTCATTATAGAGTCGAGGTGAATTATATAAACTCAATTGTATCTGTGAACTGCACGTGATCTTGTGGCAATACAGCAAACGGTTTGCTAAGGAGACTGGATTTTTAAAACGAAGGGTAATAATGAGTCATTTAACATAAAGGGTGCAGGACAGGGTTGTTATCTTTATAAAGCTCGTCCTTTCATGTTGTAATCACCCGATTAATTACTAATGTTGCATATACTGACATCACTACACGACCAGATCACTTGCTTGCTTAACCGAAACAATCTCCTTGCTTATAAACTTAAATTAAGTCAGGAATCAACCGTTAAATCAGCTTCATATTTATTTATATTACTTTTCTTTAATTTCGGTTTACCTATCAAAGTGAATTGTTAATAATATGAGTGGCATTTATGAAGTGTGTTAAGAATGTGAGAGAAGTAAAATATCTTTACGCATTAGGCAGTTTGCTGCTTATATCGGTCTCAAAAGTCCTCCTTCCATCGTTTTCTTGGTCTTCCTATGACTCTTCTCTCCCTGTACGTTTATAATTTCCTATTATCTCCGGCCATCTGTTTTCATTCTGCATACAGATTTTTTCAAACTCTTCAATCTCTTCAACTGTATTATCAGTCTTAAGTTTCTAACGTAAAATATGTATTTATTTGGTTTAACTGTGTAAGCCTGTAGCTGTTCAACTAAGGGTCTTAAAAGTTTTAATTTCTGTTGCTTCTCTCACGCAATGTCCATGTTTTCCCTCCATATTTTACCACTGTCATGTCCAATATTTTTTGTACAATTTAAAGTATTTGTGAAATCTAACTAACAGGCTTATTATCGACCATACGTTTCTCATGCAAGCTTATTACAGTATACGTTGTCAGAAATTAATCCTTGAAATTATCGAATCGCTGGGAAAGTCATAATCTTAGAGGGTTATACATTGCGTTGAGGAAGTTTGTTTTTAGTAGATACGTAATTGTAAGTTTGTAACATGAAGAGATTACGTACATGGTAGGCAAGATGATAAAACTTTTTCAACTGAATAATAATAGGCATTTCGGCCTTCATTTCTCTCATATTATTGCCCTTAGTAGATACTGAGAAATTTAAATATTCTCAAATTTTAAGTGTATATCATATAAGTTATGGGCTACTATGACTATCATTCGAATTTCTGTCACATTTCATGTTAAAATATATAGTACTGTTATTCACTTCTAGACCGGTTTATTTCCTGACTTTACACGCCAAGCTCACTTATTCTGATGGCAGTATAGTAACTCGAACATAAATACTCGCCTTGGGTCACTCAGTTCCAGCCCTTCCAGGTTCTTGTAGAATTTCCGGGGTGACGTATTCTAGACCAAACTTAAGAAACTGGGTGTAAGACATCCACTTGTTTAACTCTCTGTTAAGCGGAACAGTGCAAGATAAATATTCAACTGCAGGGACTCACTAGATATCTGATGCTTGCACAGTCTAGTTACCCTAATAATTTTTTTGGTCATTCCAAGGATATTTAAAACCTTAAACAGAACTTGTCCTAGATGAATCGTAATATTTCAATTTAATAATACTGTTTTATTTTTAATTTATAGGGCATAAAATTTCGTTAAGTACTTGTAAATATAGATGATAATTTATTTTTTCTTTGCGAAGAGAAATCCCTTAATACTCTTGGTAATATTTTATATTTATTTAACGACACTTTTTCAGTGATCGATTTGAGTATGGAGATTCTGTGAATCAAACATTCTACATCTGTGTCGAGATAGTCTGATAAGAATTATTAAAGAAGTAGGTTAATTACAAATTATTCTAAAATACATTGCAAGAGGAAGTAATAAGTTCTCCTGAAACATCGGTCAATATCAGACTACACGGCGCTAAGTCTTAGAAGACAGCCAAATTTATAGTCTTCGTATTTCAAATTTTTTTTTTTAAATTACCCATCAAATTTAATTTAAATCATACATACATACCGTCAAATGGGCAAAGCAGTTTTAATATGCACCGTAGGGATGCGAACGCTTCTAAGTCTGAATTAATTTCATAAAATTCCAAAGTTACTGAAGGGCAGTAGACCTGATGGAGTGGCGGTAAGTGCGGGGAATTGCTTCAAGGGGGGAATGTACAGTGTCAAGGGCAAAGATGCCCCTTGGGTTTCAGGGCTCGGAATACAACATGGAAGACGCCCTCAGGGCAATCCGGCGGTAATAGGCCGCTGAAGAATGGGAGGGGGGAAGGTACAGGGAGTTCATCACGCCCACAGCTCCAGGGGACAAGCTCCCTTGCTAGACTCGACAAGGCTACCTACTCCTAATATCACGTATTTCAACTAAGCAAGAGTGAACTATGTGCACTCGTACACTCAGATTTCATGTGTTTATAAGTTGACATTTAATGCTTTTATAATGAAAAAATGTTCTTTGGTCTTTTAAATCGACACATTTCAAGTGGCATTGGTGTATAGAAGGTTGTGAATGCGCCTAAAAGAAATTTAACCATTTAAAGTCCTGCGGTAACTGTATATACCGCCTGTTTTAATAATCAATGAGCCCACATTTTCTATTATTATTCTCAGTGTAAACAACGGGTATTTTTCTAAACAGCATTAACCTTGTGATTTGTAATTGAGAAGTGTTGCGTTCTCTCTGCTGTACGGACTGAATTCTTAAATTTATAACAATAATAATAATATTACGTTAAATGTAGTATCTCTCACTACTCTTTCTCATTTTCTTTTCTGTTTCTTATTCGTGGTTTAAAGTGTTTATACAAGCGGTCATTCAAGTAGACTTACTTACCTTAGACCAAAAAAAACTGCTCCTAAACAGCGTTAGTTTTTAAGTGTTTGTTTATGCTGCTCTTGTGAAACATTCGAGGGCCATCTATTCTTCATCTCGGGCAGATCATTGTAATGCTAGACGTTTCTGGTTAAATCCTTCGGAACCCTAAACATGCAAATGGCAACAGGGAGTGTTTCTAATACTAGTTAATTATACTCCTATGTACATTCCTCAGGTATACTTTGCGACTATAATTTATGTGATATAATTGTGAAGGAAATGCTGGTCTGATTTCGTACTCAAGGCAAAGATCGAATTGTAGGTTACACTCGGCGGAATACGGAATCACGACAGGCCATGCTCTGGGCTGAATCACATAAGCGACCGAAATGCCCGCAGGCAGTAGAAACAAAATAACGTCTGGAAGTTTAGAACACGTAAGAACTTTGTAACGTGTTTACAGTGCAAAGAAATCGTTTCATCCGGTCGCAGTGGGTGAGTGTTATCTGGGGAGCCCACAAACTTTAGGGTCGTGGGTTCGAATCAAGTATTTGTCGTCGTTGCATATCAGAGGTTTACAGTATTGTTATTCTGTGTTATAGGACTTGTTACAGTTGATTGTAATCTTGCCAGCCATGGGGTCCAGTCCATAAGAGAAGACGGATAATTATATTCAATTAATTTTCTTATAATTATTGACAAATAATATTAATAATTCCAAATGTTTGTGTCCCACTGAAATATTGCGAAATTCTTGAGTCTATTATGGGAGATGTGGTTATATTTTTATTTATTTAGTGTTCTGTCTGACGACAGGTCCATATGAACAGGATCCTTCCATCCTTTTCTCGGACTGGGACCTGTTCATATACGTTCTTGGCAGATGATCCAGAAGGGGTTTGCCATTGCCTTCTTCTGTGTGAGTGTGAATGGAGTAATTGTTGGGATGCAACGGAGGAAAACTCCGTGTTGCCTAAACCACGGCCTTGCCCAACACAAGTTAGAAATTCGGGCACCGCCGGGAATCGAACCCGAGACCCCAGGATTACAAGGACAAAGGATAAATTATCTTAAAGTGAAAGTAATTCTGTCTGTATGTGCGTGTGATATGAATCAGGGATAAATAACAGGTTTCGTGGGGTGAATGCGTGGTGTGCTTTTGTTTAGGACTGGACGGTAGCAAGTCTGTGGGGGTGTTATGAAGGGGGGGTGTGTGCATGAATAGATTGCAATGAAATCGCGGTTTGCGTCAGGTGCTCCCTGGGTGAAAAATGAGCTAGTGTCGAGCAGAATAAGAAGTGGAAAGAGGCAAGGGCAACATTGTCTTCTTCGTAACCATCATAAATTCTGTTGCCTTCAGTAATTCAATGTGGTTGCATGACTATAATTCTCATTCATTTTATATTCGCGTCTTCGTATTCGAGGCGGTCCCTGGTTTAAATATGCGCACAAAGACAGAATATCCTTGACTGAATTCGTGATCTTTCTCAGTACATTCGTGTCTGAGCCGTTTCATTCTTCATTTGTTCATCATTACTATGAAAAGCGCACAAATTATGAATAATGTTCATCATCATTGAAGCAGTTTATTATTATTATTATTATTATTATTATTATTTATTGATGTTGCAGAAAGCTGCTTTCGTCTGGTCGTCTCCGGCGGAACCGTCGCCACACCCCCCACACGTCCACCACCCCGGAGGGGGTGGCGTTCACCCTGGAGGACCCGGGGCAGTGGCGGTGTCAGCAGGTAGCAAGTCAACGGTGTCGAGGTACGCGTCTACTCTTACCATCCACAACGCATTTTATCTTGTAGCTATGTTTCGACTCGTGCGTGCCATCATCAGGTCGTTTTGTTTATGCCAGCTGAAAAGTGACCACTTGTCTTATATGTATATACTCAGTAGATCACACTCAAATTAGATATTTGGCCAATTCCTAAAAAGCAGACCATATTCTCTACTGTCTCATTTGCCTGAATTTATTACGCACACGGATGTGACGTCAGCCATATTTTTTTCTAAGAACACAAAGAGCAGGACATTGTGTTTCAGTATCTTTATCCGCCTGTGAATTCTATAAAAGGTATGAAAATATGTACCGTGCTTATTGAAATTCGCGCACGGGAACGAACGTAGGTCTTAATTCAGAGAATCCTCTGTTATCGTCAGATTTTAACCAAAACTGAAACATATCGACAAATTTTAGTTAAACTTTCCAATTCATAATTTTTTTTAAAAAAAAATTCTTTCTACCCTTATCGAGTTGTTACATGTGAACAGGTGTACAAACATCGCGAATTTAATATACGCATGTTTACAGCATTCAGTTACGAAAACACCTGAAAATGCCAAGCATGATTCGAAACATTCATTCCTGTACTCAGGTTCTTCAGACAGTGCGAGGCTGTTACCGACATCATCCGGAGACCATTATTTTTCTTATTATTCCTATCCTTACTCATAATTTTTTATGTGGAAACCAGTAACGACGATCGACGGTTAAATATATATATTTTTTTATAATTTAAACAAATGAGCTGGCAAGAAACGAAGCCCGAAAGAGTAAGAACTTTACTGTAACGGACATATGACACCCTGGTCCCTTTTTGGGTGTCTTTCTTTCAAGATGACGAAGAGGGTTTTAAATAAAAACCGCTGTGATGATGGTCTTCGCAACAGAAAATTAAACGCGGCCTATGGGAAGCTGGAAATGGTGTTAATATAAAAAAAACAAAGTAAAAAATCAAGAGAGACACAACGGTCACTAGAATAGTATATTCAGTAAGAGCTAAACCGGATTATGTACCACGCTGATTTAAAATGAATCCATCCCTGATAAATAACTGTTACTGATATCAAAACCGAAATATGAGCACGTCGGCCTTTTATCGAAGACACTGTTCCATCGAATGGATAAAATATTTAATTATTTTCTATTTTCTATTCGAAATAAATTGCGTTTTTCCGAGATAAGTAATTGAAGACTTAAGTCACTGTTGACTTTTACACTCGTGAAAGCCCTGAGTCATCTTTCTTCTTGTACTCAGATTAGTAGCAGGAGAGTGGAAGCCTGAGAAAAGTGCGGACGATGCCTATTTAACGATGCAAAAAAACTTAAATAAAAGTAAGGCCGAAGAAGTGGGGATATGTGGATGAGAGAGAAAAAGTTAGTCATGTGTGATGTGTTTTTAAAACGGAAGAAGAAATAATTCCCCTCTTTACATTTTTTTTCCCCTTTCCCTCTCTTTTTTCATTCATGTCTCCATAGTTTTTTATTAACCCCTTTACGCATTAACCATAAACACACATCTCCCCTTACATACATACACACATACATCTGAAGATAAAGGGACATCTCCGCACATTTAAATATACACTTCGTCCTACCACTATCATTCTTTTTTGTCTTGTGTATAAGACATTCTTTATTTAAATAGAAAAAACTGGCCCCAAGGTCTTTTTTTTTGTTCTTCACGCCACAGAGATGGACTTAAGAACATAAGCGGCCCTTCTTTCTGAAGAGATTCTAAAGAGAATAGGACCTTTATGTGCTTTTAAGAGGGGTGCAGAACTGTTTTTCCCTCATCTGTTGTCCCAGGTATATGCAAATGTGATGTTACACCATTGGGACCTGTCTTGCTAATGTAATAGCACCAAAAGTGGCGTAAGTACGCGTCTTTCGATAATAATTTCGAGCAGGTTAGCGTGGTGGTAACGCTTTGATAAGTACCCGGTTCGAATCAGGGACTAGCTGCAGGGTAACGTAACTAATTTAACAGAGAATTAATGCAATTAATGGTGGTCAGGCGCTCAGTTTCTTGAAAACTGAGCTAATATCAAGCCTCATACGCCACAACATTTTATATTAACGCCATTCTGTCCGCCCTAGAAGACTATTGGATCGTATTTAATTGATTTGTGACGACGTGCAAGACATAATAAAATTTTTGTGTGTAGAAGGATGATGATGATGGTTTAGATAAATTTCACAACACAATGCTCCTGTATAACCTAGTGACCTTATATCTTTAATTGGCAAACGTGATGGGAAGGGACCACATAGTAGACCGAAATTATAATTGGGTGATAATATTAAAATGTATAGTCGTAAGGGTGTAGAGATAAACGATGTGTGATACTGCTTCAGGGTATGGTCCAGTATCGGGACTTAAAATATTTCAAAATAAGTGGTGCAGCATGGCGGTGAGTTGTTGCGCCGTGCAGTCTGGTAGAAGTTTGCCAACGTTTCAAAGGTGTTTTCTGCCTCCATCATCTGGGCGATAATGGAGTTTTAAGCACCTCTGAGACGTCAGTAAATTTCTTCGAGACTACACCGCGCAACAATCCTGTGGACAGTCAGGGTTCATAAAAGTTATGGCAATCCCATCAACTGCACAGATTATATGCCTTGAGGTGAAAGGAAGGTTTTGAATGGTGAATGTGAAGGAACGGCCATTACATAAACTACCTTTGCTTCTAGACCAATCGAATATCAAGTCAGATATGATGGAAATGTTTAAGCAATCTTGGGGAATACCACGAAAGATCTGGATCGATAATTTATACTTAATTCTCCTAAATATGAAACGGCAATGCTAACCACTGTTAGATTGTAACTCTTTTCGTTTATTAATTTTGAAGTTATTTAACAGTGTTATGTCATGTGCATGGATTATAGAGTCGAATGAGGTGAAAAAGTAATTATAATTGAGTAAGGATTTAGAAGGTGTCGTCATAGGGTATGTGAAAATGTTGTCCTGAATTACGCCTGGATAAACTAAGGATTGCCACAAATATCTTAATGATAGTTATTAACCTAGCTGGGATTCGAAGTAGGTACTTCTCGAGTACAATTGTATTCTACACGGTAAAGTGACGTTTTTCACTAAGTGAAGTTTAACTGGAAGTTACATTTATGAAATTGTGTTCATTTTAGTCATTAACAATGTTGCAGAGATACCAAAACGTCAGATATTCTGAGTTAACGATACTGAAGTGTGACCTAAGGCTGTTTCCATTAATAGGCCTACATTCTGAAAAGTAATCAAATTTAAAGTTTCACAAAATACTGACTGTGCTTATTTATGCAACTGGACAGGGTATTTTTTTTCGTTCTTTTGTTACTGCATATAGTAACTGAATTTTTACCGTTCATACCAATAGCTACTGTAAATGTTTGCTTCCCAATCGCTGTTTTACTTCCATTTTGGACTTTATTTTGTAAACAGACTACGATGTAGTTATTGCCTATTATTAAAAACTTAGGCGTTCCTCTCACCGATAACTTCAAACACCACGTACGAGCCTTTCAACCAGACAATTTGTGTGTTTCATGGAAAATATTAAAATTAGATTGCGACATCGATAATTTTCCAATAGCCTATACAATTTTCTCTGTCATATCTAAGAATCTAATCATCTACAGCCACAGTGATGTCCGGAGAACTTTAAATATTTTAATTCCGTCACAATAACACTGCCTCGAGATAAACTGTTATGACAATTACATTTTAAAAGAAAAACACATAGATAATGTAGCAGATAAAATGTCATTTTCTGCTGAAATTAATGTGCGAATTGTCAGTACGTATAGAGCAATTTCAATTTAAAATATAATGCCCAGAACTTTCGCGGTAAATTAGCTGTTAGTATAGACGATAGCCTATTAATTATTTCCTTCCTACGTAACATAAAATGTTTATACCTTCCGCCACATGGCCTACGGTAAAATAGTCAATGATTTTATAGAGCACAGTAACTGTAAAATTGGTTGAGAACAAGTTTTAAGCTCCAAGAAATTGTGAACAGTTGTTTGGCCCGAAGTATAAAAGAAACAACTTTCAAATATCATCTGTAATTTAAAGGCCGATTAAATAACAGATAGCTGACCGTACCATACCGGGCGAGTTGATAAAGCGGTATCTTGTAGGAAGATGTCCGCTTCGAGTTTCCGGTTTTTACTGGATGTTCAAATCCGAAATATGTCTTCGAATGGTACTTTAAAATAGACCACGGCCATGTACTCTAGCATTTCTCCAGACGCACATTGAGTAGTTATTTTGGCGATCAGGTTGTTCAAAGAGAATAAATTCCATGCAGTATGACGTAATAGGGATCAGAGTCCTTCTTGAGAAGCTAATAGTCGCTCAGTTAGACAAGAAATTTGTCTCCTTTCAAGGAATCCAACGGATTATTTTCGCGAAGATGGCTGTCCTCTGGGATGTTGCGCCGTGTAATGTGGTAGACGTTTACTGAAGTTTCAGAGGTGCTTGCTGCCTCCATCATCAGGGCGATCGCCCTTACTACAGGTCCCAGCAATCCAGAAGACAGCCATCTTTATTCTCACGCCAATGAGAACCTCACGCCTTATAGTTCATTACTGTGTTTACAAGAGTCGAACTTTAGGTCCTTCCCTAAACCGGACGAATTTGTTTCTCACACTAACATTCAACTTCCTTAAGATATTTTTAATATTATCCTCCATTTAACAAGTGATCTCTCTCTTAAAGCACGCGAGTAAAGTGTCGAGGCTGCTTTTCTGGGTTGTGATGCCGTCTAAACTTACAGGTTGGTACTACCGTTTCGGAGCAACTTACTGCTTCCATTTTCAGGACTAAAGATCAAACGATACGTTGGTATCTACTTACAAGTAAATACGACGTCACAACCCAAATTTCAGCGTCGTAAGAATCCCAAATCTCATTGAAGTGTCTACTTTTGGTGTCGTAAGTTTTAATTTTAAAGTTTCTGGGGGGAAAAGACTTACCAAAATTTAATAAACGTTTGAAATATTCGCTGTTGAAGAATGTACATTGCAAGATGCTTTAAAAGAAATATGTGGTACCCAAGACAGGGACCAAGAAGCCAAGATAGAAAGAAAAAGTGGGAAGAAAACGAAAGAATAAATAAAATAAATAACCAAAGAAAGTAAGAATCACCCGCCACATTCTCGTACCATTCAAATTCACTGTATCCTGACGCTAACAGCTCGGTTAGTTTAACTGTTCTTTGTAAACCGTGGTTTTAGTAACCCTGCGTCAAATATTGCACGGGATACGTTGCTCAGACATTCTGATGAGTTGTATGGTTTGTGCCACTCTTCCCGTAATGTACTAAGAAGGTTATCCGTGGACAGAAGTGGGGTTACATATGCAAATAGTGTGTTGCTTCTTTAGAAGTACTTTTTTTTAAAGAGAAAAGCTTCGAGGGACTTTAAGATAAAAGCTGTGTGCTTCACAGCATAGAACTTAAAGAGGGGTGGATTAGTGGTGGACCCTGTCTGGCACTACTCCCAATCAGTGGAAGGTTTGGGGGGCTAATAAATGAATGTAAAGACGGGAAGATGGTAAATAAAAATGCATACATGTAAAGGTGAAGATTCCCATCGTTTATAACATATGCAAAGTACGTATGAGGGTCGTCCTCTTTTTTCTGGTGTTAAAGATATTGAGGTGGAGTGATGTAATGCATTTTTTAAGAGAATGAAAAAATGACAGAGAAAGAAAGGAGAGGCGACCCATTTCTAGGTCCCCTGCCCCGTCTCTTGACCAGTTTTCGCGCGAATCTTGTACAGTCTCTGTCACAAAACATGATCCGGTCACAGTTTATACGGAATTTCAAGCGAATCATTATTTATCTTAATATTAAACCTTTAAGCAGTCTGTACCTCAAAGAAAACGCAACACTTCTCCATTATCTAGATTAACTGTTTACATTGAGAATCGGACGAAACACATTAAATACAGAATGAATAATTTTTGACTGTTATAGCAGTGGTACATACACTTACCACTGGAATTCACAGGGTTGAAGAAAAGTTTTCTGTTTGTTATCTTTGTTAGTCGTCACACACCCTAAATTACAGCAGTTCGTGATTGCGTGTTGGACTACCAGGGTTCAATTCTTGCCAGCGGCAGGATTCTTCTCTTCACTGCCATCTTCAGACAAACTTTAGAGACAGTCAGGATATCAGTTTAATGGAAAAGTATGAACACGTTTCTGCAGTTTAAGTTTCGTATTGGCATTAGGACTGATTGGTGATGATTTTTTAAACATCTAACTTCATGGAGCAGAGTACTTTTGATAAACTGATGGTACGTTCAGCTAGTCAAAATAAGAGTTTTCCAACAATCATTTTAATGAACCTGATAAATCAACTCCATACCTCTCACCCGATTCCCTTAAGATCAATTTTGTTATTATCCTTCCATTTACGCCTAGGTCTTAAAAGTGGGCTCTTTCTTTCAGGCTTCCCTACCAAAATTGTTTACGTATTTTTCATCTCCCACCGTCACACTACATTCTCCACCCATCTCATCCTAGGTTTTGTCATCGTACAGATTATGGAGGTCTTATTTACGCAGTTTTCTTCAGCATCCTGTAACTCCCTCTAAGGATAAAATATTTTCCTAAGAACCCTGTTCTCAAGTGACTTCAAACGTTATTCTCCCCTTAACGTGATATTTCATGACATTAAAAATGTTATTTTTATCAAGGCATTGTTTGTGAAAAAATGTATACAGTTATTGAGTTATGGAGTCAGTAAAAATGTAGCCTGTAACAATCTGAACAGAATTCAAACGTAATATGTCTACAGTTGAGGGAGCGCACATTCAAATCGGAAACGAGGTTCAGATAAACTGAGAGATAGAAAAGAGGAAAGGAAGAAAGAAAGAGATAGACGAGGAAAGAAAATAAATAAAATACCATTTCTCATTGTATGTGTTTTTATTGTAATCTTTCCGTCTGAACTTTCAGACGTTATTTTACCGATTACAAATACAAAATAATGTGTTATTCATAACAGTGGTATCACCATTTATGACAGTGATAGCTGAATTAGAAACAAAAAATGGCATGTAAAGTAACTTAAAAATCCATATCTAGTAGGTGCATCAGTGTATAACTCTATATGTACGATGGAATTCCTTTGATGTTTTGAAACAGCCGCGTTCTTATTATTGTACTAATTAAAATTCTCTAAGACCGCGAAAGAGAGCCAAAGTTTCTCAGAATTACCAGAGTACGGATATTTCTTTTTGTCTATTACTAGCGGCTCATAATAATCGGACGTGAAAACATTTCAAGTTATTACTGGATTCACTTCATATACCTAAGCTGACGCAAGGACTAATTGAAATGTGCAGAATTCAACCAGCACTTTAGAATTTACAGAATTAAATGCGAAACCTGAAGCTAATTTACTATAAATTGTGGGATAATTGTTTATAGGTCATTTTACTGTAATAATATGATTACGTCCTTTCCAAGGCATAAATTAATAGTGATTAGATGACAGCTTAATTTCTGTTCCTGTAACAATTTTGTATAATATTTTATATTGTCTTGTACGTAAAAATAATGCTAGTAAAACTCCATCTGATTATTTATCATTTTTTCCCAAGCATTACACAAGGAATTAGTGTTACAATGTAAATATATCTCTCACTTATAGGGAAGAATAGTTGTACTTAGTTTGGGGACGACATATGCATCGAAAAGACGTAACTGTAAAATCTTGATAGATAATTTAATTAAGTTATTCTCTGTTGAATGATTACTCGACTGCTGGAGCTAGATACTGGTTAGAGATGCATTTTTCTCTTTAACACCACGTCCAGGGCACCTCAAGGACTCACAAAGCCCCGTTTCCGAATTTACTAGGGCTCTTTAACCGCTGCGGCGTAAAGTTAACCTAACCTAACCTAACATAACATAACATAACCTAACCTCCAACAAGTGTCGAGTTGAAAAATCGCCTCTCAAATGAAATATTTTTTCTTAGATTTCATAATAAAAATTTTAAATAGATTCTTGTTTTCCCGTGTCCCGTTAATCCAATGGCAGCTTTCTACTATTGAATGTATTTAAAACATATTTTACATTAGAACTCTCATTTTATGATTAGGTAATTTAATGTCTGTGCCGACTTCAAAATCCTCGTTTTAGCGTCTGCTTGGTCTTATTCTTCTTACATGTAATCGTCCAGTTATATTATTGGCCGTAATTTTATTCCTTTGTCGGTAATTACTTTTTCAAACAGAATGAAATTTATCTTGTATTCCTCTCCTATTCTTCTTTAGACTCTCATCCAGTGTTCATGTCTCATTCCCTTCATTCATCATTGGTTCAGCCAGTGTTTGTGTAAATTCAAATATGTACCGCTAGACGTAATGATCAATAACTTACTAAGAATGACCCGACATAACTCAGTGAAATATTTCTTTGCCGGACTGGCGGTGTTCAATTCCGGGAAAGGGACAAGAAATGTTCTCTTCTTAACGACGTCTGCACGGCCTCTGGGTTCCACATTGCCTCCCCTCCTATGCTGATACTTCCACGGACAGAAATGACTCTCACGTACACTTAGTAACGAAGTCTAGAATCAATGGAACTTTACCTCCTTTATGGCGTGGTGCTTATGTCCAGCGATGACTTTATATTTTAAAGAATTGTCATCAGGATAGTCTGAGCTTGATCTGAAGAAATATGCCGCTGACCTGACTGTACTCTGCTGTACTATTGCACCTATTATCTTCACTTGTAAACAGTGACGCTATTTTGCTTTCGATGCACGTCCTCTTCGGGGCTTAGACGAAAATTTTAACGCGTCTTACGTTTTCCGAAGGGGGATGTGAATTTGCATGTGACCCAGTCATTCCACCTCTTAGCTTGGTTCGTTCAATAGTGACCTAAGTGTCATCAGACCTTCTCCTAAGTGAAGTTTATAAGCGTGATGTCCCAATCTGAGTAAGTTGTTGATAAAGGCGATAGTGTGTCTGGGACATGGAAGGCCCAGAAACTGGAGACATTTATATGACCATCAGCTTCTGTCTTATTCTGTCTCCCATCTTCTGTCTTCTAAACCCACGTGCCACATCAAATTCAAAATTGTTCTGTTTACTCCGATGTGCTTGAAAGAAAATTGCGATTATCTTATCTGTGTCAAATTTCAAATACCACACATACTGTTAACTTTAATACCCTTCTGTAAAATGTTAGTTTTCAACTAACAATTTTGTTCGTGTTTGGGGGAGCAAATTTAAAAAAAATTAAACTTCATAAAAATTTGTGTACATTTCAGTGACATTTTTATATACACTATGGTAATTTGTAAATAAGTAACGTTATCGATAATGAAAATTGGCTATTAGTTTTAAAAAATTGTGCTTGTGAGGGTTTACTTTTAGGGAAGAATAATATAGGCCACCCTCTTCTAAACTGTTATCTTGGAAAATGTATTTATTTAAAATAATTTTCAAGTTGTATTTCTTTCCCTTATTATTCTTTCTTGTGGTAAACTGTAATACATTTTATGTAAATCGTTCTTGTCTATTCGTTCGATATGGCTATTCCATCTCAGTGCTGAACTTTGTAGGTTTAAAAGCTGCACTCTCGACCTAACCTTAGGATGATGAAATGTTTGTCGAGGTGTATGCGGGAGGTTAATATTAAATCTAATCTTAGTTAAATGTGATGCGTGTCGACTGGGTTCAGTTGGCTATTGACAAGACAATTCGTGTTTACAGCAATGAACCTTGTGAAAACGATAAAAAAAAACATTAAATTTCTATACCATTTCAGTAACTATAATTTTTTCAAGTAAATCAGTGTATCGCGGAGTAGGTAGGTTATTTCAGAACGCATTTATAAAGATTGTGAATTGTGGAACTGATCCAGCAGGGTAGAGCAATGCGGAGATGTGCCATGTGACTTAGGACACTTTAGTCTGTCTGTGAACAGGACACAAATAGATGGTTTGTCTCTTGCACCCTGAGAACTTAGATCCTAAATGTTTTTGTTCTTGTATTTCTACACATAGCTTCAGGGCATCGTAAAGACATTACGTATTACCGTAGTGAAAATCCGTTGAGGTAATTTTTATCCCTAAATTGTATACAGAGGGAAGGGGGTTAGAGAAATAATTAGACGGATGGTTCTTTTCTTCACGGAGACATTGATGAATCGGTCCAACTACCTTGCATACGCTACACACCCTCCCCACTTCTGTCTTCTCTGTTTTTTTATTTCATCTCTTATGAAAGGGCGCAGAGGTGCCCTAAGAACAAAGCAGTGGAAGCCATAGTGAATAAATGGTGACCTTATTTTAGCATCGTGAATGTTTGATGTGTAAGGAATGTTTTTTATAATTATGGGATCCCTACATATTACTATAAGGAATTTTTTTCTTGGTGATTTTAAGTTTAACGTTCCCAGTTTAAATTCGTTACATTACCTTTTCAAGATTTTGCTGTCTTTTATTTCTGTAACCATTTTTTTTAAGTTTTCAACTTGTGCAAAAAAATGTGTATGTAGATAGATAATGCAAATTCTAACGGACACTTAATGCAGGTAGGAAATGTAAAGCCTCGTACGCGCTTCGTGTGATATTAACACGCTGGTCCAGTGACGTCACTGTCCACATGCCTGCATATAAATCCCCTCCCCCCTCGGCAAAGACTTTACGATCTTGACCTTTTCCTTTGTCTTTTAATATCTTATTGGCGAAAATGTCTGCTGCTGCTGTTACTGTAGTTTTTAGAATTGTTATTATTCGTTTTCTTTGTGAGACTTCCATGAAATGAACACGTAATGCCTCAAGTTACGCCAAGCATATTTTTCATGTCCAGAAATACAAAATGGGATTTAATAGAATTTAATATTACGAATTACACAAAACATGGAGGAATTTGATTTTGTCAGTGGAAAATTTCGTCCGTAAAAGTTATAACTGTATCACATTTCGAAAACTAATGTTTTATGTCCTGTACGCATTTTATTAGATTTGTGCTCATACAAGTGTACATTCACATCCGTAGTAGGAATATCTTACGATTTACAAGGTGGCTGTCTTCTGGTTGGTAGAAGTTTACCGACGTTTCAGGGGTCCTTGCTGCCTCCATCATCAGGGCCATGAGACATCACTCATCGCCCTGACTATAGTCAGGCTGCAGATTACCAGACTGGAAGACGTTACAACCCAGAAGACAAACGTCTTAGAATTCAGCCGCCGTTAAAACCTCAAATCTGTCTTCTAATTAATTGTCATGTAATAGCCTCAGAAGTAGATATTTTCAGGATTAAAAGAAGCAGACAAACGCGATGATTCTGGTGGAAAGATGTTATCACTGACTACTACCGCCGAGGAAACACGGCCGGCTGAGGCTAGACAGGCCTGACGGTCGCCTGCTTGCTGTCAAGCAGAAGAAAATCCATCCTGTAGATGGCTTTGCGTTGTAAATGGAATCACCTGTGTTACGTTATGCTTAATCCAAGCAAATGTAACGATTAGCATAAGCTCATGTCTTCAAAATGTGCTGCCCGTAAGAAGCTTATGTTTTGTGCGTCGAATCACACAGCTACCCACATTGAGATTAAGTGCATTGTCCTTGATTCCAACTGGCCTTTCATCTTTCTCCAGCGCATCTTATCCAACAGCTGACCGTTGTAAAATGCTTGATTATTTATACTTCATCCACATGTTGCTCCAGGTTCTATTGAAAATGCATACTCTTAGGCTGGTCAGACCATTTCTTATCCTTCACCTTCTTGTAATTCGTTAGGCATAGCTTATATTTAATAACTTATTATCCGACCTCATAAAGACTTTTCTGCCTTATTAGTTTAAAGACGCTTGTAACGTGATTCCCATGTTTCTTTATCCGATCGACGTTCGAATTTAAAATCTCGTGGAACTCGACATGAATACGGTGGTCTTCTATGTCGTGCAGTCTTTTGGTTGTATACCGAGGTTTGGTGGAAAATAGAGCAATATTCAGCCCTGAAGATGGAGGCTGAACCTTCCCCCGAAACGTTGGTATACAGCAAAACATCTATACTGCGAAACATCCCAGAATACTGTCGTATATATTTTGCTTGTTAATTTTTGTTCTTTGATCTTTTTATTTTAGTATGCTTTGTAATATTATAAGATAAGTTGTGTTAAATACTGAAATTCTGATCGTATATGAATAACCCATCAATATAACTATATTTAGTGTTACAGTCTCTGACAGGGATCACTTAAGAACCGAGGAAGACTTGATGGAAGCATAATATTAGAACTGGAGTTGCAAAACTCTTTCCTGAAGATGGGAAGTGGATAGAAATAGTTGAGGAGTGTGTTAAATTATTGCTTCTGGTATTAGCGGTGTTCAACCCT
>NW_019060230.1:948048-962858 GCF_000696155.1 Zootermopsis nevadensis
TCTCAACTAACAGATTTGACCATCAATTGTCTGCTTCGTCTACTAGTCATTCAGTCATCCAGGTATTTGAAAAGCTATTCAGTTACTTGATCGCTTAATTTATCACTCAGGTACTTGGTTACTTGAAGATTTCTGCCTCCGTCATCAGGACGATGAATCACCCTGATGTCGGAGGCAGTATGACCTCTGAAACGCTGGTTAATATCGACCAGACTACACGGCGCAACAACCCAGAAGACAGAAATCTTCATATTAAGAATCGCCCTGATGATGGAGGCAGGATGACCTCTGAAACGTTGGTTAATATCGACCAGACTACACGGCGCAACAACCCAGAAGACAGAAATCTTCATATTAAGAATCGCCCTGATGATGGAGGCAGGATGACCTCTGAAACGTTGGTTAATATCGACCAGACTACACGGCGCAACAACCCAGAAGACAGAAATCTTCATACTCATCGCTGTGAAAACCTCAAATCATACTTGGTTACTTATTCGATTAGTCGGATGTCAGGATTGCGTCAACTTCATCATTGGGCCACTTAGTTAAGCATCTGGCCAACTGATCGGTTGATTAGTTAGATTTTCTTTTGTTAGCCCTTCATTCAGCGATTCAGCCAGTCATTTGGTTACTTGTGTTGGTCATTGATTCAGTCAATGAGCCATTTAGACACGTTCTCATCCACCCACGTCTATTCCCCACGGGGACGTTCTAAACCGAGTGAATGGTCTGTCGGTACTGTGCCTTGCCTCTAGCTAGCTGCTTTACCCGAGCGTTGTTAATGGATGCTATATTGTATGTGGGCGGCGGGGGTTGAGATGAGAAGAGGGTTGTTCTGTCTGGGGGGTGTCTGGCAGAGCGAGCTCAAAGAGCTGGTGACCTTGTTGTCTCCATGGCGACCAAACACAAAACGTCCCTTGTGGTAGCAGCCGTCCGTCTCGTATATTTAGCAGCACAGTGCTGAGTCTGTCAGCAGCGTAGTTCAGTCAGTAAGATGAATAGCCACGGGTTGGACGATTTGGGTTCGAATTCCGTTCAGGACAACTATTTTTCTCCTCTTTATCACCGGATCTATTCACCACTGCTGAGTTCAGACAACCTTGTGGGGCCTATCCAAAGGGTACCGATGATACTGTTCTTGAAGGTTAAGCAGCCGGAGCGTCAAACTAACCACTCACTCCCTCTACTGCTGAGTTTACATTTATTTATCCTATAGACCTGCACCTTCATGGGCTTTGTATTTTACATGCAACAAGAAATGCAGTTTCGCCCACTGTATCCAAAAATGTATATGCTGAATATGGGCTGTTGTAAGTACCTCTGAAACGTCTGTAGACTCCAGCTAGACTACATGGTGCAAATACCAGAGGACAACCATCTTCACACTCGCTGCCATTATAATTTGAAATCTGACTTATATGCCTATATGTTACATACTTAATTCAAAATGTATGAGGTGTAATGTCTTAAACTGAGTTATACAACCCCAAAAATACGTATTTTATTTTATACACATATTATATTTATAACGAATCGGTGTACAGACTTTCCATAAAATTGTATTTGACTTGAATATTATTTTCCTGTTTTTCGTAACCTACTAGCCGACCAACCGACCGACTGGCTGACTGAGGGATACCGAATTTTGTGATGTAGTGAGCACATACACGTTTTATGTCCTGAATGTCCTACGTTCGGTTCTCGGCCAGAAAAGCGACTGTAGTGGATGAGATCTTCCTCAGGTAATTCAAAGTAAATTCTTTGAACGATACTTTGTCACGACCGCTTATATTTACATTCTCCTTATCATATATAATTATATTTTCCTTCGACGAAAAATACCCTGTTACTTTGAAAATACGTCGTTAAATAGTATCAAAATTAGCCAGTGTTTCCTGTAAAGAGCGCGTCCTTTTCCCGTGGATTTTATACGTACTCGGTTTTCCAGCTTTATTTTCCTTATTTTGACAGTATTTGCAACAGACCTTGATTTGACCTTTCTCTCGATTTTTTTTCGCAGTTATATGATACATTTATTTAGTACAAATTTTAATTTGATACTCCCACGCCTGTCTGTCTAACCGAGTCACAAATGCAGCATTGCCCTTCGCATCTTTACCATTACATCAGAACTTATTCACAGAAATAAAAGGCTAACTACCAGCCCAGACGGCGACATTTCAAGGGGAAAACTGAGTAATTTTCTTGTACACAGCGACGAATGTTACCATGGAAACCCGAGACTCGACATTACGTCACAGTAGCATACATACTTGCTGTTTTACAAAATGCAGTTTTGAACTTACGCAATTCGTGTTTTAGCCATTGTTTTATATGATGTGAAAAAGGTATTTTCATAGTTGTGTAATGTACCAAGCAGATTGGTGTGGCAGTAACGTCTGAGATTTTATTTGGAAGGAATCCAGTTCGAAACTTTCCCCCTTGATATCGACTGTCCTGACTGAGGATTACGTGGTTCTGCTAACTATAACGCAAGAAGAATGATTAAGAATAAGGAGAAATGAAGGATGTGCTCCAATGGTTTATGTGAAAAGACGTCAGGACAGTCGGTGTTCGAATCGGGAATCAAAACTGGAACCCCTGGAATGCGGGGCAGTGTAAAAAATTGGTAAAATAGGGGGGATGTGTCAATACCTGTGGTTCTAAAATGTATGTTTTTTTTATACAGCAGTGCGGACCTCATGGGAAGGAAGTGGATTACGCATGGCCAAGGCAGTCCATGGTGGCGAAACAAGGATACGAGGTAAGATACCATTCACCCACTAATAGCACAAAGCGACAGTTCAAAACCTCTAATATCCAAGCCTGACACTGAACAAGATATTGACTGCAGTGAATCATTAAAGTAGTTTAAAGCTAAGTTACATACACACATGAACATACAGGCTACCGATAATTTAAATTTTATATTAATAATATATATGGTAGAGCCACGGTGGTCTAGCGGTTAGAACGCTGGCCTTGTAATCATGGGGTCTCGGGTTCGATTCCCGGCGGTGCCCGAATTTATAACTTGAGTTTGGCAAGGCCGTGGTCTAGGCAACACGGAGTTTTCCTCCGGGGCATCCCAACAATTACTCCATTCACACACAGAAGAAGGCAATGGCAAACCACTTCTGGATCATCTGCCAAGAACGTATATGAACAGGTCCCAGTCCGAGAAAAGGATGGAAGGATCCTGTTCATACGGACCTGTCGTCAGACAGAACACTAAATAAATAATTTAATAATATATATGGTATGAAAGGAATACATTTACAAAAAAAAATAGGTTTCATTTAAATAGATTTAATTTTGTTTTAGTGCTTAACGTGGCGTTTTCTTATAGTCACAGCAGTTTGGCCAACTAAAAGCCCGTTGGCCAACCATGCAAACAGAGAGAGAGAGAGAGAGAGAGAGAGAGCATCAGACCGTCATGAAATATTAACAAATTGTCGCTGTCGATTTTCCGATTATCTGGTATCTACAGAGAACATGTCAGTTTCTGTTCGATTACGTGACGCCATGTTGCTACAAAACCTGGTATGAAACCAGGATTACAGAGTCCAGTCATCTAATCAGACTGCATGTCAGCTGCCACACCATGCGTGAATTTAAATTCCAATCGACAGCATATATGTCATCTGGTTGAAATTAGACGTGAGGTAGCGGTTGCTAATTAGTGGAAGATGATACGTGGATTGCGCATGTAATATGGCGCTTGTGTGTATGGACATTCTTTTTCTTAAGGTGTTTTCTGCGTAAAAACTTCCGCTGTGACCCCGACAAATCCCAGTTGAGCTTCCCGTTTCTTATTAATATATTAGAAATATCTGGTAGGCGTTTATCAACGTTTCGGAGGTATTTGCTGCCTCCATCATCAGGGCGGCTTACTCATCGCCCTTATGGCGGAAACAGCAAAAATTGAATAGATAGACGTCTTCAAACTCGCCACGTTGAGAACCTGAAATCTGAATATATTCGTTTGTTACGATAACAATAAAGGAATGACGAGATACTGTGGATATGTCTCAAAGAACCGAAAGAGGGGAATTTATCTTTCTTGAGTAACATAAGTCCATCATTTTATCTTTATTCCCGTGCATATTAACAGTTAAGCTATTGAGAGAGCGAATAGGATTCTACCAACCATCCAGAATCATCACAAACCGGTTATCCTTTTTTAACAGATCCTGTAAGTTCATTAACCTTTCCAGATTCCTTATACGTATTGAAATACAACGACCTTTTCAATTCCAAAATCTCTGCTAGAAATTTAATTAAGGTTAATGAGAATGAGCATTCTCCAATGTCATTATTGGTCTTCTGGGTTTCGACGCTGTATGAACTTGTAGGTAGCTACGAACGTTTTGGTGGCACATTCTGCCTCCATTTTCAGGGCTTAAATTGACAGACAGACGCAATGTTGCCTCCCCATAGAGGTTCGTTATATGAGATTTGAGATTCTCACTTCGGTAAAAATGATCTTCAGGCGTACTAGTAAATAGAAACCAATGTTTCGGAAGAATACATTGCCCCCATCTTCAGAGATTTCAGAGAATGCAAATAAACAAAGCTTCTGTAATTGAGATCCGGCCAGTAGAACAGAGGAGCGCTTGACTGTGGCTTGTCGTGGCTTTACCATCGCTGGAATGCTTTCGAAAAAACAATTGTGTAAGTGGATTCATAAATATAGAAGGATGGTTATTAAATTAGTTTAGGAACTGTGTTCTTAAGCGACTTTTCCATCGGACCAATCATGATCACCTTTGCAACCCCATCAGAATATTTGCGTAATGCGTCTTCCTTATTCCAAGTTTGGCAAGTAGACCTGATGATAACTTTCGAGAAGAATCATGATACATAAAATATGCTTTTATTATAATTAAATTGCTTACTTAGATTGTGCCTTTGGTCTTCCCAGACACATTTTGGAACAATTAACATTTAATTATTTTACCACTAAGTAATATCATTTATACGCTTATTCCGTACATCGAGTATTTAATACTTATTTTCCAAATTCACTGGACAACATCTTGCAAGAAAATCAGCAAACATATTTGCTAAAATAGAATTATATTACTCACGTATTTTTTTAGAGGTAAAGTTTGTAATTTGTCATGTAGACATGACTCGTCTTATTTGAATAAATTTAGTACGTCTCTCATTTGTTTTTTTATTGTGTTCGCCCTTCCAAAGCACGCAAGCAAAAAAGAAATAAAAAAACTTCACGAAGTGAAGAACTGGAGTTTTTAGTCGACCTCTTGTATGTGTGTGTGAGAGAGAGAGAATGACAGGTTAAAACAAGTGAGGTGCTTGAAAAATTAATGTTCCTTTACTGTTTAGCGTGTTGAATTCCTTCAGGCGAAGTAATATATTATTTATAAGGTAAATATTACAAAATGTTTTATTTGTTATCTTTATAAAAAATGACGTTACTGTATTGTTCCATGATTTTATCTTTGTTTTAAGAATTTTTAAAATATTTTGTGAAGGAAAATAGTTTTCCAGTACGTTAGTCTGTTGGGGTGCCCTTGCGAATGTCCCCCAAAACTGTTTGAACTAATAGATTTTTTGGAACCAAATACCATCATGATGCCACAACTACCATGAAAAATGTTATATCGGCCGTGCGAATTTCTAGGATGGCGAGGAAGGTAAATATCGTCACATTTATTGGTACAATATAGACCACAACTTCACTTAGGTATATTTGTTATAAAACAACATGGCGACCACGCGAAATTAGTTAAGCAATAGTCTTATATAAAAAATAGAAAATGTTGACATAAAAGATTAATGTGTGAGTATGACATGTTAACTTAAATACTAAGTTAATTATTAAACAGTTGTATAAAAAGAAAACAATACAGTTAGGGCGGAGAATAATAAAAATATTATGGATGTTGATAATATTAATATTCACTACTTAATTATGCTGTAAAATCCAAATTAGTATTGCTGACGAAATCGTTTCATTTATTACTAATTGTGGTCAAAAATGTTTCTACCCTTTCCGTGAATCCCCCCCCCCTCCCGGTCCGAGGAATTATGGGCCTCACATGTTAAGCGATGAGTAGATAAGAGTTAGGATGAAATTTGTAGCCTGTTTCAAAATACTTTGTGAGCAGTCGTCCGGAAATAATGAAGCAAATCCAGGGCAGAATTCGAGCCTACACCCTATTGAGCACACGCGTGAAAGAGACTGTCAGACCTGAAAGTATACGTCAAGCGTGTAACTTCTCATACGACAGTGATGTCAAAGTGCTGATTCAATGTTGACATACTGATTTGCATAACACAAATGTTGACATGCTATCAAGGCGCTGAGGACCGAATTGCCTTTAAAATACGAACAGAACTCGTCTGCTGTGTAGATATGCTTAATGGACATTAAAGAATATGAAGATATTGGCACTCTGCGTTGGTTTGGTGCATGTGTTGGTTCGAAAGAACCAGACCTTGCCCACAACAACTATTTCTCCTAAAGAACGTGTTTATTTAGGTCCCGTCTTCGATTCTCTCCTCAGATGCTCTTTTACCAATCCCTTAAGGTAATTGCTGGGTTAGAATTTTTAAATACGCAACTGTCGCCCCCTTCCAGATCCCTACATATTTACCGTTATGTTATCTGCATCTAATTTTACGTTGCAGTCGATGCAACATGTTAATAACTTAAAACTAAATGAACATTGTCACGCGAAAAAATATTTTTAAGCGTCTTATCTTTGTATTTTAATTTAGTTTGCATTCTAATTATGATACATGAAAATGTACTTACCTTCCCAGTTTATTTCTGGACCACATTTTTTGTTGTTTTCTTATAATAAGATGTTCCGAACTTAGAACTGACGGTATCAAGCATGAACGTCATTCTTTGTCTATTTAAACTTGCGTAATAATTTATAAGATATTTTCTCTTTGTTCCAGGCCAAAATGAATTCGTCCGACCAATCCATGCATAAAGGTAAGGCATGAACAGAAATATTAGTCCTTTCTAGTTTAATGTGTCGCAATCAGTATGTTAAAACTAAGACTACGTAGTACTTAACGGCCGAGGTTCGAAAGGCAGAATTTTCCTCTTTGTCACAACGTTGAGCCCAGTCCTCACCACACCTCATCTAGTTCCAAGGTTACAAATGCGTGGAGATATGCCTCCAGTCCCCCCATACGTCTTTACTGCATGGTGCTTAGTTAACATTTTACTTAAATCTGTGTCGTTTAAGAATTTAGGACAAGGTCTTCTGTATCCAGACACAAATGCTACTTACTGGAAATCTTAGGCGACAAGAAATACTAGTAAATTATCCTTCTGCGCCAGGTCATTTGGGTTCAGTAGTCCTTATTCGCATTTCAGGAAGTGACAAGTAAAACATTCCTAAGGGTTTAACAGTGTTTTTCAAGTGGCACCTTTACATTGATTTGCTTGAAATGACTTCGCCATATAATATTGCAGTTTAATCAGATAGATTTTATGTTCTACAGTATCAGGTCACAGTTAATTGGATATCTTTACAGTTACTCTTGGTCTGCAGTGGAGTTGGAGCCTTTCTCTTGCTGTGTCGGTTTCTTGAAGCTCACGTCTATAATTGAGACACGTTAGATAGTCTAAATGGTAACAAATTCTTAGAAAGGATTTGTGTCACCTATGTTTCTTTAAGCCCTCAAAAAAGGACTTGCTAGGTTTACTTTGACTGAAATATATCAACCATTTAAAGCCCGGTCGTAACTATGTACCACCTGATTTTAATAATAAGTAATTTTGCATTTTGCCTACAGTGTTTTTTTTTTCAAGTGGTTCTCAGAATAAACAGTCACTATTCCCCTAAATATCATTAACCAATTAATTTTTGTAATGTGTTGTGTATTCTTTGATGTACGGACTGAGACGAGTTAAATGATGGGTAACTAGTGTTATTAAACAACGTCTAGTAAGTATCGTGAAATCGTAGAGGTCTTATGGCCTGAATATAGGTTATGACTCATACAGGATGTATATAAGAATTTGATTATCTTTATAGAGTTGAATCGTACTTGCAAAGCTAACAGTTGCATTGCTAGGCAAGAACCCCCCTTAAAGTGAAAGGACGTGTTTTACCATATTCACATATTTTGAACCAGCAAATTGCAGTCAACATGGAAAACCCTGATTCTGTAGGATTAATTTCATTGGCGTCCCATCTACGTCTAGGCTTACCAAGTTGGCTGCTTCTTTGTACTTATAATATGGATTTATTAAAATACGTAAATTTTATAAAAAAAATAAAATAATTAATTTTGGATGCAACATAACACAGAAAAAGGTTACCTTGCTACTGCGAAAGCTTCGAATCTCGTCTTACTAACTCTTTGCCTTTTATTCTCGCGTTTACACACTTATGCCCTTTTGGTTCATATGCATGAGTCAAACTCAGTGTTTGCCATATAATTACAACTTTCACGTGTTAATGTATTCGCAAGGTTACTCGTTTTCACCAAAAATTCTAGGAAAGTCCTGAAAAAAGGGAAACTACACAATGACAGTAAATTTCCATTGTGTAAACGTCCGGTGTTTCGTGTTATTTTGAAATTCCACAGCAGTGTTCCTCAACTGGTGTGTCGCGACACGAGTGGAACTGTTTACCTATTTTTATGCATTTACAAAATTTTACAGATGCGCGAACAGTGCAGGCGAGAAAGAGGTGCCGTGGCTGAATTTTAGTCATAAAACCTGAAAGGCAAAGACCACTTCAGAGATGCTAAAATAATATTAAAATTAAACTAAAAATGGAATATGTTTTTTGGATTGGATTATCAATGTGATCGTATGATTATAGGAGTGAAACAAACAATGCATACTGAAATTTTATTGTTAATAGGGTTTTTTCGGTGGTCTGAGTGTGTGTTTTTTATGAGATTAAGAAAAGTATATTGACGGGCTTTTGTAGTAACGGTAATGAAACTTTCAGTTCATAACAGCTTGAAATGTGTAGTAATTGCATAATTCTCTACCCCTAATAGAATACGTGCATCGAGGGGATTCTGATGGGGTGAGTGGCCTATCTCAAATTTATTAACTGAAATGTGTATTTTCATTTATCTTTGATTATTTTTCCTCGGTGGAAAACCTAAGTAAAGTAGAGGGAACGGTTTCTTTAATTCCAGTCAGCGTTCTGAAAGTTTATAAAGTTTTATGGTTAATACATAAAACTTAAAATATTTCGTCAGGGCGTGAGTTCTGCTTCTAGTCAGTTTAACTTATTGCATGCATCAGAAGAGTTTCAGTAATTTAGAATTTAAAATATTTTTGAAACCCCCTTGACTGACTCTCAGGCTAAAAACAGTTATTATAACTAAATATATGCTGCAGATCCTTCTTCAAAAATTGATACTTACTGAGATGATAAACCTAAAGATTCAGTATCACGTTCATAAAAACCTACAATTTGGTGATTGGACATCAACATATACATTTATTAATTCGTGACCATACGTTTCACTAGAGTTGAATATACTTTTTTAAATCTTTATGTATATATCGATTAGTCTTAAAAAATTAACGATGACCTGTAAAATAACTTAATGTCTCCGGCGCTTAGTGTAATGGCAACAGTCTTGACTTCTTTCAGGAAGGTGCTATATACTAACGTCGATCAGGTTACTGCCTGTTTTACCGACATTTTTGTAGTATCCATCACACTCCAGTCAAATGCCGGAATAGTGCTATGAAAAAGGCCAAAGTCTTGTATAAATCCAAACTTACCATTCATAGGTTTCTTTCTAGTTTCCGGAAATATCTGTAATTGAAACATGTTCATTAAATAAAGTGAGAATTTTTTCATTTCTCTAATTTATTGAATTAGTAACCTATAAAGAATTTTGAGCCCTGGTGTAACACACTATTAACTTTCACTCAGCTATGTTAATAAGAAGGCGTCCTATGAAAGTCTACCTTTTCTTAACAAAAACAGTTTTTTGTTGATTCGGAATATTCAGTCAGCCACCCCAACCTGTTTTACCCCTATACACAATACCTGATTTAATACAACCCTCCTCACACCATAATAAACTTTCCCTTTCATGTGCACCCTGTTATTCTGACACGTTTGTATTCTCATAATCAAACAGGTGTCGGATGAGACTTTGAAGAGCTCTATTAAGTTCCGTGTTGAATTAGACCTTCATGCCGTATTCAAAAGCAATAAACATCCCGGTTTTTAAGGCCTCCAGGAGTTAGTAATGTCTAATAAACTTGAATAAAATATCTTATGGATATATTCAAGGGACTACGTTCGTTTAAAATGTACTCTAACGCTGTGAACCACGACCTAAGGATATGATAAAGAAATTTGCGAACCAGCCACTATAGCAAAGTCAGAGACTTTGTAAGTGGTTCGATTCTCTGCACGTCCAAACCTTGTATCCGATGAGTATCAAAATTTCAAAACTCTGCACGGATACAGACTCTCCTGACTGAGCTATCTTGTAGTTTTTAATTCCCTAGAGGGCAGAGACAGGGACAGTACTTCAAAATGGGCCACGACAAATTCCTTCCATATTCTTTCCAATTCATCATTCTACATTATGTAGTCTGAGTTGTCGGCAGCCTCGTTAAATAAGCGATGAAATTAATAATGAATTTGAAGATAATTGCAGTTGTATAGTTCAGTGGTATTCAACCTGGGGTACGCGTACCCCCGGGGATAAGGGAATACATCTTAGGGAGTACGTGAAATTTAAAAAAATATATATTATTTTATGATAAACACTGAATAATCAGTAATGTAATTTATTTAATTTATTTTAGATGTAGATTGTATACTATGTATAACTTGAATTATACACCAACAACTTTGGGGGTACAAAATTGAAGAGAAATTATATCTGGGAGTACGCGAACGAAAAATGTTGAATACCACTGGTCTAGTTCATAACCACGATATGCACCTGTTTTGTACTGACTTTTAAACTGTGACAACGTATTCAGATTTCTACACTACGGCTCGATTCAAGGCTTAGTCTTTCGTAAGCACAGGTATTTCCTGAATTCTAATCAGATCAGCGGTAGAACACAAAAGATAAAAAAAATTAACACGGAAACTGAGGCCTAGTCATAACATTAAGAACGGGAATCGAACCACAGATTTTTGTGAAGGCGACGTAAACCAGCGCAAGATCACCAGAGTTAGTTTAACAAATTTTTTGTAAAAACTTTGAAAGTAATATTCCTTTGACATGGTCAGGACAGTAAGAACTGAATATAAACTTATTTGAACTATGGCATTAATACCACCTTATACTTATACTTACTTGTACTTCTATGAGGCTAATTGTATATGATAAACGTCTCGAAATCAGCTTATTTTGAATGACTGACGTTTACTACAGTTAAATGGAGCAGCGTGTTAAGTTCGAAATTAAAGATGCACGAGTTTAAACAGTCTCTAACCGACAGTTGAAAGTTGTTGATATTTCGATTTGGAGGTAATTTCTTTTTATTGTGATAGGATGTAATTACAGCAAGAAGGCATTGAGGCAGTTTGTCTCCGCATTCTGTGACTTTGGTGTAAGCTCAACAGGCGAATAGTTTACTTAAAAGATTTCTGATGTCCTGCGCTTTGTGGTAAAATACGTATATCGATGTGATAGTTTTGATGAATTTTGTTGAAGTTTTTCAGACGCCCTGTAGAACGTTGTTTTACGTTCTGCACGTGCAGGAAAGGTTCGAACCTACGGATTATTATTGTGAGTATTGATATTACGAGGCATTTTTATTCGTTCATGCGCCACTACTTAATTTTACCGTGCGGTTAACTAATACGTTATAAAGCTTATATGACAAGCAAGCTTTTGTGTGTGTGTGTGTGTTATATAGTTGTTAGTTAATTTTTGTGGAAGATCTGTATATTTTATTTCAGTCATCGTAAAATTACTCCTTAAATAAGTGTTCATAAACATTTAAATTTGTTATATATTTATTTATTATTTCAGTCTATACACAAACTTAATTTTTAAAATGTTGTTGTTAAAATTAAAATTTAGCGCTTTTCATCGTTATTACGATGTTACATTTTCAGCGCTTATTATTTTACGACATGTTTCGATGCTATTGCATCATCCTCAGGTTTTTTATTGTTATTTTCATCTTTAAAACTAATATATATTTATTAATGCAACCTTTTATTGATTTATTTGTTTTGTAGATTTCTTTTTGTAGGTATTCCTTTTGATCTTCGTAGTATTTTGCATATTTTGGTCAATTGTTCATTATTCTGTGAAACAATTAATTAACATTTGAATTATTAATTATTAATATGAAAATGAGTTTGAGATTATCGTAGAAAATATATTTTAAAAATTAAGTTTGTGTATAGACTGAAATAATAAATAAATATATATTGAATTTTAACACAAACATGACGCATTTAAACTACAAATTTAAATTTGTCTTTAAAGACAGGAGAGACATATTTGGATATCCAGAAGTAGGACACGAATGAAGATTTGGAATATTTATTCTTTATTTTATTCCGCCAGACCATACCGCCCAGGAAATTTACAAAAATTGTAAACAAATACAAAAGGTGAATTACATGTCGCTGATAGTTTTTTTTGCCAACTTTTCACAAGTCCTTGATGAGTGACGGAGGATGGTAAAGGACGTCTGAAATGTTGGTTAACTTCTATCAGACTAACTAGATCACAAGGAATTTAAACGTAGTGTTAATATGGCATAGTTTAATCCCTCAGAAGAAAGGTTATTCTTTTTTTTCAGGTCAGGTCTCCATAGATTAGGCTCAGGTCTGATTCAACTTTATAATAACAATTTCTTATCCTATGTTATTAATCTGTTCTTCTGATTTGTGGATTAAATATTTAGTTATTTCGTGTATAAAGTAAAGTAAAGTAAAGTTTGTCCCACTATACGCCATGTAGGCGTTTGGGGTGAGTGGAGGTATAGCTCCTCTCTTCCTTGACCTCGGCACTAGATGGGGGTGAGTGGTCAGCATCACGCCCCGGCCGGCTTTACCCCCGGGAAAGGACCCCGGTACCCATTGTAGAGGAGGCTGGGTGGGCCCCAGAGCCGGTCTGGACGCAGAGGCTAGAGGAAAAATCCTCTGCCCCCGTCGGGGATCGAACCCCAGTCGTCCAGCCCGTAGCTAGTCACTATACTGACTGAGCTATCCCGGCTCCCGTTATTTCGTGTATATTTATTTTAATTTTGTTTGATGTGACTCAGTTCTTGACACTGCACTGAGATTTAAAACCGCTGTATTAATTTTGCTAAATTTTACTCTTCGTAACCCAGAAAATCGTAACTTAATTTGTATTTTTCTAGCCTTTATCGCCTTCTTTCGTCTTTTATTTCTACTCTTGATCCTGATCTGCACAATAATTGTACGTTTAGGGTCTGTTAATCTTACATAATTTAACTTTAATTTCTGTTTGTGGAATGTACCAGACACAACCCATTATTACAAATTGTTGCCAAAATCCCGAATTAGAGAACATTAAATCAGATAGTGAAAAAAATACGTACCAATTAATTAATGAGCGCTGTTAATCGATCTGATAGCGACAGCTTTTGTATAGTTAAACCAAGATGACAGTAATTCTAGGACGCCTATCTGCCAATGGTTATTTTCCATTGGAGTTGCCTGGCGCTATGCGATTCTCATTTGTCAGATAGAAGCATCTTCATGACAACCTGGGGCTCCAGTCACCGCGTAATTATAACAGGTTTTAAAAGTGAACCACCGAGGTAAAATAAATTTTAATTGGCTGAAAATTTCAGCAAGATAACACAGCTGTTCGTTCAAGACTTCTTTTGTGTGTCCTGTCTGCCCTTCTCTGCTGTTTCCATAAAAAATAAGAAACTGGTTTTGAACTCTCTTTTAAAGCAGAAATAAATAAGAAAATAAAAAATAGACACAACTGCCGTCCTTCATTTTGTAATTTTTAATTCGCCATTACTAGTTTGCTGTTGATCTTACTGAACTGGTCTGTAGTTTCCAATAGTCTGTGAAGTATCTGTTAAAGTTAACATTGACTTATATTGCATTATTCTACGTCTTTCCAGTCGATTTGTTTGTTTGTACCACTGTTACTCTGAGGAGGAATAAAGTTTTCGGTGTGACTAGAGAAATCGAACAAAATAAGTTCAGAGTCTGGATTATTTTCTCACTCAGGCTAAACCAGAACTCAGTACAAGATTCTGATCTCAGAATATAGACATAAGTAAAGGTGTGGTCTTAATATTATAATGGATTTTACAGATATTAATTGTGAAGCGGAAAGTATTATTTAACCAGATCAGGTATAGGGATTCTTGTTCTGCATTCTTCATGAACTTGGATGCTCCACAACACGGAATCTGCAGATAGACGGCTTATTGATCACCCTGTATTGATCACTCAGCTGCTGTCTTATTTATGACATACTTTGTATATCTGCTATGTCACTTTTGCAGTTGTCGTATAATTCTTTGGAACATCTTGTCTTATTCTGAGAAAAGGGTAATATTAAAATTTATCTCAAGGAAGTAGAATGTGGATTGGATTAATCTTGCTTATTGTAGGGAACCGCCACGGTGGTCTAGCCGTTAGAACGCTGGCCTTGTAATCCTGGGGTCTCGGGTTCGATTCCCGGCGGTGCCCGAATTTATAACTTGTGTTGGGCAAGGCCGTGGTCTAGGCAACACGGAGTTTTCCTCCGGGGGCTTCCCCGGTTTCTCCGTGGCATCCCAACAATTACTCCAGTCACACACAGAAGAAGGCAATGGCAAACCACTTCTGGAGCATCTGCCAAGAACGTATATGAACAAG
>NW_019060230.1:965656-981788 GCF_000696155.1 Zootermopsis nevadensis
AATTTCTAACTTGTGTTGGGCAAGGCCGTGGCCTAGGCAACACGGAGTTTTCCTCATTGGCATCCCAACAATTACTCCATTCACACAGAAGAAGGCAATGGCAAACCCCTTCTGGATCATCTGCCAAGAACGTATATGAACAGGTCCCAGTCCGAGAAAAGGATGGAAGGATCCTGTTCATATGGACCTGTCGTCAGACAGAACACTAAATAAATAAATAATATAATGTAGGGACCGATGGATGCAAAGACGGTAATGAAACGTTTTTACGTTGAAGACGGAGAATTATAGAGGAACTAACTGTGATTTGTGGAGTTTGTCATTTAATAATCACTCCGGCTATAGACATATCATTTATTTATAGTTAGTTATTCAGTAGGTCAGTTACTTATTCATTTACTCAATAAGTTATGTATTTAGTATGGCGATAGTTGAGTATATAAGTGGTCACTGTACAAGGCATTTACTATCATGACTCCTTGAACATTGGATGTTATGCTGTGATTATTAAACGACTAGAGTTGGGCTGATCTGTCTTCCAACGAATTATACTAGATATCAATAAATTTATAATTTAGTTAATTTAAATCATAATGGGCAAAAATAGCTGATCGGGAAACCCGAAGAAGTTAATTTTTTAGTTAATTTTATAGCCATCACCAAATTGTATGCTTCAAGGCCACAGAGACTTGAAAATCTTCCCCACCCCACAATTCCACGCGGCTCTAAGTTAACAGACAGCTTTACTGGCTTTGCAATGGTATCAGCTCTGAGTTGCCTTCATTCGCCTGGGCTCCACTGTTCGTATTGCAACGCTGTACAATTTTCCTGTGACCTTGAAGCATGCAATTTGGTGACGGCTACTGTAATTATCAGGACAAACTTCATAGCCATGCTGTGTCTGTTTAGAAGTAGGTAGTAACTTAGTATGTTCGGAGTAGCTGTTCTGGCACGTCTTGTGTGACTGTTAGAACAGAAACAGAAAATAAGTCCACGGGTATGCACTCGTTCCTTAAATAATTACTCTGAAAATGTTACTGACATAACGTAGTTGCTTTTTTTAAAGAAAAATTACTTTTGTCTTTAAAGCGCTTAGGTGTGATTTATCAAGCTGTTCATATAATAGTGTTTTGTATATCTGCAACTGTTCGGAATTCATGGCATTGCCCACGTGCACGGAAGATGTACATTTCCTTTGCACCTGCTCGTACTTGATTTTCCAGTTTTTAACTATTGTTCTAACTTGTTTGCTTTGTAGTACCATGTTACTCTTCTTTCAGATACGGTGTACCTACTCTATTAGCACTCTCGCCTCAAGCCCTCTTTCGCCAAACAAACACAATAAATCTCTCTACCATTCACACTCCCACTACACGATCTCTTCCCGCTTATAACTTGTCTGACAAATGGATGCATTTAGCGGTTTCACGACCTAATGATTTGTCTTAGGTGACAGCAATCTGATAAGATTTACGTACAATATAGTCTGAACTACAAGAAAATGATCAATAATTCCATAATATCACTGCAATCAGCGCAGAGATCAATGACAAATCGTGACGGAAATTAATTCAATCTGAGCTAAAGAAGAATATTGAAGTTGGGTGATTTTATGTTCCTCCGTGCAGACGAATGGTGAAGTTGAGGTACAGCATAATTTATTCTTAACCCCGGGAATGGGTTAAGTTCCAGCTTCGGCTGTTTTACCCCCGACGAAGAAACCTGTAACCATAAGATATTATGCTGCATGGACCCCATAACCAGTGGGAAATTTGTGACGAAGAAGAAAATTCTACCCTGCATGTAATTAAACCTTGGTTTTACTAAACCCATCGCAGTGAAAAGTGATTTGGTAGCACATACGAGTGCCGAGGCTTTAATGCAGTTTCAGATGAGGTAAATACCTCCTCACCTGAAAACATTGTACCAGGCACATGTTTTGATGATAAAAGTCCTCGTAGGAACCGACCCTTTTCTATACCCGCTTCGTTCTCCTCGCCAAAACTCACGAGCTGAAATCGTTTATTTAAGCCAGTTGCTCAGTAACTCATTCAAGAGGAAGTGTACTCACTGCTCAGACAGGTTATACATACCACACTGCTTACTCGACTCGCGGACGTCTGTATACATCGCTTACACTTCGCAGTGTAATTTCTTCCTTGTAAGTCCCTGCGATACCACGGTGGTCTAGCGGTTAGAACGCTGGCCTAGTAATCCTGGGGTCTCGGGTTCGATTCCCGGCGGTGCCCAAATTTATAACTTGTGTTGGGCAAGGCCGTGGTCTAGGCAACACGGAGTTTTCCTCCGGGGGCTTCCCCGGTTTCTCCGTGGCATCCCAACAATTACTCCATTCACACACAGAAGAAGGCAATGGCAAACCACTTCTGGATCATCTGCCAAGAACGTATATGAACAGGTCCCAGTCCGAGAAAAGGATCGAAGGATCCTGTTCATATGGACCTGTCGTCAGACAGAACACTTAATAAAATGAAAAGTCCCTGCCTGACTGGGTGAATACGTGATTAAATAACTGAATTCATTAATGAATAAATGTTAGATTAGGTTTTAAATGAACAGTTTCTGGTTTTCTGGTTCATAACTGAATGACTAGCTGAGAGTGTTCTCAGATTTGTTAGCGTTCGGAGGCCTTACTGAGTGTTTGAAAGGATAACTGATGGTAGGAAGTCTTCAGGGTGGTGATACTGTGTTGACTTGAAGACTGGTACCAACGTTTCAGAGGAAAACATACCCCATCCGTCTTAGCCGCCCTGAAGATTGTGGCAGCATATTTATTCCTTAAGAACGTTGGTGTTCCGCCTACAAGTCAACATGGTGTTACGACTCAGAAAACCACTGACATCTTCACCGTCATGGTGGTATGAGATCACACAACGTTGAAAGCCCCACATACACAAAAAACTAACAAATATAGGTTGAAATACAAATGTGAACATGTGAATGTGTAACTACAAGTAGCTAGTTGACTGAATAACTGGCTGAAAGTTCGGCAAACACGCCTTCGCTGAATAGTAGATAATTAATTCCAATTGGAATTGGTCTCTTAAAGGTTGTAAATAGTGTGGAGTTTAAGGAGATGAAAAAATGCTCCATGGTCTGCTTCTGGGTCCGATCCGCTGAGATACTGAGGAAAACCACAATAAACCTCAATTTCTCGTTTCTGTCTTCACCACGAACCATCGTCCCGAACCAAAGCCACTGCCAGTTTCTTAGAGATCAATTTTAACGCACGCATGTCGAGAAATGATCGAGTGTAAGTTGCATGTAGAAGTCTTTATTGTTATTGTTAAACCGTAATACATTCCAGCGTAGCCGTTTCTGTTAAAATAGATTAAGAAAAGTAACTATTTCTATGAGCCACCTCTTCATAAAAAGTGTAATTTCCATTTGACGGTACCCGCGGTGACATCTAGCGGCAATGGGACTACTGAGTCTTGGCGCGCACGATAATGAGATAGCAGGGACCTTGACGGAAATTCACTGCTGTCTTTATTTTCTTGCATAACGTCGGATGGGTAGAGGGGGGTAAAGGAGGAGATAATAAAGATGGGAGGATGAGTTACTAAGAGTGGGGGATTGCTTGAAAACAGGTACAACGTGGGTCTAACTAATTCTTTGTTGGCAGACAAGACAATCTACGGCAGACGAGTTGGAAACCCGAGGAGGTTTCATGTCGGAATGTGTGATGTAAAAAGGGTTGTAATTATGTCGTCGAGTTACGTTATCATGAATTGTCCTTCGTGTTATGTTTATCCTGGGTTCGAATAGCGATGACCCGGTAATTGGTTGTCCTGACTGGGATGTTTGTTTTCTTCAGTCCCTCCATGCAAATTCTGGGATGGTACATAAAAATGCGTTGGCGTCCTTTTGAATTTAAAATCGTCCAATTTCTTAAGGCATAAATAATCATGTAATAAATCATGACTTAATCGCGAGATTTTGGCCTGTGGACTGCACTTTCTGAGCCCCAGTAGTAAAAAGACTGGATGACCGGGGTTCGATTCCCAACAGGGACGCCGCAACTCCAGAACGAACTATGGCGACCACCCACGCCTCTGGACGTCGGAGTTTAAAATAACCAGAGCGTTTTATTCCAGTTCAGAATAAAGAAATGCCACATTTTTTTAGAACCTCGACCTCCTCTTGGAAAGTTTAAAAATAGATTTTGCTAACATTGTTCTGGTCGTCTGTCCAGATGCTCTGTTTCTGTCTGTCTGAATTATATTGTCCCTTAGGATCTCGCAAGTAAAAGTCTTCTGCGAATGACATACTTCATCCCATCCAAAGAGACACGTTGTCACGAAATGCCGTCATTGGACCCTGTTGAATCCGGTCAACACCTTCAGACTGTTTCATTCAGCATATTGTTTTAATATTCTACGGATTGGTCGTACTTTGTTTCACTTCTTGAGCCAGAATTTTAAATACATTTCCTGTTTACTCGATATCAGCTAAACGTTCCTGACATCCGTCTCAGCTGTTCTCCCTAACAGCATTCGATAAAGGATGAATTCTTTGACAGCGTGGATTTATTCTCGCAGACGTATTCTGCCTTCTGCATATTTATTAACACATGTATTTCACTTGTAATTTTATATATGTAGACTGTATCCCTCCTGAACCTTGCTCTGCTAAAAATATTTAGTGTCTGCGAAGAAAGCTCTTTTTTACGTAAATTATGTATTTAATCCTACGAATCAGTCCAAGTTACCCCCCACAAACAGTGGTCAGTGTTAATCCCTCTGTGGGAACAAGTAAAGGGCGTGTATCGAACTGTATCGATACGTCTCGATGTGGGGAATACCCATTGTGACGAAGGAGAGAATGTATTTCGTCTGTCTCCTTCCATCTCTGTCTTACACAAAAAGTGACCAATCGGAATGAACGTAACGTGGTTTTTTTTAACTCCTGCATGTTCCGTGTAGGCGGGAATGTGGGAGGGGGGTACGGGGAGAGGGTAACGTAACCACTTACGAACTATTCATTTCGCTTCTCCTCAGCCAGTGGTCATTCCAGTGAGTGACTCAAAAGACAGAGTAATCTTGGTTCGCTGGTGTGGCGATAAAAAAATGTTACCTTCGGCGTCATCGGAAAGCAAACGAGTGTCGCCGTTGCGTAATTTCGTCCACCAGTTTGGTATTTCCATGAATGTATAAAAAGTTGTGTATTCGTGACTTCAGTGCGACGTAAACTATTTCTTTTATACTTCAGTGGGGTGATAGTTATGTAATTTAATTATATATTTCGTGAAGTGACTTTTTTTTGTTTTAGTTGGAACAATTTTAACAGTGATGTAATTAGTGGTTAAATATCGTGTGCGTATATCCAAGTAAATGCTATTCATGATCATAAAATTCCACGTTTTAGTGCAATCTCAGATACCTTACACCTTTTTTCGTGAATGTGGAATAAAATGTTACGTATTATGAATGAAATGCGTCTTTGAAATGTTCATTACGCTGTAAATCGTCTCCGCGTTTGGCATTACTTTAAGAAATTCTGAACTTATAACACTTTTTTTTCCTACAAAAAAAGGCTAGTTACTTGAGATCCCACAATTGGCCTAGTATCAGAAAAGACTTAATTATTTGTGTTAATTATAAACTTCACAGAGCTAGAAGTGACAGATTTTCCACTTCAGTTTAAGAAGATATCATGCTATTATACTTCAATTTGAACACAGACTTTACTTTATATGAACTATTTGTAACTTATTCAGCGTTAGAAGATATTTTCCGCAATTTTAGTTAATTTTAAACTGCACATATTTTATTTTAAATTCGGATGCATCACTCAACTTTATTTAAATTTAAATTAACCCCGTGCTAACGATGACTTTGAGACGAAATCATCCGGCCATCTTTCATATTTGAACGTCAATGTTGTTGGAGATACCCTTAGAATACGGTAAGTAATAATTTTAATATTATTACGAGGTGGGGTCAGTTGTGTAATAATAAAGCTCAAATACATTTATTGTTTTGATATCTTCCTTCACTTTAAACATTTATTTTTATTAAATGAGGATTTTTCGTGGTTAAAATTAAAACAAAAACAGTGCTGCTCACAGAAGCCATACGGTCTAAGGCCTGGGTTTTACCGTTAGAACATTGGGATCGTGGGTTCGACTTTATTTTAGGCTTGGACGTGAGTCTGCGTTTTAAAATGTTGTCTAAAATATTCATAATTATGAACTGGGAAAGACAACAAGGCACAATCAGTAAAAGGTAGAAGAATAGTCCGTACAGACTTCTACATTTTCCGAATACTTTCTTGTTGTGATATTTCATACTTCAGTGGTCCTGATATTTATTTATTGTTAATACAAGCCTACCTTTTAAAGTCATGCACCCTGATTGCAAATGTTACACCGCGTGGAGTAAGAAACATATGTTTGGAGTGCGATAAGAAAAGTTGAAGTCAGTGGGAATTACGTTCAATATTGTATCGTGTCACATTGTAAGTCTATATTTTAAAGGCAAATACTAAATTGCGTCTGGATCTTGGGCTCACTCTGGGACCAGGCTTAGTTTAAGTCCCAGGAATGAAATAGTGCCCACACTATTCTCTCGTTGTAACAAAATGCAGTAGCATTTTAATTACCGAACGTTACCGAGCATCCTATGTCAATATTATGCTCTCTATAAGGGCTTGCTCTGTATAGTTCAAATAAAATTTGTAAAATGTAGCTAAATATACGTCACTCTTTGTACTTGTCAGCGCTTTAGTAATTATACACGAGTTTAAATATTCAATTAGCAAACATTGTATTAGCGACCCTTCTTTGATTTACTATGCGTTAACCCTTTTTAGATCAGTGCTTTAATAATCAGTAGGCCTAATTGTATTTTGCCCATAGGGAATATGTATTTTATATGATTTTCATAGTAAACAGTGATTAAGTCCATGAACAGCATTGACCAGTTCATGTATATAATGGTTAAGTGTTGTGTTTTCTTTGAGGTACGAACTTAATTTTTATGTTTTTGTAGATGATCTTCGATTTCAAAGAATTAAAATCTCGAATCGTCACGTTTCGGTTATGTTTAAGCGATTCAGTGAATATTTACGTGGTGTGGGACATTCTACAGTGGAGTTACATGTTTAGGGATGTCTAGGAGAGTGAACAGCTGTTGACCGGAAAATCCCTGAACTTTTAACTTTAAATTTTCTATATCATTGTGATTTGTCTGTTAACGCCGAGTTCTTTAAATCCGGTAATTATCTTTTACTGGCAATGTTAGGTGTCCGCTGCAAAATATGCAGGTTGCTTGTTGTCATGCAAATCTGATATTAAGCCGCTGTGTAAACAAGGGTCAGTCATCTATGATATTTCTGTAATAAATATGACCTTATGTTTTTTTTTGCAAAATTATTAGTAGTAGAATAGCCATAAAATATCTGAGTGAGCATTAATGGAGGTAAAAGGATATGATTTTGTATGGATAAAGATGGGTGTCCTCTGGGTTGTTACTGAGTGTAGTCTGATGAAAGCTTATCGACGTTTCAGAGTTGCTAGCTGCCTCCATCATGGAGAACACAGCCTTAAATCTCACGATATTATACAGACACTCAGACGGACAGACTAGTGGTTTTATTATAGGTATCCTTGCTGCAGTAAATGTCTATATCCACTTTTATCCATCACAATACAGTCTTTACACTATGTAAAAGAGATTATAATTTATGCAATTTTGGAAAGGTCTTTGGCATCTCAAGTCTGTATATAAGTAAGTGTAGGCAGACAGGCAGGTTGGTACACGCTTCGGGTTGTGCGTTCGTAGCCACATTTGCATGTATGCGTAATGTAAATATGTAAAGTGTGTGTGTATGTTGGTATGTACCACGTATGTGGCCTGTGTATCCATGCATGTACCACGTTTTTGTCTGGCTATGTATGTATGATTTGATGTATGTGTATTATATATAGGCCTTTATATAGGTCTGTGTATGTATATAAGGATTTGAAAGGTTCCAGTAGAGTGGTTAATACTCAAATTTTATATTTGGGAGGTCCCAGGTTTCAATCTCGGGACAGAGACCTAACCTATCCTGACTCAGAGATTTTGTTATTTCTCCCAGTCTCTAGAAGCAAATATCGGATTAAACATTAAATTAGGCTACGACCGAGTTCTTCCATATCTTTTCCATTTCATCATCCATTAATCATCCTATCATTCCAAGCTATAGACGTTCTTCTGTAGTCCGAGTTACTGACAGCCTCGTTAAATAAACCAAATAAATATAATCAAATGAAGAAATATAAAAGAAAATGAGATGATGCAATAATCTCAAGTGAATGGCAAAATGAGGTTTCTTCTGTTGCTTTTGCAATTAAAACAGAGCTTAAATTTTTGTTTTTACCTGTGCAGACCTGCACAGGAGCTGGTGCTAATGGGATTTGATTTCCGGCAGGGACAAAGGATTTTCATTCTGTGTAGGATTTGAGGTTTTCAAGGCGGTGAGTCTGAAGATGTCAGTCTTCTGGGTTGTTGCGCCGTGTAGTCTGTTAGAAGTTTACCCACGTTTCAGAGGTCCTTGCTACCTCCATCATCAGGGCGATTAGTTCATGCTGACCGGCTGTGAGACCCACCCAGTCTGCTTTCAGACGGGAACCCTGGGTCCCTTCCCCGGAGGTAAAGGGCGGCTGCAGGAGTGACGTTGACCACTTATCTCCGTCTAGTACTGAGGTCAGAAATGAGTAAGCTCTATTCCGCCTCTGTCCCCAAGCGCCTTCTTGGCGTGTAGCGGGACTGCTCTGTCGGAATATAGAACCAGATCTGCTCGTTCATACAGTTCATCTATTTCCCTTGTTTATGCTCCAATCGCGTGTGGTGTCTTCTTCTTTTTTTCTCCCCCCCCCCTCCCCGTTCCCGCTGGTCAGTGGTCCTCATCCTTGAAGCTGAAACTGGCCACTACCAGTTCTCAGAGCCAAAGCTGTCAGCGGCCATAAGTATAATCTGAAATCCCAAGAACCGGGTTTGTTTCATGTCGTCACTGTTTCCTGGATCAGAATCCTACTGGTACAGGTTAACATAAAATAAATTGATCCATTTTTTTTCACAGACTAAAGCACATAAGCACACAACAGGGAGTCCTGTCTGTCCGTCCGTCCCGCTGTTTAATTTCCAAAACGTTTCACAGGATTTAGGTTGATTTCGTGCTGGCGTGCCAACATTAGTCTACATGTTTGTTGGTGAAGGTAAATTTGTCTCTGTTGCTTAACGAAGCACCGCACCATAAAGACATATGGGGGAGTGGAGGTATAGCTCCATGTGTTCTTAACCTTGTGGTAGGCTTTACATCACGGCCGCTTTTTCCTTGGGCTAGGTGGTTCGTAGTTTAGTGTTTATCTTCCAATTACATCTTTTTACAAGAAAATCATGTGAAGTTGTGTTAACGTTCTCATAAATTAATGAACGTATAAAACTGCCTACAATGTATAATGAGCTTTAGTGTCGAGAAAAAATGGCATGGCTTTGGGAGGTGAGTAAGCCTCAAAATAAAGAATAATATGAAAATACTTTGCGTATGTCACAACATGATGCAATGTGAGTTTTTTGTGAAAAACGCCGAAATTATTACTCGAATAGATAGGCTAATTATGTCTTGTCATTTTGTCATGTGGAGTTACTGTCTGGGAAAGTCTTTCCTACATGACAAATTTTGGCAGTAACTTAGATCACTTTTGCCTTTAAGGACTCAGATATGTAAGTGTGAGGAGCCTCATCGGGATTTTTCTGTACACTCCTCCCCCTCCCTCCATGGACGTTTATAAACAGTGGCCGTCCTTGGTGCTGAGTCTAGACTTCCCATGTTCTGTTCTTCGCTGGGTTGTCAGGCACTTTACGTGTTTTCAGCTCACTGTTGGCCTCTTTTGATTGACGTAGTTTTCTGAGAGGCTAAGTAGCCTTTGCAAATACATAACCAACTCCGTGGAGCAGAGGGCTCCTAGAGAAGCTGATAGTCGCTCATCCAAACAAGTAATTACCCGCCTTTTATATCATAAAGTACATTACCGTGTTAACAAAAGCCCACCAGCCATTCTTCTCTAGAAGCAAGTAAATATAGTCCACGCATTCCTATCCAAATAACCTACGACCAATTTTAATATTATCCTGAAATCTACGCTTGTTTTCCGAGGATTTCCAACCAATGTTTTGTACGCATTTATCAAGTCCTCCGTCCATACTTCGTGTCCCGTTCTTATAGTTCTTAATTTGATTATCCTGAGTACAAATTATGAAGCTCCTGAAGATGGCTGTTTTCAGGGCTGTAGCGCCGTGCTGTCTGCTAGCTTGCGACATCCCGTATGCTTTTGATTATTTATAAGCATTCACTGACTAGAATGTGGACCTACGCTTTTCTGAAATCTTTAATGTATTTTCTTTAATTCAAAGCGATGTTATATTTAAAGTTTGGTATGACGATATTTAATATTGTTTTATTACAATCCAGTAACTATGAAGATCAACTTACTGTGCGAAACAGACTTTTGGGCTTTTCCATCTGTGTTATCTACGTAAAATCTGACAAGCGGTTAGCATACACAAAGGGGAAAATAATCCTACGTGACAGAGGTGAGATTTATGTTGTGTGTAGATTTTCTTAATTTTAAAATCTAAAAGTAATTGGACATTTACAAAGCCCTTTTTGAGTATCAACACTCACATTATTCGCTGGAAAATTCCTTTCTCGTTTCGCTCTTAATGTGTTTTGTTGTACTCGAGCTGGCTTTGTGTTGTCTTCCATGTCAAACAATTCATGAAGGCCTCTTATCTTCGGTATTAATACCTAGACATGGGACTTGTCTTTATCTGTCTGCCTATCTGCTTTTCCGTTTGGCTATCTCTGTACGTTTGTTTCTGTTTGTTAATAGATGTCCGTCCGTCTATCTAACTATATGTATGTACCTATTTCGATAAATTTTTATCCAACTCTCCTAATATATCCACCCAACTACTAGTGTGTCCGTCTGTCTTATAATCTTGTATATTTCGTCTGACAGTCCGCATGTACGTACGTCTGCTTTTCGTTCGTCTGAAAAGTTGTGTAACGGATAATTTACTTAAGTGTAAACTAACGAAACTTGCTGTTGGCAGTACATTTTCCAGTTACCATTAGTGTTGGGTAATCATTGCAATGTAATACTTCGCCTCTCTTAAATGTTGTTAATTATTCTATAACTTGCTTTCATTTATGATAACTTACCTTATGCTAAGTCCCACATATACAAGTCATATAAACAAAATAGTGAGTACGGGTTAATTGTAACACGACGTTTCGGTGGTTGATTCTGCTTCCGTCATAAGGTTATAGTTGATCAGTTTTGTGATGTTACTGTCAACGGTTGGGATCAGTTATGTCAGATAATGATAACTAGTCGCCAGAAGAGAGGTAATAAATTCGCGTATGTCAAATGTACCTCAATCAATGGGTGTGCTATTAACCTGTTCTTATGAGTGCTTGGACATAATCGCTTTCTCCTGGAAAGTCGCGTTTCTTCAGATGCTACTCTTCCCCTCCTCACTCAACCAACATGTGATATATTGTGTCCTTGGCATTATTTTAATTATCTCCTTCCATCTGACTTCCATCTCCTGTACTAGCGTCTTAATGACTAATTATCTAAGGCACCACCAGGACAATTTGGCATTACTGAGAAACAGCAACAAATTTCTCATGTCAAGTAGACGACATCAGAATGACGTAATCAGAAGAGCTCCTGGTGACGTAATTGTAAAAGCTGCCGCTTCTAGCCATGATGAGCATCTGACATCTGAGTAGAACCGATTAGCATAATTTTGATCAGGCGTTTGAAATACTCGTAATTACAGAGTTTTGAAAGGAGTTTTAAAATTGTCTTGAAACATGAACGGTTTTTAGCGTAAAATAAACGCAGAATTGAAATATAGTGTGTCCTTCCGCACTTTCGCGTGTTTCATTTTTAAGACTTTTAACTTAGATTAAATTTTGTATTGAGGGGTTTAGGCTAAAAGGCGTGGGACCTCAATTTTGACCCAGATTGGTCCAATATCCTTTCCCATCCAACCTTAAGCCTCGCTTTCTGATGGTGCAACCTGCGTTCCATAACGAGAGTTTTGGGATCGAGTCATGGTAGTATAACTGTTCCATCGAGATTGAGAGAAGCATCTATCTCCGACCACCGGAATTGCTGGTTTTTGGCCAGAAATCAATTATCGTGACAGCATCTTGGTGTATGGTTTTCTAAAGATACCAGTTTAAAAGTGAAATTTGTGAGGATAATCGCATGTTGCACACTGTTAAATCCTAAAGGATGTTACATTTTAAAGGAAGTATAAATTCCATCAGTTCCACTCCAAAATAAGGTGGTATTACTGTCAAAATTAACAACGGCTATTAAATGTGAGCAGAAGAAACAGCTGTTCAGATTCCTTGCATTACCCTAAATAATGTCTATTCAATAAACAACGCAGTCCGCAGAGAGGTGTCATACGTAAACAAAGAGCTTCTTTTTAATATCACCCTCATGGTTTGAATTGTTAACGTTCTTATTTTCCTGATATCGGCATGAGTATTGAGTGTGATTCTGCTTTCGACAGTTTTTATTTATTAATGTAAAATAGGCGACAAATCGATTACCAGTGCACGAAAGGATAATTCGGACCTACTATCTGCATAATTACAATTATTTTTTATTCATCCTGGCATTGCCTGTAATTTTTTCTTACCCACACAGTCACGAAAGTAAGTTTTAAAAGAAATGACTAACTCTATGAACTTCAGAAGTTTGCCTTTCATGGAATAATATTCAGTATATCGATAAAAAAAAATTCGTTTCTGTTTACGTACATAAAAGTTCATAGGTAATTCTTCTAAAAATAAATAAATAAACACCAGATGGCGAGCCTGGTTAGTATACAACTGGACCCAGGATGATTTCAGATATTTATTATGTAGGTATTTAAGAAACAGATCTTTTTCGCCAAGAAAATACAAACGAACTGATATAGTTTAGTGTTCCAAAAGATTATACCTTGTAGAATTTAATATGTATAATTATATGTGCCCTTAATAGGTCTACATCGTTATTAAAATGAAGATGTTTCGTCATTTATCGAATCACATTAAAAAATTTAAGGCCACGACATGGTATTTTCATTTTCGTTTTTAAAGACATGAAATTCGGGGCAAGATGCTACCATGCAGTTCGGAACCTTTTAAGTTCCTAACTGCTCTCTAGAAACGCAAAATTAAAATATAAGAAACTGAAACTTTACTTGTTGTCGGAACTTCATCCTTCACATTCAGGAAGAACGCAAATTGAGGAGTTTGTGATTAGGGTGTTGAGGAGTACGTCTGGACCCAAGACGGATGGAATGGCTGACAGGAGATTGTAACAGAATAATTTATGCACTTCGCCAAATATTTCGGAATGATCAAATAAAGAGGGACGAGATGGGAGAAGCATGCAGCACGTATGAGGAAATTAGAAATGCGTACAAATGTATCTAAAATCCTGAAAGTAAGAACCACTCGGAAGACGCAAGCACGAGTGGGAAGATAATATTAAAATGAATTTCAAAGAAACTGGATATGAGGGCGAACACGGCAATGAATCTTCAAGCTTAGTTCAAAGCGGGGAATTTGTTGAATAACTGAGCGACTGTCAGCTTCTGTGAAACAACTTTACTCCATGGAGAATTGTATAGTTTTCAGAGTTTTCGTTGTACTAAACTTTTGACTTTTCATTGAATGTTTTAAGTTTGAACAACCTCTATAGCAGTATTGATGGTACATTACTAAGATTGGGAGGTCTACGTTCCTGTGATGTTTATACTGAATTTCACGAAAATCTATCAATTAATTCTGTCGTAATTTATTTTTAGTTAAATGTGGGAACATGCAATAAGACATATCTATCTCTTTTATAGTAACCTGAAGAGCCATCATCACAATTCTGTCTGAAAATTAAATTGTATTTAGTCGTGCCAGAGGAAAAAATGTAGCTACCCTTAGCTTTGTGTGTGTATCAAAATAATACCGTTACACAAAATCCATTATTAAATTTTTGTATCTTACCTCTTGAAAATTTTCTGTGAGTTAATTTCAATCGTTAAATCGGATTGCTTCTTCATGTTTACATTAAGATTCAAAAGGAATAAAAATGTATTGTCGTGCCTGACTTAGATCACTCTTAAGATACTAAGATACATGACATGTTTACTGTCACATGCTGTTTGTCACGTCAAGGACGTTATTAGTTAGAACACAGATATTAGTGGTTTTGTTCCTAATTAACAAGAAGACGTGTCTCATTATCCGTTCCAGCAACGTCTGTCTCCTCAGCGTGTCCTTGCCTCAGATTTGAATGGAAGCCAGAACCCTCGTTTATAGCCGCAATTTAAATGTAATATTGCAAGAAAAGCACTGAAATTGCTTCTGATAGTTCAGGTATAAAGTTAAAAGGAATCACCACAATGAAGCATGGATTTTATTCCAATGAATTTTGCCGGTGGTAAAATACTCTTTGTCGGAAATGGCTTTAGCTTAATTACTCGCAGAGACAAAAGAAAGGTATTCCTGTGGGAAAAGGCCGTTTAGTCTGGATTAGTTTGAGGTGAGTTAACATTGTATTATCCCGTGTTCTGGATTGGCTATCGATATGTCGGCCCATAACGAGGAATATTTAGTCTGGGTTGTCTTTTCGTGTGTCGGATCTTGACAAGACAAACTTGGATTGGCTTCAGATGACTCAGTGGTCTGTGGCAAGACATGCATAGACGTAGCGTCTTTCAGTGTCCTGACCCGTTGAAAAAAAAATATACCATGAAATAAATATTTTCACACTTTCACCTAACCTAGTGCCTTTAATCAAATTAAAGTTACGATGAGTTCATCATGTACTGCGTAAACCGTGAAATGTTTTTGAAATTCTGCTGAGGAAACGCACTCGAAACAGACCACTTGGACGGTTTAAAAGGAGAGGTTAGGTTACTCATTGCCTTGATGATAAAGGATGTAAGTTTCTGTTAGACTACATTGCGCAACATTCCAGAAGATAGTCTTCTTCAAGTTTAAAACATGTCTTAGCGAAATGTAGTTGAACTGGCTGTTGGCCATGCCCAATAGCGAACTTTGGTCTTATTCTTCTTCTTCCTTTCCACTTCATGGGCTCCTCAAGCTTGGTTTTAGCGTCATTAAATCTTCGGGTTGAATTACCTGTGTGTGTGAAATAGTTATTGAATTAAGTTTGTGAGTCGCTGGGGAATTTAATTATGTAATGATCTAGTTAGTGAATGAAATTATTATTTATTCGTTGTGCATACAATGTACAAGAAACCTCCCACATAACTTCTGATTTCTGTGGGATGTAACCCTTTCCATAAATAAGTTTACATTATATTGATACATGTTTAATACATTAATTTCATTCTTATCAGTACTTAGTCTTGTTGAATCGTAAGTGAGTATGTTAAAATATAAATGTGTTATTGAATTTTACATTTTAAGGAAGAAATTATATTTAATTGTTTATATGAAATTACTCTGCAGCTGTCTGTGTATGACTGGTGACTGTGTGTTTTACAGATTGAGGTCAACTAACTACTACTTCCACCTGTTTTCTTATGTAGCATGGCAGTTATTACAAACTGTTACAAGTGCTTGCGGTGTTAATTGAAAGTTTGCAAGAACACAAGGAAGTTTACATTCACTGTAATACAAATCGACGTTCTATTCCTTCCATGAAGGTTTGCTTTTTTTTTCTGGCTTTTGATTAATGTATTACATCAGGATAACACTAACTTAAGAAGACACAGTTCGTGAACAAACTCAATATCCGAATGTTTTATATTAAATTTGTCACATGTGGCACTTTTTGTGCCGTGTTTCTGATGGGTAAGATCTTTGACTGTCCTGAAGAGAATATTTGAATCTAGGAGATAGAGAGCAACTGAAGAATGGAGAAAATTACATAATGAGTAACTTCATAATTGTTGTTATTCACGTGAAATTGTCAAAACTATTAAATAGAGTACGCTGTGAATGATATACGTTGCACACATTTGGTACGTGAGTAATTCATATGGTAGGATTTTAATCGGGAAGGTTTAACATAAATTATCATGTG
>NW_019060230.1:981824-997231 GCF_000696155.1 Zootermopsis nevadensis
ATATTAATCTTGAAGAACTATAATTCAAAGAAGGGTCTTTATTAAAATATATAAATCTTTTGGGTTTTTGTTGTTTAATATTTTTACTGATATTGTTTTATCGATAAAAATTTCTTGAATAATTAACTTTGATATTTGAAGTTACATTGATTATTTTGATTTCTTGGGCTGAACTGGCTCAGGACGTGGTATTGGTGCTTCTTTGCCGTCTGAGTAATTATTAATCTTTCAAGCGAAACTCTTCACAACAAAATCAGGCATGCGTTCTCTTCGCGATGTACCTAACTAGAACTCACACAGGACTGATAGTATCTCTTCACATTTTTTAATCGAGAAATGCTGGATAAATTTTTATAAAATTTGGTATGACATTTATAAGATTTAAGGTAACCCAAAACTCATATTTTTAATATCCTACATTTGGTAGTAAGAACACAGCAGACGCACAAACTTCTGAGGTGGGTGCGACACTAGTGATGCTTAATATAGGCTCCTGCAATGATGTTTTCTGATAGAAAGAGTATCTCGATACTCCGTTTTAAAGTATTTTGTTATGAACAGTTGGCTTCTGATATATTAATCGGCATATCAAGAATAAATAATTCATGTCCGTGTATTTGTATAGACGGTAATAGTGCAAAACACAAATTGTCCACTTTTATAAGTAACAAGGTAGGTAGATAAGAGCTCACGAACACAGTATATTTTTATTTATTGCGTTTAAATGAGGGCCGCATTATTTTAAACATGTTGTTAAAATGATAAATTATGATTTTGTTCGTGACCAAAAATTTGTTTTGTATAAGTAGAATCTAAACTTTATGTATTAGGCTTCAGTGCAATATTTAAGTAGAATCTGAACTTTATGTATTAGGCTTCAGTGCAATGAAAAATTCTGGAGTTAAATTATGAATACATAAACATGTTAAATTTGAAATCATTAATTAAGTTGAACATATCCTGGGGTTATTCACAGGGAGGTGTGTAAACATTACATTTATAGTCGAACTGTAATATTTTTCATTCAAACATCTTCTCATCACGTAGGAGTATCCAGAATGCATGTCTGCTCAGCCAGTGGTCACATCGTGTTTGGAGTTTTCAGTGGAATATATAAATGTTGTCTCATAGGCTAGGGCATATGTAGGTTAAAGTGTACCAGTTGTTTATAAATGAAGCTTTGCCCATGGCTTTCCTGTTACTAGTTGCATTAAATAAGCCGTCTGATTGATAATTGCTGTCAATATTAACAAGTTGATAAGTGAGCGGCATTTAGTAACACTGGCAGATACAGGAAAGCAATTTTTTCTCATTAAAATGTACCTGAAAGCCGTTATAGTTTGTCATGACTGTTTGCAGTGGGTTTATCCAGTTCTCGTTACTGTTTTATATTAACTGACAAACTGGTCTACTATTTAACCGGATAACTGGTCGTCCTAACTGACGTCACTTTTGCTCTGAATGACAGCTGTGCCAACGAAGTGCACACTATTCGTGTATCAACAACAACTTTGCATCTTGGTTTGTCCTTATTTTGTCGCAATCTTTCCCTCCCATCCTTCGTACAAGCAGACGTTGGTCATTTTCTTCGTTCTACTCTATACTTCCTGCATCTGTCCTATGTTTCTGTAGCACTAATTAATCCAAAAAATGTTCCCACGATAATCGTGGCCCTCATTTGAGGACGTTCTGTGCATGAGTTCATCAGTTCAACTTAGCATTTATTGACCACGCCGCCGTGAATTATAAAGAGTGTGAAAATCACCCTTGCAGCTTCCAGACTCCGTGTTACATGGTATTTATAGATATATCGATATCTATCAACGAATTTTGTTTTGTGGAATGTGAATTGTCATCAACGGGTTGAAAATTTCTGCCAGTCTATCAACGAATTTTGTTTTATGGAATGTGAATGGTCATCAACGGGTTGAAAATTTCTGCCATTGGAACGTGTTACGAGCCGGTCCTCTCCGGTTCAAAACTTCATGCCCAATTTCTATTAAGACTGGCTGCTAATAAGGTGTTACTTCTTATGACTGAAGGGGCTGGGTGACAAACAGCCCAGCGCAGTGACCAGAACATCTCAAAAAATTATCCCACCAATAACTTTGGACATGGGATAAATTTGCAGTAATTTTCCGATTGTAACTTTGAGTTATATACTGGCCCTCCAAGGTTCAATGAAGGAGATACGAGCGACGATATAAGAGTACAGCAAGGGATACATTTTAATATTATCACCTGTTGTTCATATGTCATCAAAACTACAAGCTGTTGTTTGTCACTTTGAACTTATTGTAATTGTGGATGATAATAAATAAACTGAATTTTTTTACGGGAATTAAAGTTTTTGAGTCTCTAGTGTACTATTTTCATTTGCTACATTGACATCCAAGAAAGGGAAAGTTTAGCGGAGGCCTTTTTAAATATTGTTTAATGCCTCAACAGCATCAGATACAGTTCAACGTAACCTGTACGAATTAAGTTGTACAGAAATCTTTTCTGCATCGTTGCGAAACAGCGCATTTGGTCCTCGGACAAATATAATTGCTTGTCCCTGCTACAGAGTCGTCCCTGAAAGTCGATAGATATCGCTAAATGTCTTGTAGTGGTACTATATTCCTATAAGTTAGGATGATTAGCCTAAACGAAGCATGAACTGGGAAGAAGAAGAACATTGGCACACTATAGGAAAATAGTTTATGCAACATTTTGATTGGAAATCCTAAAGGGAAGTGGCTATCTTGGAGACCTAGACGTAGATGGGAGGAAAATATAAGAATATATCTCAGAAGAACAAGGATCAATCTTATTTAGATGTCTTGATCTTGTTGGAATTGTATTTCCACAATTTCTGGACTGGATCAGTAACAAGTCATAAAGAAATGCCGTGAACCGTGATTTTAAAGCATTCATAACCGTAATTACAATAGCCCACAATTAAATCAAGCTAAGTGAACGTCAATTATAACATTAATTAAGACTTATTAGTATGAACATTCCTCCCGTTCTTCAAAATTTTAACTGACCTCTTCTCATGAGAATATTCAGACAAATACAGAATGTCTCAAAAATGTGTAAGCACCAGTCGTTTAGTGACCACTTGTCAGTTAATTCCTCGCCGCTGGAAGGATACTGAAAAATTAATTCATCTTGTTTTCAATGAGAAGGCTTTGTATGACCAAAAAATGAAAACTTATCACAACAGAGAGGTTTCAAGGAAGTTATGGCAAAAAAATAGTGACGTTTCAAGTGAGTAAATATTGCAGTTTAAGTTTATTACAAACTCTTCCTTGCTACACCAGTACAAATTCTACATTTATGTTTGTTGAAGTAGTGGATTGTGTGTGGTACGGATAATTAGAGAACGTTGAACTGTCAGCTAACGGCGGTGATTTGCACACCTACACTAGATTCGTTGATCCACCAAGTGCCAATGTTGACGTATGTAATGATTTCGTTTGTTAAAATGTATTTCCTTCATTCATTGAATTTATGGATACGTCTTTTTGGACATCTCTATACAGCCTATGCTTTCGTTTTTCCTTCATATGCCTCTATTCTGTTTCACGCCCACTTCCTTCTTAATGCCTTTGTTTGTTTTTTTAATTTTCTCTCTGTATTTCTTTTCATATTTAACAACTCCAAAAGAACGTGTTTCATTCCGTATTCCATTGATTTCAGATGAAGACATTAACCTTTTTACACCACGAAGTTTGTAGTCTAATATAGATTAGTAAAAGTTTTAATAGCGATTTAACAAATCATGACTTCGTACGAAAGATAGTAGACTTAAGGAGAACAAATGTTTAAGAAGTAATTTTTTGTTCAAGCCTCTTCACACTTTCTGTCTGTAACTTTATTTATCTTTCATTGCAGTAGAGTTGTAGATGACAGGGTGGGAAACTTGGACGCCTTCACGTGTTATTTAAAGCAAAGCTTAACAGACTGTGGTCGACAAGCACGAGAAATTTAGATAGAAAGAAATTTATGACTAGAATTTTTGTGTGCCATATGTATTTCAAGAAAAATTGGCCACAAATAGCAGACAAGTGGTGACCTTATAGTAAATCCTATTATGTTAAAAATTATACCATTTACGTCCGAATTCGGCAGATTCATGGCAAAGCAACAGCTGTGGAAAAATTTCTGGAGGCCTGGTACGCCAGGAGTATTTTTGCACATGTTCTCCTGTTAATGTGTTAAAGTGTATTCGAGTAGTTTATCAGAGTCCAGTGACAAGATCTTGTAAATATGGCGATTAATTTAGAGTTTTGTGATGATACGAACATACCTAATCGGTCGAACGGTCCTTACTATGAGTTTGGTCATTTGAGATCGTGTATCATGAATGTGAGCCCTAAGTTTAGCTGGGCCTAAGTAATTGGTTCATTTTGTGAGATGTCGTGTTCTTACGGCTATGAATACGAAGGAGGCAGTCTTCTGGTATTTTGCGCCATATAGTCTGGTAGAAGTTTACAGACGTTTCAGAGGTGGTTACTGCCTTCATCATCAGGGAGGTGAGTAAGCCGCGTGCGAAAATGTAGTTTAAGATATAAAATATGACGTCATGGCTTCAAGGACGTGCCAGTTCTGTGCTCACACCCAAGGAAGCCGATGTTAAGAATGTGTGGATTTTTACCTCCGCTCTTCTTGGTATAGTCTTTTTGATTTGGTGGTATGGCACCTCAATAGTATTTATATATGTACATTTATTTATAATTTACTATATGTTAGAGTAAGTGACAGTTTGGTCTGTGCCTCAGAGATCATCGGTAGGTTACCGCCGTGATCATCAGAGCGATGTGCATTTGTAATATCAGAACCTGTTTGAATACAAGCCTCGCAAAGTGTTCTTGTATTCTTTACACTGCGAAGTGATTATTTTGTTTTTTTTAAAGCTTTCGAATCTTGTTCAGGTAGTTTTTATGTTGGAATTATTTAAGATTGCATCTGTTCGTCGTACCGTTAGCTGTTCGTATTGTTGTTTTAAATCTCAGTAGCCATTTGATATAACAATGATTTTAGCACCATTTTAATCGCGACAAAATACATAGCTGACAGTTAAGATTATTATCACACATCCGTTTTACAAAATGTTTTGTTTTAGTTGCATTCAAAAACATGTATAGTTTATTTTTAGGTGGATCGTAATAAGCATATATCGTAAATAATAACCAAATCTAATCATAAAATTTGAGTTTCTCACGAAAGTGGCTGTCTTCACGGTTGTCGCGCTATGTATTCTGATAGAAATTTTCTGACATTACAGAGGTACTTGCTGCCTCCATTTTCTCCAGTTCATTAAAACGCAACTGTCATTGTCACTCGAGAGTGCTAGAACAGAATCGCATAACGTAATTTTAATCGATTTTTCAGTCAGTGGTTTCAATTTGTTGAGATCATCTAATGGGCGCTTAAAGTTTACATTAAGCGATTTAGGATTTGAGACTTTCGCGGCTAGTACAATCAATAAAATCTTCTCGGGCCTGGCGACTTCCGAGGATCCAGACACATCAGAACCCTGAAGATGGGGACAGAGTTTGTTCCCGAAACGTCGGTTTACTACGGTAACCAGTTAACGCGGCTGATTGGCCGAAAAGATTTTATTGATTAAGCGATTTATTTATACCTACGTATTGATCAGTCGAGTAACAGTAATAGATCTACTAAAATGTTTACATATGGGTATAGAACCTACCTGAATCTTAAACCACTTTTGAGCATCTGGTCATAAGACTGTATAACCTGTTACAGTTAACTGGGAACAATCAACGTCAGTTTGATGCTAATCAAACAGTTTGCTCGTTTATCTTCTAATAAAACTACCATCATTATTCATTCGGCAACGGTTGATGTGTATAGTGGATTCAGAAGGCAAATGGCTTCTTGCTTGAAATTCCTGTCTCTCATCACGTAGCAAATACAAATAAAATTAATAATTTATAAAATTATTTCCAATTCGCTAACTAACAAACTAATTAGCAAACTGACTCTGTGATAGTGAAATCCTTGAGCTTCAGCAACATTAATAGCTACTGAAGATCGCCACTGGACACTATGGTGAGCCAGTTCTATCCATCTCCCACCTTTACATTCAGCTTTAATGATGTTTTCTATCTGTCAGTTATCAAGAGGTTTTACCAGCCGAAGGTGTTCAGCTTTTTCCTTTCTGAACATCTCATTCATTCTAGCTTCCTTGATTTCGTTGCTAAGAAATTAATTAACTCCAAGAAACAGAGTCCTTCTCGAGAAACTACCAATATACTCGGCTAACAAGAAATTCCCCGCCTTTTACAAAACCAGAAGTCGCGTTGTCGTGTTCACAAGAGCCTGCCACCGGTCTCCATCCTGAGCCTGGTGACTCCAATCCACATCCTCCAACCGTTTTTCCCTAAGACTAATTTTAATATTATCCTCCCATCTGCACTTACGTATTCAGAATTAACTTCATTTCATTACAGTGAGTGAGCTGTAGGAATCTAAATTCCCCATTAGTAAGATCCTACATTCAATGTCACATTTCAATCTACAGGGTGGGTGGGAAGTAAGTAGGCATTGAGAAGTGGTTATAACCTCTATATTTCCAATGTATATCGATTATTTAATGCCTACTTACGTCCCACCCATCCTGTATATAAGTAATATTTGCTTGGTGAATTATAAATCATGAAATTACTGAAAGGACGCTGTCATGACATATTATAGCTTTTCATCACACCACGAGTTTGTAGTGTCTGAGTAAAACCGTCCGTGTCTAGAATCGAATTCGTTTCCTCTCGAATACAAACCAGAAGTTCTAATCATAAAGATAACGTCTTAATGTCTCTAGAACTGCTTAATGAAGATTCTTTCTCTGTTTCAGGGGGTAGTTTGGAGGAGGCGCGCATGGAGTCGGGGGGCCATCTGGGGGGTCCTGGCGGAATGCCCCCGGGCTCTCTGTATAATAGTACGGGGGGCGGAGCCCCTCGGTCTAACAGTAGCAGTAGTTCTGCTTCACCGCCGGCTTCAGCCCCAACGCCATCAGCTAATGCAGCAGCCATGTTGGTTGTACCTCAGCCAATAAATGCGTCCAAGATGGGCCAACAGCAGGGGAGTATCGTGTCCACGAACGGCGGTACGGGACGAAAGTATCAGTGCAAGATGTGTCCGCAGGTAAGGGAACACGTATTTCGAATACTGTTTGTCGTGCATTTGATATATCACTTTTGTCCACCTTCTCCCTGTACATTGTAGCTTGAGAAATGCAACTTAGATCTAGAGGCCACTGAACATTTTACTCCCGCGGACAGACACTCCCGTATCACGTATTATATATGTCGGTCGAAAACTATGGCGCAAAGTTGTTTTTTCTCTCCTAGCTCATGTCATGTTCAGTATATTCCTACAGAGATAACAGAACACAGAAGCCCAAATATGATTATTTGACTTTTTAAAATATAGTTGTCGAAACGTCTTTGGCAAAATTTTTGGAATTTGGGAGTTTCCCCATAAATTTTCAGTCTGGCTTGAATATGTTAACTGAACCCACTGGCCCAAATACATAGAATATGCTTTATATAAATATTTTTAAATGGTATTTTAAAAATCGGTATCACGTATCAAGGTTAGGGAACAAAAATGATGCTTACATTTTTTTATATTTTATATATAAATCATGTAGTTGTTGAAATTTTAATACATTAGTCCCAAGCTGAAAATTTGTATGAGCTTAAGATTTTTATCTCAAACATTTGTATAAGTGTGAAATAAAATCTCGAGCAATGTGTTTTTTTTAGGACTGCAAAGTGTAATTAATGACAGTTAGTAGGTAAAAGTATGCTGTGGTCTATATTAAGAAGCGGTCTTAGCTTCTTCTAGTCTGAACCAAATAAACCTTGAAGTCAGTTTCACAGATTTATAGCGGAAAGTAGGCTTTTTCTCGGTGACTTGTGAGAGATTGTATTTTGAGAGTGCTATTTTGAAAAGTAATGTAACAACACGTACCGGCAAAATCTTTTAAAGAATACTTTTCTGCAAATTCGAGAGTAGCGGGAATAATAAATTCATCATTATGCAGTTTAATGATACATTTATGTACATAATTTTGTCTTAAAAATACCATAAATGAAGGTAGCCCTTAAACTAGCTAAATACGGACACAAATACACGGAATTTGTAAGTAGGTAATAAAACTGATAAAAGATTCTCGGGTTACAAGCCGCGTCTGATGGCTGAACGACAAAAATTCATCAACTTCAGTCGCCACGAAAGCTTCAATTTATATGTAATAAACTGTACACATACAATTGCTCGTGGGCTATGAAATCAAACTAAGGACAAAACATACATTTCACATAGCCGCCGTCTTGTAACTCATTATGCAAAAGTTACTTTTTTTTAAAATGATCTAATCCTGTATTAACATACATATCGCTCCCCACGTCAGAAGTTGATGCGAGCGTCGTAAAAATATTGCTCAGGTAATGAAAGTTTCACCAATTGCTCAAGACGTTATTCGTGCAGAGGGATACACGAATTTTACAATGATTTAAGCCAATATTTTATACAGCATTATAGCGACCTTGCCCCATTTCGTTGGGTTTTATATAACGTGTAAGCCTGTAATCTGATCGTACAGTAAAGAACGCCTGTATGGACGCTGTAAACATGAATATTTCGTTTTGTGTATCGACTGGACTGGCATGGTGACCAGTTCTTGCTGTAGAACAAGGACTGGATTATTACATGAAATTGGATGTGGTTGGATGGGTGACTGGTACATTTCTGAAGAGAGGAAGGGTTATTGCTGGCGTTAAGGGACCCCTTAAGATCACAGGGGTTACGCCAGAGAATATCACCGCCTTTTGGGAAGGGGAGGTTGGCATTTCATACTAACATAATCATCTCAGGCCGTGTCCCAATGGTCGGCCTCAACATCGAAATGACAGTCTTTGAACACCAATCCATACTTTTGAGATTTCACGTTTCCATGGCAATGAGAAAGAAGACGATATTATTTTAAAATGTTGCGCCGTGTAGTCTGATAGAAATTGATAAACTTTTCAGAAGTAATCTTTGCAAATATGGAAGCAGTGTAACCTCTGAAACGTCGGTCAATTTCTATCAGACTACGTGGTGCAACATTTTAAAAGAATGTCGTCTTCTGCCCACAGACGTTGTTTAAGGCTACACTGAGTAATTAAGGAAATATCGTTGGTTTCATGACGTCTAGCTATAATGTTTTAATATTTCTTATTCTGTAGATTCAAGTACGAATCTCCATCGAAACACCGAATATCCTGATAAGTAGATAGGCAGGTAGATGTTCAGGTACGCAGATGAGTAGGTAGATAAATGATAGGAAGTTGTTATATTTGACCGATTTTGACTAGCTGGATTTCTCGCTATACAATTTCCGTTTAAATTCGCATCTCATGGTCGCCACTGTAGTGACACAAAGCAATTTCGTGTCGCACATTCTGCAGTGTTGTCAAGTGTTATATAATGTGAGAGTAATTACTCGCAAATTGCAGCACTGTGTAGACGGGGAGACGCGAGAACTATTTTTCTACATGGAATAAAAATATTATTATTACAGTAATTCTAGCGTTGTGGTCGCTGTGAATTATTTAGCTTGAGGGGTAAAATAGTTGCAGTATGGTGCAGTGGGGTGGAAAAATGTTCAACTGCCGAGGTTTCTACCCTGTTAATTAAGTACATTGCTGTCGGCACACCTATGGAAGGGGTATACTGCAGGGTAGTGTAATTTGTGTATACTTATTTAGTGAAAGAGTGAATTAAGATATTAAGATATTAACCCTTTCAAAATCAATGGTAACTGTAATTACCACCCCCTCTAACATGTAGTAAATCTACAGTTATTGTTACGTATGGTTCGAAATATGAACAGTTATTATTTCCTTTGTAATGGCTCTGCTGTGTTCTCTTCGAGGTATGATCTAGATTTTTAAATGTCATAAGGCAAGTTTAAAGAGGGAACGATAGGCTATTACACATTAATTTTCTTGGAGAAAATAATTCTCGTTACTGAGATATTTTATACTTTTATTGCTTGAGCTATCTTTCATTATCAGTTTTAATTTGTTGTAGCTATTCGTACACATCTCTGCAAGTGTTCGTCATTAAGACACGTCCTTATTTCTTGATTTGACGCTATTAAACTGAGCAATTATTCGCAGCGACAGTTACAGGCAAACACTAACGACGTTAGCAATTTTTATTTCGGGATATCAGGTAACTATTTCTAATAACAGGGCAAGAGAGTTACACAGCATTACAAAATATTTACGCGGGTCTCACAACAAAGATCGGCCGGCCACATGGAGTGCGCGGACCGCGGATTGAGAACCCCTGACCTAAAACTTTACCAAATTTAACATTTGTTGTGCCCCCATCTGCAGGGTGTTAAAAACAAATGAGAATATTGACGCCCTAAATATAAAGACAGTGTATTTCTCCGAAACGTTGGTACCTATATATTAGTCAACATGGCTCACAACCCAGAACATTATGGTCATATTTATCGTTGCGAGAACCTCATCTTACAAACAGAAACCAGAATAATTAGTTCTTCTAACCGAGGTATCTCGCGCGTAGCATTCAAAAGGTTACAATATTTGGCCAACAGAATGCTGTCGTGTTGTATGACAGATTCTGGTACTTAACTGCCCAGGTAGTTGATTACTGACCCCTAATAGTGACGAGGCTTGGAAGTAGTTAATAGTTCTCAGAAACAGAAGGTAACAGCTTGCAGAAGTAACTCAAGTGATTTAAGTTGTAAGTGCGTGCAGCTTTGTAATTTATACTTTTTCTGGTATCATTAGGGTGCTTAAATCGGGTTTGGATTTAAGAGACGTGGTTGAAAAAAGGCATAGTTATTTTTATGGAGATAAGCAGGACAGTATAAAGTGTATACTGGAGATGCAAAATGGGAAATTTTGTTCACGTTTAAGGGAAATAGAAGTTGGATGCACTGTTTTCTTTGCAGCACTGTTCGTTCAGTTTATTTTTGGGGAAAGTTTTGCTTTCTTTTCCTCGCCGTAAATTCCTTTGTAACACGCGAAGACACGAAAAACTGGAGACAGAGACAAGGCGTGAGATGTAAGAACTCCACCACCACAATTATTTTTGAATTGAAATTTTAACAAGGTTAATATCGCAGTTGTATGTGTACGGATGCTTGTAAATCTCGCGATCGTAACCCAAGGACTTCCTGTATAAATGACATAAATTTCGGCCAGTTTTGTTTTCCGTTCTGCGAACTCGATGATGGGAGCGCAGGTCTTGTAAGTTGCCCCGGGTCCAAAAATAACTCGTCCCACCTCTGGTGATGTAGCTTGGAACTAATCTTGCCAAGTGAGTTGTTTTCCTTATTTATCCGATAGGTGAGTTTTATTCTAACGGAGCATAGTACAGAGTGTTTCAATCTATTACGATAGAAATTCGTTACTTTTTGCAGTGCGAATATCTGGCGTCTGTGCCGCTATGACTAGGAAACACGGTAAGCGAGACAATGATCGCCCATAGCGGAAACGCCGTGTCGCTCCGCCAGCGAAGTCGCCGAATATCCACACTGTACGTCGTGGCTGAGCGCTCTGCTTTTTAAACAGACTGTAAGAAACGATTTCCGGTTGACTGCATACTCAGAGAAGTAATTAGCATCAGGCAATCCTTGCGATCTAGCTAATTGAGAATGAGGCGGGATAAATGTCAACATGGCTTCTCAGCGCATCTAGAAATGTTATCGTGTCTAAGTTGATTTCACGTTATGTCCTGTTTAATTTAGACATCATATGATTTATTGTAGCTACATTCAGTTCAGTCCCAATGTAATCACTCTATAAAGGACAGTGGTAACTATATATACCACGTACTGTAGCCTTTAATAACTCGATGTTTCGTTTGTAGCATTTCCGATTCGTTCTCAGAATAAACAGCGTTTTTTCACTAAACATCCGGATTATATTTGTAACAGAGATGCGGTGTGTTTTCTTAGAAGTAGGAACCGAGTTCTTAAATGTATGTTATATAAGCGTCGAGCTAAGAAGAGATATACGAAATTAAAGTTACAAATGCGAGACCAAACAAGATGGTTGGAATGGTTTTGTGTCCCGTGTAGATAAAGGCCTTCCAATGAGCTGATCCCCTGTCTGAAGGATTGTTCTCGAAGTTTATTACGAATCGGAACAGACAAAAACATCAATCCGACATACTAAGAAAGAACGATTAGTAAGAATGAAATATTCACGTACTCCCAGAATTCTTTGACAATGATAACAGGAGGATTGAAGATTTCCGTGTAAATTGGAGGGACCGGTTTTAAGAGCGTTTGGTTATAAGAAAATGTTTTAAAATGAAAATTTGGCAATTATTTGACTCTGAAATAAGAAAGTTAGTAGCTATGTGAATGATACACGGTGTAATATTAAAATAGAGCGAAGGAAAATCTTTTGGGATGATTTTAGATGGATGTCATGACGGTGATGAAACTTCGGGTTCGATATCAGTAGGAATTTCTTTATTGATTTGTTAGTGTGCTATGTTGTTAATTAGTTAATTAACGAGTCGGTTGGTCTAAACATGTATCAGACCAATCTGCTTACATCCAGAAACGAACAATTAAATTTCTTATGCTACTTTGGACTTGTTCTCACCCGGATTTCCTGATGCTACTATTATGAGGTTCTCCGGACATCGCCACATTGGGACGCAGCCGAACTGACTAATAGCGAAGGGGTACAGTGGAGTGGGGAAGGCGAGATTCATATGTGTAAGGATGCTGTGGGTCGCATTCCACAGACTGGAGCCCCACTACAGTATGTCCAAGAGGGAAGTTCTCTTCCATTATAGAACCAATTTATTGATGTTCTAGACAGTTTGTGACGAGCGTTGTGGCAAACAGACTTCTGGTTTAGTTCAACACTGTACTCGAATCGTTAGACGTTTTACGTCAGTAGCAGAGTTATAATGTGTGTGTTTGTGTGAATAATTTGTGTCACTAAATGTTTAACGGGGTCTTTCAGACACCAACCAAAGTTTTAAGTTTCACTCTGGTATTTTAATCCGATGGTTCATAAACCCTAACATGAATGTTCATGAAGATATCTCCATCATCAGGACGATCATCGCCCTGATGATGGAGGCAGCAAGGACCTCTGAAACGTCGGTAAAATTCTACCACAGTACACGGAGCTACAACCCAGAAGACAGTCTTTGGATTCTGTACTTCGCTTTTCTTCACCTCTTCGCTTCCACTTTTTATCACATTCTACTTTGTTTCTTTCTTCTCTTTGTCGTTTTCGTATTTGTCTCCCTATATCAGTTTCTTTATCTCTTCCATTATCTGTTGTTTCCTCCTCCCTCCTTCCTTGTGTCTTCTTTACTCTCTTTCTGCCTTATTTATTTCTAGCTTCATTACTGTTTTCGTCCTGTTTCTATCTTTTTATTTCTGTTTTCAATTACCTCTTCTTTGCTTTCCGTCTTTCTACCTCAAGTTCCCGTTCGAGTTTTCACCTTTCTGTTTTCCTTCTATCCGTTATCGCTTTCTTTCAGTTATCATTCCATGTTGCTTTTCTTTCGTCCTTGCCGTTTCCTTCCGTTTTGTCTTCCAATTCTTGCTGTTTTGTTTCCATATTTTCTTCTTCCGTCCTTCGAGCACCTAACTCTTTGCAACTCGCCCTACTTTGTAATAACAGACCGGTTTACCACTAATGAAGCTTCAAGGGGCAACAAGAAAAAAAAATAATAAAAAAAACATAAACAAGACCTTGAATTTTCAAGAAGGCGTAATTTAGTCCAGAAAACACTTGCAGTTTACCCAGGCACTGGGGTTATTAAGGCGCTTAAGTACTGAGTCGTGTTGGTCCAGAAACACAAAGTTTAAACTTTATACAAAGCCACTGTATAGTGTAACGAAGTCCGATAAGATATATTACTGTAATTTACCATACCGCTCTGCAGGTAAGTGAATATGGGTCTAATGAAACATTTCGTTTGAGATTAATTTAAAATGAAAGATGGGCCGTGTAAGGTTGTTTTAGTCTAAGAGAGGTGAGACTTGATAGGTTGTCAGAGGCATTGAATGTGATCTGTGTTATGAAATGGACAAAAGACGAAAAATCAGCAAATCTACGGGAATGAAGAACAAGAATACAATTGAAAAATGAGTAAAAAAAGGAACGATGATAACAAAGATGAACCTCAGATTTGAGGTTCTCACGGCAGATAATTTGATAGTGGTCTTCTTCGTGACTCCGCGGCGTCGAAGCCAGAAGATCACATTCTACAAGAAAAGTGACTCCGCGGCGTTAAAGCCAGAAGATCACATTCTACAAGAAACAAACCAACATATGATGAACGAAGGGAGAAATTAAGTAGATAACGCATTTCTATAGTATATTTAATCGAATATATTTTGTAATACATAGTCATATATAAGATATTTATTAGGCTTATGCCCATGTAAATGCAGGTCCATATTCCTCGCAAGCGTCTCAGAGCATTTAGCATCCGTTTTGTCACTTGTCTTTATCAAGAGGAATTTATATCAGCTGCTGTTAGAAAAGATACGTGTAATCCTGGTACAAAACTTGCCTATAGATCGAAACGCTGAGATTAATCGCCAGCCAATTCTTCACAGAGTTGCTTGCTATCTGTGCATCACGAATCTTGGGAGGAGATTCACGAGGTTCACAGCTCACGCAGACCTTTTCATAAGTCCATTCTCGTATCAGATGTGAATTATCTCGAAAACGACACATCATAAGAAGCTGTACATGCCATTGCATGTTTAAGTTATTACAGCAGGGGTGTTCAAAATTCTGGCCTATGTCAAGTTCAGATACTCATATTGGTAACAGTAAGGAAGTTGTTGTGGCCTATTTTAATATACCGTGTCAGCATCCCTCTTCGAAGAACTGAGGAAAATGTCGGAAGACCTTAGTCTCAGATTAAATTAAATCCATATCCGCCCTTACGATATACGAAGTTCACGTTTATGTTTTAATTTCCTTAAAATTGTTCTTCCATCACGTATTTTGAAAATATATATAATTACCGTTTTAAAATTTTAATTTGTAACGTTTTTCATACGATTAGTATTGAACAGAAACACGGAATATAATTTTGTCGATCCATGCGTTGTGTTATCTGAGCCACTATTATCTTTTCAACAGCAGATTTGCAAAGTTTAAATGAAATGCTCCTTGTTCCTAAAGCACTGCATTTTCGGGGAGCGAAAGTAGGCAAACAATTTCAACAGATTCACGCTTCAGCCACCTTTCTGGGAGCGAAAGTAGGCAAATTTCAACAGATTCACGCTTCAGCCACATTACCTCCATAAACAAATGGGTGCCGGTTTCCGCTGGAATTGCCTGCCAGTGCGTGGTAGCGAGGAAAAATGAACT
>NW_019060230.1:997264-1035059 GCF_000696155.1 Zootermopsis nevadensis
TTGACAAGTCGTGTAACTGAGCTGCCTCGGCTTAAATTATCTGCAGCAAATGAAATGGTCGGTAAGGTGTTCAAAACCTCAAGGAACGCATTTGGTAAGTACGAGGATGTCTACTCGAAGTAGCAAGCTTTTATTTGCCTCTTGGTTTCTTCAGAAATAGCACAAGGTTGAACGAAATAATAATAGGTAAGACGAGAAGGCGAAGCGTAAATTTACAACATTGGCTACCCTCTTCGTAAAAATTCATGGCTTTCAAATAGCCTCAGGGATATTCTTTGTGTAATGGGATTTTATATACTTGCTAATTATGTATTATTCATGATTTGAATGGTACCACAAATTATTCCTTTCATGACTTCCTACTCAAAGCGAATAGAGCAAATTCTGTTTCTGAACATAATCTCAAAGTAAATTTGACAATAAAGCAACAGAGCATCATTGTGAATACGTAATAATTATTTTTAACAATTTTTCTTACTTGGTAACTCTCTTGCACGGTAGCTAAATGCTCGTATCTGCATTCTACATTTACCTTTCACGAGGTAAATCACTGTAATAATTTCCTTGCTTCAAATTAACTCAAAACATTATGGAGACTTAACCTGTTAAAATTATACTCATTCTATAAGAAACATGAACATAGTGAATTTTTCCGTAGATTCACCGTGATTATTAAATTATAACTCGGTACGATCAGACCTACCATTCTAATGAATTTTTACCATTTTGACTGCAGAGGCGTAGGCGTAGGCGTGAAATGGAGAATATAACGGGGCTAGCATAATATTTACTTTTATTCCTATCTATTAGGGTGATTAAACTGATGAAACAAGAAATATCTAAAGAAGAGTTTTAAAAATGTAATGGAGATAGGCCATATGGAAAGCCGAGATGGGAGATTGATGTTAAAATTGGCTTTAAAGGACTGCTGTGAAAATTTTATTTAATATGGTAGGCTTATCCAGAGTTTTCTGAGAACGGTGATGAATTATTCTAAGAATGTACAGCCGTTATTTCTTTAAACAGCGTTTACTAATTGATCATTGCAATATAGACGCGTTATGTTTTTTTTTGACGTAATCGAAGGAACTGAATCGGTATATATTATTAGGTTTTCCTCACTCTTCAGCGTGGGCGAACACTTTATGGGTTCATCTATTCTGTTTATCACAACCTGCTTAAAGCAGTGTCGCTGTTGGAGCATTACTTATGACACTTTTGTACTACAAGCGTTTAAAACGTTGTAGCTACCGGAACTCTTATGATTCAATAACGCACTTTTGCTGAAATTAGAGGTGAGATGCGTGTTGCAGCATACAGATTTTCATATAGCCCATGTGTTGGCAGCAGTGGACGAAATGCGAATTCCCGTGAATTACGTCGAAGTGCAGGCTGAAGGTAAGGCCTTTGTAGGGAGTGAAGTGTAATCCATCATGGAACCAACTATCCATACGGTGACAGGACTAACGTCTTTTTGATATGGAAATGAGATTAGTGATGGTATTTTGTAAACTCTAAGTAAGCGAGCCAGTGGAATAGGGGAGTCGTAGAATTTCTTTTTTAAAGAAAAGGAAAGCGTGGATTGGTGGATAAGAGGGAGGCTGCCTGAGGGTGAGTGTCCCCAGGAGTATGAATGGTGAGAATCTGTAAACGTAAAGAGAGAAAAATACATTTCCGTGCACGCATGGCAGACACAATTGCTTCTAAAAAACTTGGAGTAATCGAAACAAATTTCAGTAAGAGGCTTAAAGACAAGCAAGCGAGGCTGTGTAATGTTTCTTTTTAACACGTAATTTGAGTAAATGAACTAACTTTATGCTTAGACGTTTTCTTGAAGTGGTCATAGTTGTTCAGCTGGTCTTGAAGTTCACTTTCTTTGTGGAACACAAAGGTTCATTACCCCGCTATTGGGCCATAAGATAGGACAGCTGCATCCAGTCCACAGCCTTATCATCTGTTACTCTAAAATCTATTTCCATATAATAATGAAAATCTGAAGTCTTGTAGCATTCTAACGTATTATTGTACGCTTCGGCTATCTCCGATTTAAAATATCCCAACATCGTTCTATGAAGGGCTGTTACAGCATGTCAGTGCACTTAAATACAGATGGTTCGTGATTCTGGAAGCGAGTCGCGGGTTTGCCTAACCTGGCAGGATTAGTAGTTATCCCCTTGACGATCACGTTGGTTGTGGCTGGCTGTAGTGCATGACCGACATAAGAATCTTTAAGTGTAACGTAACTGAACTCAAAAAAGTAAAAGATATTACAGCTACCATAGTTATATTTTCGCCACCTCACATAATTCTGAGCATGATTTATCAGTTTTGCTAATCTCCCCCACATTGAGTCTCTCATCTACTTCTAGGTCTCAAAATGGACTCTCTTGCCAGACATTTCAACTAAATCTTCATAATCTTTATTCTCGGCTCCGTCTAGTCGCAAGCGATTAATCGACTTGCTTAAGAAGCTTCATAGTACAAAGCTTTGGTTGGGTTGTCGATATTCGTCCGATCATAAAATTCTGTTCTTACGGAAGACAAAGAAAGGTTAATCTGCCTTTTAGTGTCCGTTTTTAGTGGCCAGCTGACCATATTTCTGATTAAGATCTTTGTCTTCTTAAGAACGCTGCTGCAAGAAGGTAACACGAGGAACACTAGTACTAAATCTCCATACCCGGGAAGAAGGGAGTGGCTACAAGAAAAATTTAGTCTGATAATTTTCTTTGCTAATTTTCTACATAACAAGAACATTAAAACACAACATTTACAAATAATCATAGCTGAACTCATGCAATGCAGATTGAAGTCGTTTCGCAAGATGTGTTCTTCAGATAGCACGCACCACGTGTTCGTAGAGTCCCCTCGGCAGTTCACTTTGCATAGCCTTGCAGATCCCTGGGAAGTTCACCCACCTCTTGGTCCAGTCATACACAATTTTGAAACTAGCATAAATGCCATGGAGGCCTGTAGATGAAGCTTTCTTCCATTATTTTCTCTTCTTTGTGTGTGTCTGTGTTCTTGTTTCTCCTCACTTCAAATTGTCCATAAACACTGTTGTAGCAGACCAATGGTCTAGGTTACAAGTGTTTTGGTATCGACACACGACCATCAATGAAGAACGTTAGTATTGTATCACGCTACGCTCTGTTCTTCAGCCAAACGGAACAGAAGTGACATCTAGCGGCTTGAACCAGAATCAACCGCATTTGGCGCGGCCTTAGTATTCATACGGTATAAGTCCCCGCGCTTTTTGGAAACGTCAAAGTTTTCAGGTAATACATAAAATTAAATATGTTTCATAGTGCGACCCAACGTCACAAGTGAATGATTAGGATTCCTGTCTCGTATTCGAAAAGTCAGCGAATTTAAATCTAGGCCAGGGGACTGGCTGTCCTGATTGAGGTTTTACTCAGTCCCTCCAGGCAAATGCTGTTAAACTACCTTAAGTTACACCACGACCGTTTCCTCCCACATTCTTCTAATTCATTATTCATTAATCGTCCTGTCTTTAAAACGTCGTTAAATAAATGCATCCTACGTCCGAAATGGTAGTCAGAATGCAATCAATGACTTGACTGTTTTTTTTCAGTAACAAGATTTTGTGTCTTTTAGGTAGAATAATCTATATTCCCTCTTGTCACATAAACCGCCATAATTTTAGGCTAAAAAGTTTACGAGTTTAAACTGGCATTTAATCTTCCGAAGGTGGATTTCTTATTACGTGTTTTGGTATCCTCTGTAATCATACGGAAGATTTCTGCTGAGAAGATGCTTGAAGGCTCAACATCAGACAGCAGCAAGCAGCCTGCAAGAGACCGCGGGCGTTTTCACTTTGACTAAAGCGATTCCTCGAATTTCCGTTACGTCACATCCAAAGTAACCAACCAATACCACAAAATCTGTGTTGTCTTAATGCTAGACAAATGTTTGCTGCTGAATGTTCTATTCCTCTGTGAACTGTACAAGTGAAATCAAGTTCAGAACAGAATGGGACGTGAAATATACGTGCTAAGTAAAGTAAAAAGTTCTGGGAACAAGTAATGACGTCTACTTACTTCCCTTCAAATTTTTTAAGTATGTGCGGTGAATAATTATAATATTTACTGGTCTGTTTCTGATCATATGTTGCCTAGTACTTTTTACGTGTTTGTGATTGTTTAACTATGACAAATGTTGCATAAGCCTACAGAATTTGTGATTTGTTTGTGATATTCTTCGACGCAGAATTTTAAATTTCTGCGCTTGTGTGTGAGTGGTGATGAATTATTCTAAGAATGTACAGCCGTTATTTCCTTAAACAGCGTTTACTAATTGATCATTGCAATATAGACGCGTGATGTTTTTTTTTTTGACGTAATCGAAGGAACTGAATCGGTATATATTATTAGGTTTTCCTCACTCTTCAGCGTGGGCGAACACTTTATGGGTTCATCTATTCTGTTTATCACAACCTGCTTAAAGCAGTGTCGCTGTTGGAGCATTACTTATGACACTTTTGTACTACAAGCGTTTAAAACGTTGTAGCTACCGGAACTCTTATGATTCAATAACGCACTTTTGCTGAAATTAGAGGTGAGATGCGTGTTGCAGCATACAGATTTTCATATAGCCCATGTGTTGGCAGCAGTGGACGAAATGCGAATTCCCGTGAATTACGTCGAAGTGCAGGCTGAAGGTAAGGCCTTTGTAGGGAGTGAAGTGTAATCCATCATGGAACCAACTATCCATACGGTGACAGGACTAACGTCTTTTTGATATGGAAATGAGATTAGTGATGGTATTTTGTAAACTCTAAGTAAGCGAGCCAGTGGAATAGGGGAGTCGTAGAATTTCTTTTTTAAAGAAAAGGAAAGCGTGGATTGGTGGATAAGAGGGAGGCTGCCTGAGGGTGAGTGTCCCCAGGAGTATGAATGGTGAGAATCTGTAAACGTAAAGAGAGAAAAATACATTTCCGTGCACGCATGGCAGACACAATTGCTTCTAAAAAACTTGGAGTAATCGAAACAAATTTCAGTAAGAGGCTTAAAGACAAGCAAGCGAGGCTGTGTAATGTTTCTTTTTAACACGTAATTTGAGTAAATGAACTAACTTTATGCTTAGACGTTTTCTTGAAGTGGTCATAGTTGTTCAGCTGGTCTTGAAGTTCACTTTCTTTGTGGAACACAAAGGTTCATTACCCCGCTATTGGGCCATAAGATAGGACAGCTGCATCCAGTCCACAGCCTTATCATCTGTTACTCTAAAATCTATTTCCATATAATAATGAAAATCTGAAGTCTTGTAGCATTCTAACGTATTATTGTACGCTTCGGCTATCTCCGATTTAAAATATCCCAACAGCGTTCTATGAAGGGCTGTTACAGCATGTCAGTGCACTTAAATACAGATGGTTCGTGATTCTGGAAGCGAGTCGCGGGTTTGCCTAACCTTGCAGGATTAGTAGTTATCCCCTTGACGATCACGTTGGTTGTGGCTGGCTGTAGTGCATGACCGACATAAGAATCTTTAAGTGTAACGTAACTGAACTCAAAAAAGTAAAAGATATTACAGCTACCATAGTTATATTTTCGCCACCTCACATAATTCTGAGCATGATTTATCAGTTTTGCTAATCTCCCCCACATTGAGTCTCTCATCTACTTCTAGGTCTCAAAATGGACTCTCTTGCCAGACATTTCAACTAAATCTTCATAATCTTTATTCTCGGCTCCGTCTAGTCGCAAGCGATTAATCGACTTGCTTAAGAAGCTTCATAGTACAAAGCTTTGGTTGGGTTGTCGATATTCGTCCGATCATAAAATTCTGTTCTTACGGAAGACAAAGAAAGGTTAATCTGCCTTTTAGTGTCCGTTTTTAGTGGCCAGCTGACCATATTTCTGATTAAGATCTTTGTCTTCTTAAGAACGCTGCTGCAAGAAGGTAACACGAGGAACACTAGTACTAAATCTCCATACCCGGGAAGAAGGGAGTGGCTACAAGAAAAATTTAGTCTGATAATTTTCTTTGCTAATTTTCTACATAACAAGAACATTAAAACACAACATTTACAAATAATCATAGCTGAACTCATGCAATGCAGATTGAAGTCGTTTCGCAAGATGTGTTCTTCAGATAGCACGCACCACGTGTTCGTAGAGTCCCCTCGGCAGTTCACTTTGCATAGCCTTGCAGATCCCTGGGAAGTTCACCCACCTCTTGGTCCAGTCATACACAATTTTGAAACTAGCATAAATGCCATGGAGGCCTGTAGATGAAGCTTTCTTCCATTATTTTCTCTTCTTTGTGTGTGTCTGTGTTCTTGTTTCTCCTCACTTCAAATTGTCCATAAACACTGTTGTAGCAGACCAATGGTCTAGGTTACAAGTGTTTTGGTATCGACACACGACCATCAATGAAGAACGTTAGTATTGTATCACGCTACGCTCTGTTCTTCAGCCAAACGGAACAGAAGTGACATCTAGCGGCTTGAACCAGAATCAACCGCATTTGGCGCGGCCTTAGTATTCATACGGTATAAGTCCCCGCGCTTTTTGGAAACGTCAAAGTTTTCAGGTAATACATAAAATTAAATATGTTTCATAGTGCGACCCAACGTCACAAGTGAATGATTAGGATTCCTGTCTCGTATTCGAAAAGTCAGCGAATTTAAATCTAGGCCAGGGGACTGGCTGTCCTGATTGAGGTTTTACTCAGTCCCTCCAGGCAAATGCTGTTAAACTACCTTAAGTTACACCACGACCGTTTCCTCCCACATTCTTCTAATTCATTATTCATTAATCGTCCTGTCTTTAAAACGTCGTTAAATAAATGCATCCTACGTCCGAAATGGTAGTCAGAATGCAATCAATGACTTGACTGTTTTTTTTCAGTAACAAGATTTTGTGTCTTTTAGGTAGAATAATCTATATTCCCTCTTGTCACATAAACCGCCATAATTTTAGGCTAAAAAGTTTACGAGTTTAAACTGGCATTTAATCTTCCGAAGGTGGATTTCTTATTACGTGTTTTGGTATCCTCTGTAATCATACGGAAGATTTCTGCTGAGAAGATGCTTGAAGGCTCAACATCAGACAGCAGCAAGCAGCCTGCAAGAGACCGCGGGCGTTTTCACTTTGACTAAAGCGATTCCTCGAATTTCCGTTACGTCACATCCAAAGTAACCAACCAATACCACAAAATCTGTGTTGTCTTAATGCTAGACAAATGTTTGCTGCTGAATGTTCTATTCCTCTGTGAACTGTACAAGTGAAATCAAGTTCAGAACAGAATGGGACGTGAAATATACGTGCTAAGTAAAGTAAAAAGTTCTGGGAACAAGTAATGACGTCTACTTACTTCCCTTCAAATTTTTTAAGTATGTGCGGTGAATAATTATAATATTTACTGGTCTGTTTCTGATCATATGTTGCCTAGTACTTTTTACGTGTTTGTGATTGTTTAACTATGACAAATGTTGCATAAGCCTACAGAATTTGTGATTTGTTTGTGATATTCTTCGACGCAGAATTTTAAATTTCTGCGCTTGTGTGTGAGTGACACTTCTAGTCCTGTCCGTGAATGTTTCAGAGACACTTTCCTTTTAAGTGGTGTATTTTGGGATTCCGAATTTTTATATTCTACCCTAAATATACTTCTTTTGATGATAAGTGAAATGGTGCAAATTGTGTTACGTTTTACAAGAAGTGCATCTCTAGGAAAAATATGTTAATAATATTAGCCTATTAAGAAAATATAATGAATTACGTAGGATGATATTATTAAAGTAAACCTTATAAACATGGAGTGGTATTATGTAAACTGGGTTTAATAATCTCATGTTATGATAGATTTTTTGAGAAAACGTGCCTGAACGTTTGGGAATATGATTCGTTAGATGTTACTGAATTATTCAATTATTCGGTGAGATGTAATAAACTCATTGAGAAAATGGTCCTGTTGCCTGCGTTTGTGTACACGGTAACGAATTTTGGGGTCCATAGGAACGGAATTTATGTAGCACTGATTACCTGTCAAGTACTTAAAATCCTACACCTAGGAATAATTCAGATATCTCTGGAAAAGGTCCAACGGTATGCTTTTGTGAATCGGTAGTGAACGTTTGATTTACATAACAGGGACATACTTGATCAGCCTAATAACTGCTAACTGCTGTAAGAAGACACAAAACTTTGGAGAGTTTGAGATTATTACTTCGTTAGGTACACTAATCGCATCTTTTCTCTACAAATTAAGATTAAAATACACAGAAGCGTAATTGTGTATCTTGTTTTGCATGGGTGTGAAACTTAGTCTCTCGTCCTAAGGGAAGGAATAGACTGCTTTCGAGAGTTGGTGTTGAGGAGAATATTTGGAACTAAGGAGATGTAACAAAAATGAAGAAATTAATGTTGATGAACTTCATAATGTGTAGCGTGATGAATATAAAGAGAATTCGATGGGCGGGGATTGTAGTATGCACGAAAGACATTAGGAATTCAAAATATTTAGTCATAAAATAAGCTAATAATATTAAAATGAAGTTGATGTAGGTTTGATTTATCCGGTTCTGGATAAGACCTAGTGGTAGGACGTTGCGAACTTCGGGTTCTCGAAGTTTCAAGAAATTTCTTGAATTGAGTGACTGTTAGCTTCTGAAGGATTCTGCCCCATTGATTTAGAGGAATATAATGTACTTACCCGGATATTTGAACTGCACTGCCCTGCCTTCAGAGAGAAGTGAATTTGAGGTCCATGAGGACACGTCCATCCGTTCTCACGCAGCTGAAGACACGTACAAATGAGTTCGTATTGTCTTGTAACCGTGTCCACTGTAACAGGATCACAGTATTCCTGATTTCTGCTTGTGTTGTGGCGAATTGTTACCGAGGCATGAATCTTAAATTTTATTTCAAACGCGGTACTTTATGTAACTACCATTGTTTTTTTAAACTTTTTTAAAAAAATTTGTTTCTACGTCGAAGAAAACACGCCCCATTTTTGTTAAAAATAAGAATCCTTGAACGATGTTTATGAAAAGTTTCTGTTTATTCTGAGAACGAAATGAAGCCCATAAATAGACCATGGGCGACATACTGTGTTACGGAACATAAAACAAATGGTTCTCATGTTGCTGCTGACTTTAAAAGGGTTAAGGGAGGAATACGTAGACTGTTGGAGAACAAAGGACTGGGGATAAACATGCAACTATGAAGACAGGGAAAGGAAATGGAAGGAAGATGTAGAAAATTACGTAATTAAGAATAATATAATATGCACTCTTCATCTAAAATTTAAACGAATAATTGAGATAATTTTATCATACGTTTAACAAAATAATTACACAGTAATTAGAAATATCCTGCGGTTTAATGGATTTAGTTAACTATCCATAATGTTGCTCTTTCCAATCAGAAAAAATGTTTTCTGAGGAGATGCATGTCCTTCTTGCTGCATTTGTTTCCATGTTTTATGATTATTTCATATGTAGCTCTATCATCAGTGTTTCTTAGTGCATAAATTTTGGGATTTGCGAGAAGTGTACACTCATTTTGAGGAAAAGTGAAATTCTTACGACATTTTGAGCCAAAGACCTGAAGGGACAAAATATTTAGCAAATTTAAGTGCAGACGAGACAATAATATTCAAGAGATACTGATATAAACATCATCTCGCTCAAAGAAGGGCCTGGTATTGTCGTATTTCTGTGAACACGGTGATGAATTGTCGGCTTTGATAAAAACCAGGAATGTCTTAACCATATTCTGACATCATTTTAGTTAGTTCTAGCAAACGTTATGTCATTTCGTTAATAATGTTAAAATTTTCGATAGTACTTTCAAATTCGAGTTTTGAAGATATATTTGTAAAGACTGTTTATATAAATAATCTATGTTTAAAATCAGAATCATACCATACAGATAAATAAACACAGTGGTATGGTGAGACATGTACTTAGTCACTGTTTTTTTAAACTGTTAATCATTTTATCTTTCTTATTTTGTCATCGTTACCCGTTTGTGTTTAAATTCATGTTTTGTTCTCGATTCCTTCTTTTACCTCTTACGAATAAAACCGTGTCGCTGCCTTGAAATTCAGCTCATACCATTTTATGGCCACAAACTGGATTTGCAGAAAGCCTGTGACCACTGAGAGCCCGTTTCACTTCCCAAGGTAAAACCACACGGTCTTGGCTCTGTTTCTGGATTACGTGTCCTTAACAGACCGCTTCTGTATTTATGAGTTCAGATACTGGGTGACGCTGTGTCAACTCAGGAGGATATTCAGTCTGAAATACTTTTTGAAAAAGCTTAGTTTAAGGGATGCAGACGCAAGTTATATATATTCGAGAATTTCGAATAAGAACCTTCAGAATTGCTTGTGCCTCAGCCGAAATTCGAAGCATGTACCTCACAGTACATTTCACCACTGTAATTATCATTGGATCTTATTGTAATTCCCCTGAATCCACTCAGAAGTTCTTGTTCTCTGTTACTCTGTTTCCCTGCCCGTTCATCTTAGATCTGAGTCCAGAGCAATTTGTATTATGTTTATTGGCCCTGCGTGTTTGAAACTTGATTACTTTCTTGACCAGTTAAGTCATTGTTTATCAAGTAGTATAAGCCACGGTATTCATATTTATTTGCATATTTTTGTGTGTTCCGACATTAAGTATAAGTTACAGACCTCCCTAGCGGAGTTCAAGCAATATCCTGAGTTAGTTCAATCCAGCTCATAGGATTAAAATTTATTTAATATTATCCTCCCATATGCGTCTATTTCTCCCATATAATCGCGGTGTTACCGATTAATATATCAATTTGATTTCACCCATGCGTGCTTCGTGTGTGTCTATCGGATACTTAATGATTCAAATATCTTAATAATATTAGATGAGCATTAAAAGTAATTAATACCTAATAATAATGCATTTGTTTATTTTTATTTACTTTTAGTCTATTTAACGATGCTGTTAGTAGCTCAACAAGGAACATACAGCGTCGAATAAGGATATAATCAGTCGAAAAGTGTGTGGATAGAATCGGCCGTGGCCTAATGTTAGGTAGACTTACTGACCGTGTACTCTCCTGGACGGAATTCGGTAAAACCATGAAATACCTCTGTCAGAATATTTGGTTTCCGCGCTAGTATTTGAAGTCGGGATCTGCGGAATAGCAAGCTAACCAATTGACCACATAGTTATATCTTAATTATGTAATTCTCTATAGTTCTTTGTTATTTAATCTTTCTTAGGCACACATATTTATTCTGCACTTACTTTATAAACGCACTGGGGCTATTAAGTGACACACTGAGAAATGGCATGTGCTTACCTCTGCCATAACTTTCCCTATCGGAAACCAGGCTAGATAGATGAAGAGAAATTCTGTGTACCCTGCAAGTGCCTTTGTTTTGAGACAGCCGTAGGGACAAAGCGGCTCTGTCCTGTAGCCACCTGGTACATTTGAACAAGTTAATATTATTGGAACAGTTGCTGTCAATTGGCTGAAGGTGAGTTGTGGTCTATTGATCACACGTAAAAGTTCCTTTCCCCCTTTCACTGCCAAACGTCGCGCTATGTGACGAGGTCGAAGCAACAAGTGTACCACAAGTGAGGCACAGCGGGACACTGAGACAGACACATGGAGATATCGAGTCCTCTAGTTCTTTTATAAATTGAAACACGTGGGGCGCTTCTACTAACGAATGCGTCACAGAACATTGTGAGGCATAGTCATTGCATCTGATACACCTCATGAGGTGTACAAATGGACTGAACCTTGTGAAATACAGTAAAATAAAATGTCTCGTAAGGCACGTCGAATTTGACCATTTTAATGACCAGCAATGATATTGTACTGTGCTTTTCTTCTGCATCTGGAATTGAACCTTTAGTGAATCTCTCCTAATTGACACTCTCCAAATCTAGGTCTCCGAGATCTATTTTAAATCTTTACTACACGATTTTAAAACCACTTGCTATTCCTCAGAGCCATGATCTATTTATTCTTATCACGTTGTTAACATTAATATGAGAATTTGTTATGCCATGTATTTAGTATCTTATTGAAGCTCTTTATATATTTTGGAGAATTCCTGCCAATGTACTGTACTAAATGAATATGACAATTGCGGATTTTTGTCCTCATGAATTAGGTCAAAGCAAGGTTTTTAATGGAATCTGCTATGCATAAACACAATGTAGAGTAATTTTAAAATCTAACGAACTCCAATATGCATGCATGGTAAACATGGTAGTTATCGCATGGGCAAATAATTAATTAGCTGTTTTTAACGTTGAATAACGTTTATAAAATCACGGTAAGATGTAAGGTAACGTTGGTGTGTAACTTCTTCAAACGCCAATAACTCGAGACCTATGTAAGATAGAGAATATAAACCTATACGTAAATTAAAGAGTAAATAAAGGGTTTTTTCTACATGATATTTACTTTATTCTATAATGCATATTTTACACACAGTTGAGATAATTACCCAAAACATGTAATAACTATACACTCGATCCTTAACTTCAACCGCTTGCCACGTCTAAAGCGTAAGAGTTAGATCGGACATATTGCGATTGAAATACGTAAATAAACACGAGGTTTTCAAATTTTCAAACAGATTTCAGCTAACTCTTACGGTTTAGGAGTTCTGGCCATTTATTTGGTTACAAAGAACGGTTCTAGAATGTGTTGGGTACATGACGCAACACATAGATAAGCTGTCGGCGGATGACGTCACGTATAGATAAGATGTAAAGGTATACATTAATGTGTAAATATAATTTTATTTCAGTGCAGATATATTTCTACAGTTAAACGTTATTCAACGTTAACTAGGGAACCATGGTTCCACTGTCAATTTTTATGCAACCCAAAAGCACCTTGTTCGTAGTAGCGAAACACCGGGCTTATCCAGAGGTAGCTGAGTCCAGTGTATATATTCACAGAGTATTATACTTCGGGTTCAAGAACTCATTAGTCCTGCGGGACTATTTACGGAGACAGAGACTAGGATAAAGAAAGGCACCAACCGGTATTTCATTCAGAACCTACACTTCAATGTTATTCTCCCATCTACATCTATTTCCCTGAAATGGTCTCTTCATTCTAAGATTATCTGGCAAGTCTTTATGCATTTCTGAGTTTCAAGTCGTGCTACATGTTTTGCCCATCTCACTCTCGTTTATGTAATTACTCTAACAGTGTGAGATGGGGTATACAAAAGATGAAGGTCTTGATTAAATAATCTGACCTTGTTCTATGTTCCTTCCGTCCTCCTAATTTAAATTAGGCTTTCACCTTTACATAAGCTCTTCATTCTCAGACTTTATAATTCCACTAACATATTTGAATCATTTGAAACCGTGAATTGTATAATGTGAGTTTTTTTAAAAGTTTTTTGAAAAAAGACTCGAAGTCTAATGTCTTTGTTCGCCTAGCTGACGTGTGTGTGTGTGTGTATACATAGCATAGTATGAATGAACCTGTTCTGTAGCAGTACATAATATAGTTTTTTTTAGAGACTTCAACATGTGAACAAGACAAACTTATTGTCCAACTACAACAAATTTGCACTGACAAGTACAATTAACATCAAGGGCATAACTTTTACACCTTTGTAAGTGAGATGTACTTTGGACACTTGAGTGTCTAATACTTTTTTGTAAGAAATGTCGCAAGTTGAATCATTTGTTCACGAGAAACTTCATTTTCTGTTCCAAAACACAATAAAACTACACGTTCTGTATTCACAAATTGACGGTTTAAGAGGTACAGGACTAGTGTTTTTAAGTCGTCTTTATTTTATATGCGTAGTTATATTATATGGTAGCAATTTGTTTATTGTTCTTTAAAGCCATGTCCGTGTTAGATTCCAGTCAGAGATACCGGCGTAAAATATAAAAAAAGGGGTCGGCAGGTTTTTAATTTTTTTGTTGCCTAAATGTGTATATGCTTTTGTATATATGTCGGTCTGTTTGTATGTTATGGATGACCGAAGCTGACTTGCCTTACAAACGTGCTCTCATTGATTTGATATAACCCCTTTTTTATATTCCTCTTTTATCCCTTTTAACTCTTCTATACCTGTTAACCAATATCCACCCTTATATTGTCTTCATAAACTTTAGAATTTAAAAAGAAATTTAGAAGGGGTGTAATAGAATATATTGCTCCCTCACCCCTTCAAGAGTGTATTGACCCCAATACCTGATTGATTTCCATTTCCGAAGTGTGCCACACACGTTCTAAATAAAAAAAAGGAATGATTTGAAGAGGACCGAGAAGAAGTGAATATTTTTTGTTGTCGAGTGAGGGCACTACACAAGACCTGTTAGTTTTATTGTTTCTTTTTTTGAGTCTTTGGGTTGGTAGAATAAGCGCAATTGTGTTGCTGTACGTGCCTCCTCCATATTGTGTTTCGATACCAATAACATCTATTATTACTGATTCATGTTGGTGCTCTCATTCCAGACATAAATCGGGTATTGTGTGAGGAATAAAAATTGGGCGGAGTTTAAACTGATTTTAAGGGGACCATTACAAAGTTTATTTTATACGTAGCATAGGAATGTCTAAGTATGACAGATATTCCATTGTCTGTAATCGTAATAATGACATCATAATACCAAGTAATAAATTGTATTCATATTCATAAACCTTAATTTTATTAATGAATTCATTAACACGCCGTCTGTTAATTGTGTTTTTTTAATTACACGAATTTCAGTTATGGTTCTGGGTGCAGTGTTAACGATTTGATTTGAATGAACTTTGCTGTGCTTATACTTAATAAGAATTGTCGAATTGCTTGCACTGACGTTGAGTAAGTTAGTGTTCTTAATTATTAGAATTTGTACGTTTAATGCTACACGTACCTTTTTATAACACCAAAATTTTTCGCTGGACAGCCTTGTTATAATTCTGTATTTCCCTTCATAAATATCTGAATAAAAGTGTTGGTATTTAAAAAAATTATCGCCTTTCTAAATTCCATCTTACTACCAGTTGGCTCTCGCCACATGAGCGTACGAAGTTGGCCTGTAGGTGTTGATGAGTGACACGGTGTTAAGGCAAAATATCAACATGCGGTTGGCTACAGTGGCATGATATTTATACCTTGTTTTTATAAGACTGTTCAATTAGTGTTTATAATATTGATGTTCTTAGTTTAATAGCAGACGGACAAACACAAGATGATTCCTAATGCTGTTACGAAGAAGGAATTTTGTGTTCTTCCACGTATTTAAAGGAATCAGGCCATTGGGCCATGGCAAAGATTTCTCATTTGTATAAGTATCATGTAATTATCACCTCCAAGAACATCAGCTAGATTATAGGACATTACGTCACTCACCGCTGTGACCTTAATTTGGTCGTGTTCCTATAATTATTCGAGAGAGGTATCTTATTGTGAAATGATTTGTCACTTTAAACTATAAAATTAAATCGAAGTTAAAGTTCAAGGAAAACTGGGCGCAAGAAGCAGGAATCGAAACCGTTAAAATGTAGGGGCTGATGGATTCGAGCCGTTCACTTGCCACAATCACCGGTCGATGTGACGTTCACGGTTAGCCTACTGAGAGAAACGTAAAGCTCTTGCCGGGTACGGAGCAACGTGGTCGTTGACCGGGGAAGTCCCGATCACGGTTTACCTGATATGTCTCTTTCAGTGTAAGAAAAAGTAGTCAGTAAATAAATTATTGCACTACACATAAGGCGTTACACTTATCGTTGTTAAATTACTTCCCTTGCTGTATCAGGAAAGATGAATTTCTGGCATCATGCCTTTTTGACTGTCATTTCTATTGTTTAAGCTAAGAGGCGGATTTTTTAACTTGGTATTAACAGCATAGCACTAGAGGCCAACTCACCTTTGATTTTTTTTTTACTTTTCTACCTTTAACAAGATTAATACGAGAGGTAGGAGAAAGCTTAGTAGGGTAGATTTGAAATTACCAACTCTAAAGATTGTAATAAGTTAGTTATATTTCTTGTTAGCCTCGCGATAAATTCACGTTTTTGAAGAAAATTATGTGCCATAAGTTTTTTCTTAGAACTCACTGTTTTAATGTTATTAGGACAGCGATTAGTGATTACTTGTCACAAGTGGCGTTCAGAATCTCATAACTCCAGATTTACAATCGTCGACCCACTGCGAATGAAATGAGTGTATTTGAAAGTGTTCGTGTTTTTCTAAACCTTCCTTTGGAGCAGTGAAATTTTAATATAGTTTGACGTATCTATTGAACATTAAACATAAATTTCAGTACGTGTGTTTCAGGATTATAAGAAACAGGCCAGTTGCTGATCTGCCTATCGATTATTGGAGCTAAATACTGAAGCAGATCGATTAGGGGCCTTACGAAATCGCGGTTAAATTTGCAGTAGTTCCAATATTTGCTGCTATTAGCAGTGGCGTATCATTTTATTTCTCAAGTGACTGTGAAAATCATTCATTCGTTGTTATTTCGTACTTAATATGAAACCGTGCTTTTCGATGTTACGATAAAGACAAACAACGACAAAATCAATATTTCGTTTTAATGTTTATTCGTATTAAAAATTAAGTATTGTATATTAAAAATTTTGTAATCAGTTGTGGAAAGTTCGGAAAAATTGCATTAAAGGACGTATTTATTTCGGTCGAAGAAGAGGGGTTCTTAATGTGTTTAAAATTCATCAGGGGTTTCATTTTTTTTTTTAAGAAAAAGAAATGGAAAGACAAAAAGCGAATGTAAGAACGAGAAATAGGAAGATAGAACGAAAAAATGACATATGAAGGAAAGAATTAAATGATAGATAGATGGATGGATTCATTGATAAAACTTATATAAAAATAGAAACCAATATTGTTAAAAGCTTGTATAGAATATCTTGTATTCCTTCTTGTTAATTTAAACTGTTGTTTTGTTCTTGTATATGCCAACTTCCTCTTGTACTTTGCCCTCTCGAGAGCGTTGAAAGGCCAGACTTCCTCCTTCAGAATTCATTTTAACCTTCGTAAATGAAAGATCCGATTTAAGAAAACGATGAATCAGACCCAATGTCCAAGGTCCACTCAAAGTCGCCTTCTCCTCTGCATGTTTCTCTTCGAAAAAAAAGTTACTTCCTCTTTTTTTTCGGGATTGAGGGGTGATGACAATCACCCCTGAAAAACGAGAGGGAGAGTAATAAGACCTGAGGCAGGTGATTTGATATTTTGAAGTAAAAAAAATTCCTAAAAACACCAGGCTATAACTTGAGTAGCAGCAGTGAACAACATAAAAAAGGCAACTTCCGCAAAAAGGAAAACTGACGGCAGCTTTTGCTTCCTGTCTTGTGGCATTGGCTTCACTTTGTGGAACTACTAACCGTTCACAAAATATCAATCACCTTCAGGTCATTGGCAGTGATCGAAATTAAAGCAATTTCAATGGAGAAGAATGTCCTACAGAATTCAGTAGTCGCTCAGCTACTGTGAAAATTAAAGTTCATTACCGCATTCACAAAACTCTGCCTCCGGTCCCAGCCAGCTTAACAATACCTAATAAATTATAACGTCCATAAAGAAAGACCTTTGATGAACCTTGGCTAGTTACCTCACCACAATGCTACATACTGTCTTTGACGCCACATCAAAATTTGTTTCTGCTTAGTAATGTTATTAATTTAAAAGCAAATTAATGAAGTGTCCCATCTCGTCGCCGCTGCCTTCAGACTTGTCTGGGACCAACAGAACCTGTTATTAAACAACACTTGTGTTTGTTCCCGGAGTAAAATTGACTGATCGTCAGGCTAACAGCTCATCTTTATTGAGTGTCAATGTCTAGAATGCCTAGGGTTTGTTCTCTGTACTCTTTCATAAATCTGGTGCTTAGGCACAAATTCAGTGTGCCACGTAATCTGTCCAGCCAATAGAAAATGTCACCCACTTACGACCATATTGATCCTTTGGAGAAGTTCTAATTGAATTATTGAAGATGCTTCCGCGGTAATTTCTATTTAGAATTAATGTTTCCACGTCATTTCAACACAGTTCACTCACTTACTTCCTTGCTACGGTTACATTTTAATGATGAAACTAAATTGTCTACGTGTCTATCTATTCTGAGCCTTTCTGAGGAAATGTGACAGATTTGCGAACCATTTTTCGACATTTTGTAGTGAGTTGCTTGCGAGTTCACAACTGAAGAACAATGTTTATCGTTTTTATTTTATTTATTTAGTGTTCTGTCTGACGACAGGTCCATATGAACAGGATCCTTCCATCCTTTTCTCGGACTGGGACCTGTTCATATACGTTCTTGGCAGATGATCCAGAAGTGGGTTGCCATTGCCTTCTTCTGTGTGTGAATGGAGTAATTGTTGGGATGCCACAGAGAAATTGTAAAATGGATAATATAAGGTGCTGAGGTTCTTCGTTTGTGTACTTTCTTTACAAGGGGAAGAAGCATTGCAATGGACAGACTCTAAAGGCATGTCTCCCCCTTGCCCCTCCATACCCGTTTCGTCGACCCTAACTTCTCTACCTGGGCCATCTGAAGAGAGAGAACACCTGCATTGGAAAGATTACGTCACTGGCCAATACAAATAGAACAGCTAGTAGCTACATATTTTATTGGCTGCTAACAAAAAAAGAAATAGCAATAGAAGGTCAGTGGTTATAATCATGTACGGCTTCAGAGTAACGCGAAATATTTGTCTGTGATCGGCTACATGTAGATGCACACATCTGATATCGATAAATGTACTCGATAGGTTCGTTTACAAATAATATATATGTTATACAAACACAGTGATATCATATTAATTTGCTAATGCTGGTTTTTATTTATTATAAATACTAATATATTGTTCACGAAACTAACCAGTTATAGTACTAGACTAATGAATCAGTTTTTTTTTTAAATTTTGTTAAATGTGTGTAGATTTTACAATGTTAAATTAAGTCGGAATATATTGTGTAGTTTCGAGGATTGACATGGAATCTAGTTTGTCGTTCATTTTATGCAATTCCTATAAAGAACACGTACACTAGATTTGGTAGGTTTAGTGTAAGTTGGAGTGCAGACATTTTGCAAATGAGTTTTATACAATTTTAAATATCTCATTGCCCTCACTGTTCATTTATTGAAATTTTAAACGTGTTCTTTTAAAACGAATTAATAGCAGAAATACTGCAGTGGATAAGACAATGAATTTTGTTGATGAAATCTAAATAGCAGCAGACTAAATATACAGAATATCCCAAAAATATATATACACAGGTTAATATTCCATATTATAATGTATACACATCTTTTTGGGACATTCTGTTGTTACCTCGTGTTTCAGTACATATAGCATCTAAAAGAATTTAACATTAAATTAAGTTGTACTCATCTTTACTTTGTACAGAATTATTCAAATTTTGGGGGGAGATAATTTGGTGCAGAAAGTGAAAATAAAGATTTTAAGACTGGCCAGTATTTCAGTTACGAAAGTTTTTTACGATGATATCTCTCTTATTATTGTGCTTGGAGAGTTTTAATAATAAAAATAATTTGTTTTAACATGACACGTCACATGATTCCCAACTTTACTTTAAACACGTCGTAACAAAAAAAAACAGCGGCGAATTAAAAAAGACGTTACAGTTTCCCCTCCAAATAATCTCCACAACAAACTCCTTGAGTTTTGTTCCGTAGCTCTGAATCATCCTGTATAGCGCAAAGTTTCTTTCATACACCCAGCCATTTTTAACATTTGTTACATTTGAACTCTCTGTAAAGTAGAGGTTATGTTGGATCAAAACAAACGAAAATTCAATAAACTGTCACCACGTTCTCTCGAAATCCATTCTGTATTTTGAAGATAAAACGTGCAGACCGACGAACATCCTGTTTTCATTAAGCGGTCATTTAATTCACCTCCTGCAAAGACAGCATACGAACCTGAAACCATCAACTAAGTCCTTCCCCAGAGTTAAAGCGGCCGTAGCGTGATGTTAACCACTCACCTGCATGTAGTGCCCAGGTTAAGAATGCGTTCAACTGTACCTCCACTCCCTTTGGCACATAATTAAGCGGTTTGATATAAAACAAGATTCCGCTTTTAAGTGAATAATGCATACTAATATATGAGATTTAAAATATATTTAAAAAAACTGTAAAAATTATATGCAGATGGGAGAACAAAATTTTACACAAGACGAAAAAGGGAAGTTCATAATTACAGTTATACAAAGAGGCGCTTCATTTTATGGCAGGAGGAAAACGTCATTAGTAACAGTCGTATAAGAACTGTGGACCGCGTGGACTAGGTGCTAATCGGACACAGAAATTGGCTTAATAATGATATTATGATATTACTTAATTAAGAACTGGGAACACTAAATTTTATGTCTCTACGTAATTATTCAAATATAGCGACTACTCCAAGTTAGTTTGCTCATGTAACACTGACATTAAGTTCTAGGACATATATTTTTTTCTGTGTTTCTATTTATTATCAACTGCACAGACACTGATGTATTTTTATTTTAAATGAATGGAAATTAACTATTTGTTTTTGAAGACGTATTTAGAGATCATAATTATGTAGAGTTTGTATTTCAAAGTAAGGAAAGAGAGGTTGATCCTTGGAGCTGAAGCTTGAAACATGCAGATTATTAACATCCACATATGTCTCTCCAACGTTGTGGAAAAGGTATAGACTTATACTCACTCTGTTTTCACGGTTGGCCAACATTTACCGTATAAGAGCCAATGCAAAAAGCCCTGATCTCTCCACACCGCAAACGAACAATAAAATTTAAATTTCGTTGAATAAATCTTTGTTGTGGATTCTTCATATTAATGTTGATAAGAGGTGTGACAATCATTCTTAACGTTTAAGGATTTAATTGCGTTGTCAAATAATGTCGGCGAGAAGTCGGGGAAACGTTGATTTTTTGCAATGAGGACATAATTTTTACACCTTACCTCGTATTGTTACAGCGTATAAATGAAGAACGACTGTCCTGCTTCGCATTCGCGAGGTCCCGGATTCAGTTCGCGGTCCGGAGACCTGCTATCCTGACTGAGGTTGTTCGTGGTTTTCCTCAGACCTTCCATTCAAATTCCATAAATTAGGCAACTACTGCTTCCTCAAATTTATATTTAAATACATATAAATATTTTAGTCGGACGGCCTGGAGGGAAAGATGTCTCGAGTCATAGACAGGGGGGAGATGTTCATCGGCCTATGTGAATTTACTTCAACAAGCCAGGATATCATGACACGTCAAACAGAACGTGTAGAAAATTCGAATTACTCAACGAAGACACGCGCGTGGCTGTCGTACTGGCTGGCAAATATAAACAAATAAGCTATCTTTACCATTAGCTATTAATAAGTAACCTCGTGGATCAAAGTCCTGATTAATAGCTAATATTTGATAAGCTAGCAAGGAAATTCTTTGTCTTTCATGGAACCCAAAGATTCTTTAACGTGTTTACAACAGCTCTTCACTGATTCTTATCCTAAGCCAGTTCAATCTCACGCATATTTCTGAACTTGGACTGTTAACATAGATCCTACTGCTTTAACAGGAAACCATGCACAATTCTATAAAGTTTTAAAGTGACAGTGTCAAGTCATCATTATAATCATGGAGACAGCATGCGCCTCTGAAACGTCGGTAAACTTACACCAGACTACACGGCGCAACATCCCAGAAGACATCCATCTTTCTTTTGATTTGTAAGTGCGTACTGGACCACAGCCGGACTAAAGAAAAGAGGGTAGGAGGAGGAATATGGACATGTCCTTTGCGCGACTGTGATTACTCAGTCTGCTCCACTTTTAAATATCACTTACCTGTACTGGTGTGTGTAGAAGGACCCGTGTGAACCAAAAACCAGCAGAGGACAAACCTAAAAAGACGACTAGAGACTTAGTAAGGGGGAGAAGACCAGGGCGGGAAGTAGCCCTTAGAGTGGGGACGGGGAGGCCGCCAAGATTATGGTGTTTGGGGTGAGGAGCAGAAGGAACCCTGAGGCGAGTTTCCCCTCAAGAGAAACACTGGCGGGAGGCTGGCAGACCGCACAGCGTACAGTCACAACAAGTAGAGCACTCAAAGTTTCCGAAAAAGTGACTCTCAAAACATACGCCACGAGAGCTGACCGCAGGCATTGAACCAAGGACATGTTTGAAAATTGTTACGTGAACTAGGATCTTCTCTCTTCTCGTTGCAATATCGTTTACATATTATGGTTTCTTCACATGCACAGAGGTCCTTGCTGCTTCCATTATCAGGGCGATGAGGACCTCAGAAACGTTGCAGACTACGTGGCGCTACAACTCAGAAGACGGTCATCTCAGTACTAGTGACATAAGAATCAGGATTTTCGCACGTGGTTGCATGGATGTCTCCTTCGTGGTACCTTCATCACAGGTTATGACGACATCCCCCCCCGCCATGTAGATTTGTGGATGCCTGTGGGGAGTCCTCACGCTGAGATTCCCCACCTGGACACGTTCGCGTCCAGAAACTCACGTGTCTTCATGAAATTTCCCTTTTTTTTTTCTTCCTTTAACCAAAATTGACATGTGTTGATAAATTTTAGCGAGTCTATCCACTGTCAAATTTTATAAATATCAGTTCAGCTATTTTGCCGTCGGTGAGACAGGCGAGGGGAACTATTAAGCACGCCATGATGATGGAGGCAGTAAGATCCTTTAAAATGTCGGATTAATGGGCATATTATTGCAACTTTGTAAGGGGTTTATCAAATCAAGGAGGATGAAATGAGAAGAACAAGTAGATATTTATGGCTTAGATGCCACGCTTACAAAATGTTGGTCAAAAATCTTGAGGGGGGCCGATCGAAGGTGTAGATAAAAGAAAACATTCAAATGCCTCTTACAGGAACAGACTTTTAGTGTGTCGACAGGATTTTTCTGCCTTAGGATATGAACGGGTTTTTTGGGGGGGCGGGGGGGGGGCAGTAATTAACGTGGCAATGAGTCTTCGGGTTCTATAAAAGGAAATGAATTCTTTACCAGATAAGAGACTGCCAGCTTCTTAAAGAGGGCTGTTCTGTAATTCATTACTTAATACAAAATGATCTTGTCAGATGTTTTGCATAATGTGAAACGTGATCCATTACTTTGAAGAAAGTGAATTACGAGCGTTTCAGGAACAGATGTTGGGGTAAGTATTTGTGCCTAAAGGAATAAAGTAAGGGTCAGTTTAGGAATGAACATAATTTTGATTTCTGTATCAGTACCATAGAGTAATGAATTCAACGTCATTGGCTCATTAGTGACAAATACATGAAGCATGTTCGTGGATAAACCTGTTTGAGGCAAGTTGAAAGGCCAAGAACGACATGGAAGGATAACATTGAGATGCAAATAGGCCGAGAGGATTGGAGATTCATAGACCTGACTGAAGCTTAAATTGCGAGCTTTCAAATTTATGGCGTTGAAACTTGAAACTTGCGGTTCTTGTTAGTTAGTTAGTTAGTTAGTAAGGTGCATCCCGCCTGTTCTAAAGTTCACATATTAACGTATGTAGATAGTCACTGCAGAATAAGGCTCCTTTACCCAGCATCACAAAAGTAAGTGTATTACTTCATACACATGATAGCGTAGCTATGATATGAAATCTGAAATATAACTCTTTGGAGCCTAATGAATGTGAAAAGGAAAAACGAAAGTGAGAATAGGGAGAGAGAATACTTTTAACGGGGTGGGGGCATACATTTTACGGCTATGAAGGTGCCCAGGCAGTGTCCACTCGTCCTTCTGGTAAAGGCAGATTTAGTGATGGTAAGGCGTTTGTAAATGGAGAAGGTAAAAAGAGATATAATCTGAAGCCGAAGCTCTTAAGTAAAGTAAAGTTTGTCCCACTATACTCCATGTAGGCGTTTGGGGTGAGTGGAGGTATAGCTCCTCTCTTCCTTGACCTCGGCACTAGATGGGGGTGAGTGGTCTGCATCACGCCCCGGCCCGAAACTCTTATAAATTATAATTAAAAATTCTGTCCGTACCGCAAACAAAACAACACTTTTCCTTTTCAAAGATTAATTGTTTAACGGTGTTTCAGAAAATAATTCCTGTTTGCACTAAGAATCCTACGAAATCCAGACATATAAAATGCAGTGTTAGAACTGGATCCAACGATTATGGCCGCTGAACTTGTAGGGATGCCCAGTATGCGGACCACTCAATAAAGGTGTGTTAGTGCAGCAGTGTAGATGCCTGATAAATGTTGTCTTGTGACTGTTCTGTGTTAACAATATGCCACCTGTTCGTTGCAGTCTCCTTTCTGGTCATCGATAACGCCTCGTAGCACAACACTCAGACAGACAAAAAATCGACGTCTTAATCAAAGAAGGACGAAATGAAAGCCTGACTATTGGTAAGAAACATCCCATTTTGTGACAACGTGTTGAGAGCTCAACTGTAAGATTTAATCAAATTAAATAAGTCAAAGAACAAATAATATGTGATTGATCAGGTTTTAGCAGACAAAGAACGTGCTGTGCTGAGATTTCCGCCGAACCATCCCCATTTAAACCTCACTGAATTTATTTGGGCAGATATAAAACAATGGGTTGCAAGCAAGAACACAACATATAAAATTAAGGACGTCGAGCATCTGTGTCGCCAGAGATTCGAAGAAACTGGGCAAGAGGACTGGGAGAATTTATGTCGACATGTGGAAAAATTAGAACAAATTTATTATGAGCAAGAAGGCATAATCGAAGACGCTATTTAACGTATTATAATTGAAGATAATGGAGTGAACAGCAGCAGCGGTAGTGATTAATCGAGTGATGTGTCAGAAATCGATGGTCTGTGAGGAGTGGAAAAATTGGAAAAGGACCGAAAAGTTGTGAAGAAGATAAAATTATCTAATATTCTCTGCAGTGTTAATTTTCTAGTGATGTGAAGTGTAATGAAATCGACTTTCCTGTGTTACATAACGTGGAGATAATTTATTTGGAGTGTAATGTACGCGTTCTGTTGCCATCTCTTCCAGCAAACTGCTGGTAAATGACTCACTCCAAAGTTCCAATTCGCAAAAAGTTCAGTGGCCAAAAACGCTGGAACGCAGTATACGTAACACTAGGTCAATTTTGCAATAAGTTAGAAGATGTTACGACAGGTGAGGTTAGGTTAGGAAGGTTGGGTTAGGTTAAGTTAAGTTAGGAAATATTTTGAAAATTTCCGTCACGTTCCGACACTTATGGCCACATCTCGTCACGCCGTCACAGTACGTCATGCTTAGTCACGCTTTGTCATGCTTTCTAAATCTCCGTCACGTTTCGACAGATGTGGCCACATCCGGCTACGCCGTTACAGTAGATCACGCCTAGACACGCTTTGTCACGCTTGGTCAAACTTTTCAAATCTTCGTCGTGTTGTAATACTTATGGTGACCTCACATAACCCAGTCTTGGCACGTCACACCTAGTCACGCTTTGTCACGCTTGGTCAAGTATGGACACGCTTGGTCACGCTTTGTAAATTTTCGCTACGTTTATACACTTATGGTGATCCCTTGTCACAACGTGAACGCAGGTCACGCTTAGTCACGCTGTCACGCTTGGGCACGCGTGGTCACTATGTTAACCTTCGTCACGCTTACGTTATGTTACGTGAGACTCGGCTACTTTTGGCTACTTTGCAACCAGTTAGTTGAGGTTACAACAGGTTACGTTAGGATAGGTTGGGTTAGGTTAGGTTTGGTAGGCTTAGGGTAGGTTAGGTTAGGTTTCTTTAATGGATTCTGTTAGGTTAGGTAACGTTTTAAAATTCTTTGACGTTTTGACACTTATGGCCATAACTCATCACGCCGTTACAGTATGTGACGCCTAGTCACGCTTTATCACGCGTGAGCAAGCTTGGTCACGCTTAGACACAAATTTTCAAACCTTTGTCGTATTTCAACACTAATGGCGACCTCTCCTCAAGACTTTATGGCAGGTCACGCCTAGTCACCCTTTGTCACGCTTGGTCACTTTTTGTCACGCGTTGTAAATCTTCGTCACTTTTCGACACATATAGTAATCCTTTCTCACGAGGTCAACGCAGGTTACGGTTTGTCACGCTTGTGCACGCGTGGTCACTATGTCACGTTTCGGCACGCTTACGTTATGTTACGTAAGACTCGGCTAATTTTGGCTACTTTGCAATAAGTTAATTGAGGTTACGATAGGTTAGGTTAGGTTTGGTGAGGTTAGGTTATGTTAGGTTCGGTTGGGTTAGAGTAGGTTAGGTTAAGTTTGTATAATGGATTTTGTTAGGTTAGGTAACGTTTTGAAAAATTTTGTGACGTTTTGACACATGGCCATAACTCGTCAAGCCGTTACAGTACGTCACGCCTAGTCACGCTTTGTCACACTTAGACACAAGTTTTCAAATCTTCGTCGTATTTTAACACTAATGGTGACCTCTCGTCACGACTTTATAGCAGGTCACGCCTAGTCACGCTTTGTCACACTTAGACACAAGTTTTCAAATCTTCGTCGTATTTTAACACTAATGGTGACCTCTCGTCACGACTTTATAGCAGGTCACGCCTAGTCACGCTTTGTCATGCTTGGTGGTTGTCTGTATCGTCATTTGTTTAACAACAGTTCATCTTATTTCTGCAGTAAATTAAAATAATGAAAGACATAAATAAAAGTAATCGTAACATATGCGATTTCTATATAGAACGACTCCTTTTCTGTCTTATATGCTTTGTATATATATATATATATTGTTATAATTTGCATAAATATAACTCATTAATGTACAGCATAAAATAGAATTTGAATTCTTGATTCTTTTTGATTTATTTTCTTTCTTGTTCCGATTAAAAAAACTGTTTGACGTGTATGTATTTATAATAAATACACTGGCTATATTTTGACTCAAAGTAGCTAACTCACTTATAACTCGGTCTACAAATCTTGAGTCACAATGCAAGATCTTTACGTCACCGGAGCTGCTAAACCGGTAAGTTTTAGTATCATCGGATTATTAGTTGTTGATTGATACAGAGTATGAAAAACAAGGTAACTTCTATAAAACCTACAGCACATTTAAACAGTCTATACCGAGGCTCAAGGTCACTTTCCTTAAAAAATCCCCCCCTCCTTTCCAAACTTACCTTTGATTCTTTGTGCCCCCCTCTCGTGTAGCGGCCAGACGTAGGGCCTGAGGGCCGGTCCACTAGCCCTGATCTCACGGTAGCAGACTTAGAGCGCACCATTTCTCTCGCTTTACGAAAAAATTAGTGTTAATTCGAGCACGGAAAATGGGGAGGACTTGCCCGCAGCCACCACAAGATCCACAGTACATGAATTCTGTCTACAGCTCATGACGTCTAGTACCTTTAAACATTTACAGTACGGTAGAAAAAGGAAACTGTTCGGACGATGACATTTAGGCATGCTGTATAACATCCGCATGTATGCACTCGACAAATCCTGAACAAAATGACGGATTTTCATTAAACGTGATATGAACACATCACTACAGACTTAATTTTCTAACGGAGATTACATCTGTATCTGCAACAGTCGAAATTATATGCAGAAGGTCCAGTGGATTTTATAATTATTAATTTACAGTTTTTGATAGCTCCGCCATATGTATTGAAGAGTGTCTGAAGAAAAGTTGGTGGCACATGTTCTTGTTAGAGGAAAGGAGTGACATTTTATTTCGTTGAGGCTAACTTTTTTTAGAAATATTCTAGACTTCGCACGCCGGCATTACCAATAAAGACAATATGAAAGTATTGACGTTACAACAGTAAGAAATGGTAGTTTCAGACATTGGCGTGACATTTTCATTTTCTGATTAATTTGTGGTGAAGTAGTTATTTTGGAGGCAAGAACATACCTCGTATTTTTTATACAGCACGAATTTTTAGAGTTGCCATTAGAGTAATGAGCAAATGGACCCTTTTCTGAGCTAGTTCAATCCATCGCACATCATATTTTATGCATCTAAGGTACACATTAGCATAATCTTCACACCTATGATGTATCTTTTATTTCTTTCAAGGATTTTAATCCTTTCAACTTATTTATTTCATCTTTATACATGTCCCAACTGTCTCACTCATTTTTTTTAATAACCATAATATTAGTTTCAAAGAGCATATGTGAACTTATCAATGTGTATTTTTACACTTCTCCTGTTTGTCTATTTCTATTATAGCCTAATGATATATTTTCCTTAGAACTTCTTTCGAAAATAATCACAATTTTTTTCTTCTCCCAGATTGAGAGAACAAATAACACAAAAGTACAACACGACAGACACTGGGTCATATTTCCTTGTATTACGAATTTAGAGTGCTTATTGCTGCCACCTGGGAACTTAAACGCATGGATAATACTAAAACACCGTGGACCTGCGTTTCCATAACTTAACAGTAGCAAATAAAATCATACAAACAAGTAATGTATTGTATATCATGAGATAATCACAGCTGTATCTCCATTAGCTACTGGGTCTTGCATCTGTTTACATCATATATCTTAAGTAGGAAAGGAAGGTTGAGCATGCGCAATCTGCTGCTGCGAGGCGATTTGACCACATTCTTATATTACAATGTTATTTACGCTCAAACTAGTTTGTTGGTTACTCACTCAGTTATTTTATGAGAATATATCAAGCGCCGAGGTTTTGTAGCAGTGAATATGTTATGTGGGACAAACGACAGATAATGGGAGACGGAGCAGATCTATTGAAATCACTTCAGAACAGAATTTGCTGCCTTTAAGAGAGACAATATATCTGGGTCTTTGAGTAGAAATACAGATAGCCGAGACCTGGCACTGTGTGTGTGTGTTACGTCTCTTCCGAAGTGTCTAGGAAGAATGTTGAGGTTGCCGTGTTTTCTTTCTTCTTTCATTTCTCACTGTCTTTGTTTCTTGCATCGACGTCCATGTAATGAAACTACTTTTCCAAGAACCTCGACACATTTTGCGACTTTTTCATTCTTATATTTAAGGCAAAAAATAAGGTATTACTTGAGTCTGTAATCACGTATGGGTTGCGTGCGCCCAACACACGCTCGGCGTAAGACAGGCCCCCTCCGTGCCCCCTGTTTTAAATCGCAGTCGCCCCCCCCCCCCATCGGTTTTCAGTACCTGTTTCCACCGTCCAACTCTTTCCTTGGCGGTTTATTTTTGATTCGTATCGACATTCAACTTTTTACTTGTTCTTGTTCTTTCATGAAATTAGGACTGTTTTATCCTGAGGTTGTGTGTGTGGCGGTCAGGTGGTCTACGTCCCCTACCCTCCCCCCAAGGGAGGGTTAATGTCTATTCCAGAAAAATATTCCACAGTTAGACTTTGCATGTCCAGAAAGAAAAACCGGTGTAACTGGTCGGAAATTACAAATGAAAGGGAATTGTCAATGGGAGAATTCGGTTCTTTTGGTGATGAATGAGACGTTCAACGCTTTTTCTATTCTTACAGAAAAAAAATCTGGGGAGTGGAGTGCATTTCTAACAAACTACCCTTTTTAGGAAATAAAATTGACTACGAAAAACGTCACTTTTGCACATGTCCCCCATACCACCAATCCTGATGGGGTCCAACGTTTCCCAAAAAGTCGTGCAATACGTACTATTGTTCCTTATGACGTCTTTCAACAACTCCCTGCTTACGTACATTTCCTACCAGTTCGTTCTCGTCTGTTAACTACTGACAGTGAATATTCGATCTCAGATTAATTACCCCATTTCACTTCTTCAGGTCATAGCCTCGTATCGAATGGTGACCTCACGATTCGCTGTACATACTACTCAAACAGAAGACGAGACTGGCCGCTATCCGCAGCTTTCTTCATTTCAGAGTTGTAATTTCTATAAATTCGGACATAATTGTAATTTTCTTTACTCCCTCCGGGTGATTACACTGGTAGCTGCTTAAAACCGACAGCCTTCACATTCAATATCCTTACGTACTCATCAAGTATGACAATCTTCCCATAATATTCGACGCTAATAGGCGTAACGTTAGCAACTGAAACAGCGTTGCTAAATAATGTAAGTCCAGAACAGACCAAAGATGCAGCGCACTGGAGTCAGCGTCTTTATCATTTTCCTCAGGAACTTCACCGTCTTCTCAACACTCATGGTCTTCTCCTTACAAGCACCCTAAAAAATCCACCCCTCTTTACACCCCAGTTTTAAAAATCTTTCTCCCCTAGTCTGATATTCTCCATCCCCTTTGTATCTCTCTCATTCATTCCCTTCCTCCCCCTCCCAAACAAAAACCACCCTCCCCCGCCAGCGTGATTGGAAGTACTTTTTATTGGGGGTCCATCTTGTTCCTTAGGGACTTAATGTGCGTGTTGGTGAGGGTTGAAGATAAGGGGTAAAAGTACGCGGGTGGACTGATTGCACCCAAGACACAGACATTGTTCGGTGTGAAGATCCTTAACTACAGCACGAAAAATGTATTGCAATCCTGGAATAAGACGAAGTTAATAGCGGATAAACTGAAGTATTACTCGGGGCAGTTGATATTCTGTTGTTCAAGAACGACTCTGTTGCTGTGTTAAAAGTTCATCAGTGTCACAACAAGATCCCGACATTGAGCCAGTTCAGTCCAATCCATATATTTATATATCCGGAGGTCTTCCTTGAACAACTGATATTCAGTTGAATTTTTACGCCTTATTTTGTAAATAAACACTTGACAGCCTGGATCTGTTGTCATTTACATATACGTCTTAGAAATGGCCTCTTCCTTCGATATTTCCGATCCAAAATGTCCTGTTTTCTCTGTAAGGAGTAGGCCTATATCTCACAGCCACCTTTCCCATCTACGTTTAAGAACCATAAGAACTTAGACGAAGAACATAAATTTTGAAATTCTGTTATGTAACCACTCTTGACAAGTATCTGACACCACTTCCATAATGGTTGTGTGACCCAATTTACTTCCTACGTTATGGGAAGCTGCCCTCGAGGGACAAAGAGGGACAAGCTGTAAGCGAAATCCGAGCACCCACGACTGATATGTCATCCTTCCCAAATGTCCCATATCAGTATAAATCTTGTTATCTCAGTGAGTATAGTGACCGGCCTTACAGGTTGGACAACCGGGGTTCGATTCCTGGCATGTGAGGATTTTTATCTTCGCCACAACTTCTAGACCGGCTGTGTGACCCATCCAGCCTCCTATCCAATAGGTACCAGCGATACCTCCACTCTCCGAACGTCTGCTTGACTTGGTGCTTAGTTAAGCATCGGTGGCAACTTTAATTTTAAACTCTTTAAATATTAGGGGGATTCTAACTGACCCTGGAGTTCCAAACATGCAAGCTAGCGTGACGACTGTAATGGGCCACGTTACCTAAGATCCATTTTAATATTGTCTTTGAATATAAGTCGTGGTTGGATAGCTCCTTACAGAATGTAAATTGAAATCAACTGTTCCATGACAATTTATCCGTCATAAATGCAGAAATTCCGCGAACATAATCAGTGACAATTTATCTCAGCTGATTTATTCGCTGCATCCTTCAGACACTGGTTTGAGTCTAGACACTGAAATGGAGATATTTTGAGGAAATTATGATGTGAGGAGGAACTTCATATTTTATACATTCAGCTAATACCGTTTAGGGCGATTAAATCAAAAACATGTAACACCCGTGAGGAATACAAGCATCTGGCTCAGGATTGGGTCCACTGGCAAGCTTTTGTGAAGACGGTAACAGCGAGGAATTTCTTGTTCACTTCAGTGACTCAGCTTTCCGAAGAAGACACAACGGCAAGCAACCAAACGTATTTTGTCATCATGCAATTGAATTGATGGATAAGAAAGCAAGATAATCATATAAAATATGATTTTAAACAGAAATTAATGATGAAATATCCGTGGAAGAAATATGGATCGATGAAGGGGCAAAAATGGAACCTCAGGGTGACACGGAGCTAAGTGGAAGGATGGATAGAACTGAGACTGGGAAGGATGAAGAGCTAAAACTGAGAGGGAGAGTCCAACACACTCTCTTTTTTTATTTTACTAAGCCTCCCCAACTTTTTTCCCCCCTCATTTTTTAGCTAGGGGACTGGTTGCATAAGAGACGATCAGGCAAGCCAGCCAGAGAGAGAAAGAGTTCCCAAAGCAAGCGTGAGGGGTTAGGACGCCCGGCTGGTCGGCTTCGGCAACCACCAACCGAGAAAGAAGCGTTATTCTCGTCCTTCCCCTCCCCCTCGCTCTTCCTCTGTGCCCCCCGCCCTCCTCTCCGTCCCCCCCTTGATCCCTACTTTTTTCACTCCCTTTTTCTCCCGACTACTCAACTAGCAGTTTGTTGGTAGACGCTGGCAAGGCGAGATCGACTAACGCAAGCCAACAAAAAATCACTGTGTGTGGACGTGTTTTATTTATGTTCATTTTTTAAAGAAATTTGTGAGATTAAGTCTCTTGCTGTAAAACATAAGATTTGGGGGTATTCTGTTAGGGAGATAACGATTAAGTTGGTATCGCTGAAGATAATGAAGTGTTTCTGTTATTAAGAACTAGTGCGATTGGTGTGATAGTTGAAGAAGAAAAACGAGTGCATTTGAGAGTCAAATGTGGTCCAATATTATAAATCCAGTTGGATTTTACGTGCCGGAATTAATATTTGAGGAAAGGAGACTAAGAAAATTGTCTCATTCTGAGATTTCTTAGTGATACCATTTTAATTTTTAGTTTCCTTATGAAAAAACCTAATAGGTAGCATGCTTTTGTCTTACCTCGTTGCGTTTCATCGTGTTTAATGTCGGAACCACACCTCGATTTATTTGATTTAACTTGATAATTTTCCATTCTATGTATTTACTTTTAAGCGTGTAACATCTGATGACTTGTAAGTCGCGTACAATTCGGATGCAAACGTTCCGTCACTCATCTGACGCACGTAAACACAAGAAGCGTGTTTAGTTAGTGTTTTGTTATCGTGTAAGTGCACCAGCTTCACGCTGGAGGGCCCCACAGTCGAATATCGTCGCCCATTGGAGTTCCAGCATTCACCGCTTGGAAACTCCATGGCGACAAATGACTACAACAGTCCGCAGCAACAACTTCATGACAACGGGCAACAGACACATGAACACGAGGACATCAAAGTGTGCTACAGCGCCCCCAATACTCCCCCTGCACAGTTAACAGATGGACAAATCTCCGAAGGAAAGGTAGTCGCTCGTTTCTTAAGTGTGTAGTTTGTATCTTGCAAACACAAATAACATGTACGCTGTTCGTGCATAACCTCAGAACATCGAAATTCAATTCTGACGGTAGCGTCTCTCTTAGCAAGGAATGCAAACGATGCTATGGTGCGGTCTGGAGACTGGATTTTGGAGCCAGGCGGTCATTTTTGTGTCAGTACGTTGGGCAATAATACAGCTTCAGTCGCTGTGAAGAACTTTCCACATTTAATTTATTGATAGACATTTTTTAATCTTATACTTGTTCAAATCGGCTAATATAAAACTTTGATAGGCCACGTAGCATGAAATATAGATCTCGTTAAAACCTGCGGCTTCTGTTCAGAAATGTTTTCATGTTGCTATAATTTAGAATCATAAAGAGAAAAGTAATCTGTCTGTGCAGTGTAATATTTGTAGTGGTCATTAGTTTACCATTTTATTATCAGGTATATATTCAAAGTAAATTAACATTACCAGTGACGTAAGAAGAATCTCTGAGCACAGAAACATGTGTACTGTACTCGAGATTCTAATAGGACATACCTTTTTTTTTATCTAAAACTCGTATTATAACCTTAAATTTCCTGCCGAAACTGAAGTAAAGACAAACACGTACTGAACACAAAGTTACTGGGTCCAAATTGCGAATTTTTCTTCCCAAAGACTTGTTATCCTAATGCTATTTGTCATTTTCCCCCAGTTAAATTTTGGAACAGTACTTTAATACAAGCCATTACCGCATTCCTCCAAATCCTTCCCAAATTATTATTTACAGTCATCTTCCCATTTGACAGTATGTAATATAAATTATTTATTTGAGGAAGCTTTGTTAAATAAACCGCCAGATTAGAGCGTGTCTAAATATTTAAAAACTAGCCGAGTGGCCGCAGTGCTTTTTCGGAAAAAATGTGGCAAATGCTCACTGCCTGCATCAGTATTTGCTGTCGAAAATCTTACAATAGGCCTGATCATTCCATACGTATAACTGAATATCATAGAAGATAATTATTGTTCCTAAATTCAAAAATTTTCACCGCGACTCAAGTCCATTACAATTTTTGGGTTTATAATCATTTTTCCTGTAATCTCCCCAACTCAAACAAACAATTTCTTTCTTGATTTCATTTTCCTGTCGTGCGTAGTTGCCAAGCTACATAAACTGTCTTCACCCGGACTCGAATCCAGGACAGATATTCGTGGTTACGGCTTGTTTCTGCGGTCTCACTCCAAAATAAACAACTTTAGTCTTGGCGTCGTTCTTATATCGTGCTTAGCCACGGGAAGACGAGGGTGGGAATTATAACCTTGCTTGCTATGATAAACCACGATGTAGACGAGACTGGTAGACCTATGAATATCGTTTGATCAAGTAAATGTAGGCTGAACAGATTGAACTACTGACTAATCTATGAAGGCATTTAGGTTACCGTGTATGATTGGAACAAAACCTTGAATTTATTTTGTTGTTTATACATTTCACTACTTCACACTACCTTGATCACAAATAAAAGCTACATTTTATGTGAAATTTTGGAAAAATTAAGTACAAGGAAGCTGGAGAATGTTTGTTGGCTACTTTCACACTGAGGCCCCGTTTCGGTTCATTAAACCTTTTAGTCGTTTCATGAAGCTGAGTCACACGTGCGAGTACATTTCTGTCTCTTTCTGTTATTTTTTTCCAATTAGTTTTAACGAGGCGATTTGTGTAGTGGTAACGTTTTAGACTTACATTCAGGATATTAACTTTTATGACCATTTTCAGGTTACCTTCTACTCTGAAGTGTCTCGCGGTTCTCAGTTTGAAAAATATGTTACACAATATAAATATTTAATTTACTTAAACAATATTACCTCTCCTCTTTTTGTTTCTCCTCATTTTCTCATCATCCTTACGCAAAATTGTGTCCTTATGATGTGGAACACGTATGCTAAAATAGATCTCTGTCTTTCGTCCTGTTACATTAGTTAAAACATTGCGATCAACTCTTTAAAGACCAATGGTAAGCATATGTCCCTGCTTCAACGATCATTATCTCTAAATCTTTTATTTATGCTTAAGGGTTTCGTATGATTTTCAGTGTAAACGGCAAACATTTCCTTAAACAGCATTCAACCGTTGCTGTCTGTAATGTTTAAGTTTTGTGTTTTCTTTGCGGTACGGATTGAATTAATAAATATTATTTAGACGAGTTTCGGTGTTATAAGGTAAAATAACCCCAAAAACTTTAATTAAATCAATTTATTTGTTGATTTAGAGTGTTTTTTTCTGAGGGAATAGCTGTATATAATCAGAAAGGATTACTTGTTTTAATCCCGGTTTATGTGAGAGTCTGTTTTTTAGTTATAAGTGATATGGAAAATAATGGGATGCTCATAAACGGTTAGGTTTAAGGATTGTGGGACTTGAAGGTACTGCCGAAGCATTTTCGTAAAGAGAATGATCAAAGTCACAAAACCCCAGAGGATAACATACTGCTCGTCCGAGTTTCGAAGCACGAACTTTCGGACACAAAGTATGAGTCTCAGCAATTATACCGATATCTTCTGTGCTATTAACGCTTTGCTGAAATTATAAACTCTTTTGTTATTCAAATACACTTTTAAAATTGCAGGCGTTTTATAATATTAATGCGGTAGTTATGAATAGTGAGAAATGAGGGATTTCGATAGAGGATCGTGGCCTACTTGAGTTAAGCAAGTGTTGGTTGTAAGACATATGACGTTTTGTTAATTAGCGTTATACACACGACATAATCTATATCAAGCTTTCAGGTTCTCGCAGTTGAAAAAAGTGTCGTTAAATTTCGTAAGAATCGATCACACGTGAAGGTAAGGGAGATGGTGAGAGCCCTCTCTCTCGCTCTCTCTCTTAGGAATTGAGATAAAGATAAGCTTTTCGCCTCTGGCCAGCCGTTTCGACCGCCGTTGGTTACTGAAGATAATTCTGAATGGTCGCTAGATACGTCGTGATCTTATCCTGATATGATATTGTAGCCAATCTTCTGGACTTTATTGCCATTTTGTAATATTTATATGAGATATTTCGCTAAAGAAAGTCAAAAGTCTAGGATTAATACTACAAGCGCATATATAAGGCGTTTTGATGACTGAGACAGGGTTTTCCGAGGTCGGTATCAGACAGAAGTGCGTGACGACTATGCTCTTGGTGGGGGGAGATGAAATTCCCTCTGGACAGGAGGCTTCACTGGCCTCAGAACCGGTCTGGACAAATTTGTGGAGAGAAAAGACAAATCCCAACGCCATTGCTCGACTGAACGTCGGGGTGAAGTTGTTCTAGAAGTCCCGGATTTGAATTTCGGCGTTAAGAATTCTTGGTGGAAGTCCCGGAATTGAATTTCGGCGTTAAGAATTCTTGGTTTTCGTAAATTCCTTCATATGAGTTTAGCCTACATTACCGTACCTGGGTCTAGATGATAAAATAGTAAAGTAGGCCTACTTCTTATGCCTACGAATCTCATCTTAGCTTCATCAGTCTTATAATTTGGACTGAACGCCGACAGGTCCGAAGTTTGGGTGTAGCGGACACCGGACATACCTTCATTGCGGTCCGTCCGCACTTCGCATCGCAGTTATTCTGGGCGACACAGGCAGAGCCGAGCTGTGTTATGACAAGCCCTGGTGGGCTGTTGAAGCTATTTAGGTCCACTGCCCGTTAAACAGCGAGGTTATGGGCTGCGATCTAATTGGCCGTGATCACTTCGTATTTGTTTTCAATAGGTCTGACACGTGTTTCACATTATTACCATAAATCGATGATATATTTTATTTCTGAAGATGGCAACCTATAAGTTTACAGCAAAACCATGTCCTGTGTTATATTTTATGGGTGTGAAACCTTGTTTGCCACTGTAAAGATAAATGAATGGTTGAGGGCATTTGGAAACAGTGTACAAGTGTGTATTTGGACCTAAGTATAATTAAATAACAGAAACATGTAAATGATTGCGTATTTTAAGGATTTTAATTGTGACTTTAACACCGAATGCAAATTATTGGGAGGAATATGTGAGAATGGCTTTCTGATCCTTTTCGGTGGCTGCCTGTTCTTCCATCCTACCGATCGATTTGTTGAACGATGTAAAGTTACCTATTGACCGACATAAATATCTACGACGTCAGGTTTTATTTGCTGGTGTATTTGTGAGAATTCTGTATTTTCTTATGACTCACGTAAATAAAGACATAATCAGGCTCTGTCCGTCAGTCCATAAATTTTATATCCGAAACTACTCAGCTGAGTTCGATGTTAATTTGTCTTATGAATCTGTCGTCTGAGTTATCACTCAGATTTAATTTATATTTCTGTAGGTCCAGTGGCCCCCACTTTAAAAGAAGATTAAAATTATAAAACTTTCCATCGTAATTATACAAAATTTCGTTATAATCTTCCACTTTTACTTAAATGTTTTAGATGTAGTGAAATACAAGGAAAATTACTTTATCTGTGCTCCTGTTATGTGAAGTGCGATTCTTTCCCAGATGTAGTTTCGTGTCCACTATCAATGAACATCAACACCAGTGTGCTCGGCGAAACCACGAAAATAACAAAAAAAGTAGTAATAATCCTGCCCATTTTGTTCTTGGTACCGACAGGAATGCTTGAACCTCCCCCCCCCCCCCCCC
>NW_019060230.1:1037160-1063459 GCF_000696155.1 Zootermopsis nevadensis
GCTTCGCCCTGCTGTAGCTATCAGCAGGGAGGGTTATTTCGAGTTCCACTTAGTAACGCAACTGTTGTTGAGTGAGATGTGTTTGATTTAACTCAGTTGGCCGTGTCTGTGATAAATGTGTTCAGGAACCTGGGCAAAGTCATTAGCCCAGGTTTCAGCATGATTGTTTTCTGACCAAATCACAATTTATGAGTGGCACTGCACAGATTGTTTACCCAACCCAGAAGTAGTATTTCCTGCATGCTTATCTGTCCGTGTATAAACTATATTCATAAGAGCTGTTTTAAGTGTACAAACTCTGGAGACTCATTGTGTTCAGTTATTTCCCTTCTTCCCGGCAGGTGCGAGGCAGGAAGAGGGGTTTGGGAGCCAAGGGGCGAGATGGGGCCCTCTCCTGGCCGGGCATTGACCATGGCAACCCAGAGGTACCGTACTACAAGCCCCATCCCTCACTATTTTCACAACAGCAAACTGGATGTGCTTCAGTTTATTTACATTTTATTTCCGAATTTAATTTGATAATGCAATGAAAACAGCCATGCCTTCTTTTTCTGTCATAGTTCTTCTGCATTGAGGCTGTCATAAGATTAATGTTTTAAACCAGTAATCATACACATTTAATCAAGCAATAAAATATGTTTTTATCCAGAAAACTTGAAAGAAAGAAACCACACTAATATTAAAATTGTTAGAAGGATAACATCAAAGTTGGCCTCAAAGAAGCTATTGGTTAGGATATGAATTATATTTAACTGACTCAAGGTAGATTTTACACTGATGATGATGGCAGTAAGGACCTATGAAACCCTGGTAAACGTCTACCAGACTACACGGCGCTACAACCCAGAAGGCAATCATCTTCGTCCTCACCACTGTGAGAACCACGAAATTTCCGGGTCCATGAAAGCGGGCAACTTTTTAACCGGATAAGTAAAATGGACGTTTCAAGGAAGACCCCCACAATATGTCACGAGGTTAGGGCAATAAATGTCCTGTTATGCCCTCATATCATTTTGAAAAGTAATGTAATTGGTTAAAAGGAAAATACTTTAATTACGAAGAGTTATATCTAACGCATTGTTAAATGGATATTAGATGGTGTCTTACGATTATTAAACAACATTTATTTTCATACGGAAAATTAATAATTAATTTTCGAGTTCCATCGTTTATATTAGCCTATTTATATGTCGATTGGATTTAAATAGGAAAAAATTGAAAGACGGTTTCTGAACGAGCAAATCATCACCGTGGCTTGTCTACGTGCAACAGATGAATTTCCGTTTGGGTTCTTAAGAACAGAGTCACTTCTCCTTCCTGATTTTTACTCCAGTGTGCCAGAGTACATTGTTTTCTTAGGAGTTTCCGATGTAGCGAGACGAAGACGCAAGAAGTTGGCTAGACGAGTTTAGGCAAAGTCAGGTGGGGAGGAAGGGGAGGTAGAGAGCTGCTCAGCTGATTTTTGAACTAAGATTTTTTGCTATTCAAGCTATGCCCTTGGAAACAGCTGATCCATAGTCAAACCCCCCCTCGGGACGCTGTATTGTTTGCTTTAGCCTTCCAATGACTTCAGCAAGCAGGTCCAGTCCGGAATTTAACATGCTTTTGTTGTACTTGTTTTTTTGTAAATATATGGGTGTAACATAAATGCCAGTGAATGTAAAGAAAGTGATGGAACTTCTGAGTTTTACGGGTTCAAAGATTCAAAGGAACTTCTTCCACCGTCGTTTATACTGTGTTGTGGCCCTGATTTGTGAAACACGTTCGGCCCTTACCTCAAAGAAAACACAACACCTAGCAATTGCAACTATCACTTCATTTGTGTTGAAGGAAATAATCACTGTTTCATCTGAGAATCATATGAAACCGATTAGTACACTTTGTGGGGGGGGAAACGCATAATTATTTATTTTTAAAGCGGGTGGTACATGTAGTTACCATTAGACTTTAAAGTGCTGAGTGGATTTAAAGCCCACTCAACCGCAGTTATCAGTAATAAGGTGGATGGTCTTTAAGTAAAAGCAGAGAAAATTAAGTATATATTCGTGTCTTATTACCAAGAAACAGAACAGAATTGTAATATAAACTGTAGGTAATGAATAATTCGAAAATTGGCAAAACGTCCAATATTTGGGCACTACGGTAACAGGAACAAAATTGATCTCATGGAGAAACTAAGAGCAGAATAATTTCGGGATGCCAGAAGATTTGGACCAACCGGAAGAAACCGGCGACTGGAGAAAATGACATAATAAGGAGCTTTATAATTCGTACTAAATATTCCTATAATTATACACGAGTTTTGGTCAGGTAGAGGACATAATCGTAGATGAGAGGATAATTTTATGTTTGAAGAGTTTAGTCGTCACTTATTTGGATGAGGGGGCCGGGATAGCTCAGTCAGTATAGTGACTAGCTACGGACTGGACGACCGGGGTTCGATCCCCGACGGGGACAGAGGATTTTTCCTCTAGCCTCTGTGTCCAGACCGGCTCTGGGGCCCACCCAGTCTCCTCTACAATGGGTACCGGGGTCCTTTCCCGGGGGTAAAGCCGGCCGGGGCGTGATGCTGACCACTCACCCCCATCTAGTGCCGAGGTCAAGGAAGAGAGGAGCTATACCTCCACTCCCCCCAAACGCCTACATGGCGTATAGTGGGACAAACTTTACTTACTTTACTTATTTGGATGAGGACAGTGACCAATGGCGGACTCTTGAAAACAAGGCAATAAATAAGCCTTTGGGTTCCTTAAAGGGCCGTAGGTCTCTTGAATAGCTGAGCGACTGTCAGCTTCTCAATAGGACTATACTTCGTGGCGCTAGTAAGATGCACTATGTACACACGAATGTCGAAAGAATGAAACAGAAAACCAAGTTCAAACGAAAGGAATGTTCAATTTCTGACCTAACTGGAATTTTAGGTAGTGGAATTTCCTCCACATCACACGCTGTTGCTATACCACCATGACTCAGTTACTTCGGAATTATATAGCATTTCCTTCACTAGAGATTTAATGGTTATACATACTTACAGTAGAGTCCAATGACAGGCTTTTTGGGAAGATGATTCTGAAACTTTAGGTTTCATAAAAGCAGAGGATTCTTTGTCCATCAATAATTATTAACTCTTAAAAGAATACCTTTACATTGCAGTTGGTCTGTTAGTTAGTGCAGATTTTCTCGACACTTCCCACGTTGAGCGCTCAAAAACATTTTGGTATATCACAGTTTATGAAGCCGTCATGATTAAGAAAGTAGAATGGTAATGCCAAAATGTAGTAGTGATTCGGTAATAGAAGCCATTTTACACACGAATGAAAGTTATTTTACCATTGGCTCAGTCTGTTGGTTGAGAATAAAAGCAGTCTTAGTGATACGATACTAATTATCAAGAGTGGACAATTTATTTTTTCCTGAAAAGTACAAAGTGTACTGATTAGCAGGACGATGGAAGGGGACAAATGTAAGGAGATGAAATCTGTGACTTAAAACGAGGAGACAATGAGAGGACGTAGACTAATGAGACATTTATTACACGTTGACGAAATACTTACAGAGATTTTTTGTTCCCGGATTGTGGACTCCTCCCACTTGGAAATTATACATTCCCCTTCCGCTGACCATCTAAAGCCAGTGGGCAACCGCTAAAACCACCACGTCATAACTCCAGTAATGGTTTACTATGAAGCTATGTACACTCAAGGTCCAGTAAAAATGGAATCGGGACACCTTCATCCTAGCTTTAAGTTGCTTGATTTCTTTCCCTGTATTAACTTAATGTTTCATAACGAAACGTACGTCTGCGTGTACGTAAGTGTATTTTAAGCTACGTAAGATGGCTGGCTTCTAGGATGTTGCACCTTGTAGTCTGGTGGTCACTCATCAGCTCGATGATGGAGGCAGTAACCTCTTCTGAAACGTCGGTCAGTATCTACCAGACTACATGGTGTAACATTCCAGGAGACAGCCATCTCAATGTTAGTCGCCGTGAAAGCGTTTAACCTTTCTGAAGACGTAATTTGTGAGTTAACAATTACTAATGCGGAAAATGTACAGATCTTTACAGTTGTATTGCACATAGTTTTATAATTTAAAATTTATAGGATCGAGACATTTTCAGAGATAATATATAATTCTATTGCAAAGTTATGAAGTTTAAATGTTCCCTGTTGGCTGTGTGGGGATGAACGTACTTAGGAAATGTTTCATGCCTTGTTCCTAGAACCTTTTGTATTTCGGACCTTTTGCCTACCAGCATTTGTTGTAAAACGATTGATATGTATACCAAGCAAATATTATACGAGTTTCCGTTAAAGTTATTGGTATGATTTTGCATTCGTGTTTTTGAACGCCCGTAGTAAACAAAAAGTGCATATAAAACATTCATCGTAAGGCTTTAAGATTGGCCATAAAGTGGAATATCCAGACGTAAAAACAGATTTCTTGACTATATGATCAAGTTTATTATTATTATTATTCAGTGTTCTGTCTTACGACAGGTCCATTGCTCTGCCCAAAAAGAGCTCTCCAGTTTTCCCTATTCTCAGCTTCTCGTTTTAATTCCTGGAACTTCATCTTCTTTCCTTGTTTCAGATCGTCGGTTAGCTGTATCAATGATCAAGTATTGGAGTTTAAAAATTAATTTTTACTATATAGTTGTAATCTCGTCATCATGTTTTCATGTCGACATAGAACAAGATTCTGAACTGAATATGCCCATTGTAAATCACTTGTCGAATTAAAAATGCCTTCAATTTAGCTATTAATACAGTATCAATCTACTTCGCCTTTTATGGCATTTGAGAGCGTGGAATCACAGAGCAAACTGCTGAGAAATTGAGTACCACTTAATTCGCTTTCCACATGTTAACAATTTAAGAAAACTCTAAAGAAAATTGTGTTTTGAATTGCAAAATATGTTTACGTATCATTAAATATACCTATAAAAACGTATGATTTTCAGTGAGCTGTTACCTTGTTTAAAGTACACATTGCAAATTAATGTTACCTTTCTTATCATTAGCGTCGAGATATCACCAATTAGTTTGCTACCATTTAACCTTATATAAATTCCAACTAAAGAATGCTCTATAAATTGCAATTTAAGAATTACTGCCAGTATTGAAATATTATTTCTTTCTTTCTTTCTTTCTGTTTTCCGTCATTACCTGTTTCCTTGTTCCCTTCGTTGTGTCTTATTTGCATGATGCATAGGGCACAGATCCACGTATGATACTGTTCAGTCAGACTTATGTTGTATATCTGGAGATGTGATTGTCTCACGTTTCGGTTTCTTTTGTTAGCTATGCTCAAAGTGAACACCGCAAAATATTTGGCATTGTCCAAAACTTTTAACACGGCTGCAGTCGAAACTTGAAGGAAGACTTCTCGTTTTTGTCGTTAGTTCTATTATCTGAGTCCCCCCTGCGTGAGATATAATCTCCTAAAAATGTTTTCTCTTTGTCAGAACGTTTGATCAGTAGACCGCTCAGAACACGGTTGACCGAACCAATATCTTGGTTGCATTTTTATATAAAATTGTCGGTTTCATCTGGAGTGCACACAGTTAAAAAGTAACGCGTCTGAGATTTTTCCTAGCTTCAGTTTATTTATATATTTTTTGTTGCTGACTGTACAGTCGCAGGTTCACGTTTTTCGTTGTTAGGGTTCATTTCTCTATCTCGTTTGACCATCCTGTTCCAACGACCACAAGAACCAGACCAAATTCCTGTTGTCAGTTTCCGTGGATCCTGCCATAAGTTCTTGCCCGCCACAGTAATTAAGAGTGACTAGAAGTGTAGCCATCTGTGTAGAGGCTAAATCGATCTGTGTCTAAGTACAACGAAAGAATTGGTTATGTTTCTGTATTGAAGTTTTCCTCGTGTGTTATTCTCCTTCTATCAGTCTTATGCTCTTTGTTATGAACCGATTAAAAATTCTTCAAATACTTAGATTTTAGGCTTATTTAAACCATGTTCCACCAACTTATCCAAAATTTGATCTTTTTTCTTTTTGGGACGTTTGGATTTATCTAAAATCTTTCTACGTTTTACTTTTTTTTTCAATATTCATAAAATATTTTCAATTATATTTTAATTTCCAATTTCTTTGGTTATGTTAGACTTCATCTGTATATCTTTGGTGGTCCAGATTTGTAAATGCCAGAATGGCCTTGAACATTTCATCTTCTGCTGTCACGCGTTGCTTGTCTCATCAAAACCCATATCTCATTTTCATATATGTTACCTTCGATGTTACGTTACGTATTGAGTTGTGATTACTAACAGTTCTTGTTATACTGTTGACTGTATGTTGTCCATATCCACTTTAAATTATAAAATTCTCTTCCTCAAATATTTCAATTATTTCAGTTGCTCAGTAATATTTATTTCTGCCACTGTTTAATTTCCCTTAATTAATTGTGAAGTAATGGATGCTTTACATATGTTCAGATCCTTCTTGGTAAAGCCGGCGTGGCGTGAAGCTGGCGTGTATTGTACAAAATGTCCAACAACCTCTGCAGTGCACATAACATCACCCCTTTCAGAGGAGAGTGTTTACATTGGGTTGCGCGCGCTGGAAGCCTACTTGTTAGTCATCATAATTCTTCTTATTGACTCCATTTCAGCTGCAGAGGTTACATAGTATCGAATGATATATAAGATGATGACAACAGTGGGTAGCAATGCATGAGATCTAGTGTTCTGACGACAGTGAAGAAGTTGATGTTTGTCTTTAGGGCGTGTGGATTTATAGGCAGATACCATCGTTTCGGAGAAACATACTGTCTCTATCTTCAGTTTCTCGGAAACGTTGATATCTGCAACGTAGAAAAGGGGCAGTGATTGGGAAGGAGCTGTTGTTAGTCTGATTGAATGTTACATGGACGTAGCAGAATTATGTCCGGTTGTATCCACTTTCCCCCCAGTTTGTTCTGTTCGCGAGACGCTGCCATCACGAGGGGAAAACTCTCCCTCCTTGTTCTTCTTCTTCTCCTTTTCTTCATGGATAGAGAACAGACAAGACAGTCACGAAGTTGTGGTTACCCTTCCACATAAAAAGGAACTGAATGACCTTGAACTCCCTCTCTTCCTCCCCGCCCCAAAAAATGGAAGAAGAAAGGTTTCGTTTATATTTATGTCTCGACCACGTGGCTGGGACAACGTAACCTAGCGTAAAGTTACGTGTATCTGCATGAAAAACACGTAAAGAGCGCTTAGCAAAGGTTCATTCCCAATGTACTTTTGTGTAACGTAGTTCATGAAGATTTCCAAAGCTGGTTTTTGTTTGAAGAAGGATTCTTCTGGTTGCCTGTTTCCGTACGACCGTGTAATTGCTACTGTCGATTTCCTCTCCGAATAGTTCAATTGTTAACAGATGGCAGACACTTCTTTACATTGAACTTCTTAAATGCGTCATATATCCAGGTGAGATATCTCGTGGGTGGCGTGAAAAGTGTTAATATTTTATCTCATCCTGATTAATAATGAAAAGGGCAGTGTCCTAATTTGTGAACGTTGCCACAATGTTCCGAATCGGACAGATTGTTTGGAACATGAGAATTTATTTAAGATTAATCTACAAGTGTCATGTAGATGTTCGTCAGCAGTTGATGGTTGGTTATTCAGGTGCAAAATAAATTACCTGCTTTTATGAAACTCGAGAATTCGTCACCGTGTTCACAAAACCCACCATTGAATACTATCCAAAATCAGTTCAGTGCTGTCCACCTTATTAACTTCCCAGCTGCGTCCAGAGGTCAAAACTTAGTATAGTTTTAATTTACAGTCTTGCGTGCTACTGTCTAGCCCATCTCATCATTCTTAATTTAATCACGGCAACAACATTAAATAATGAATACAGATTGTGAATTTACGTATCAGGAAAATCCATGTATAATTTAAAATGTTACAGAACGATGTGACATAAGCAGGTCGCCTAGGTTTTCAGGGTAGCAAAAGTAACTTTCAGATGTGATGGACATATAGTCTGGATGGAGAAGACAGGGTATGAACAGAAACATTTTGATGAGCGTACCTGAAGGACGGCAACCAGTCTATGGAACCAAGAGATGCGGTAATATGGAATTAGAACTTTGAGAAATAATTGTTTTGCGAATATGGGAGATGGCTTGAACTGGCTCAAGATTGTGTCAGTAGTCAGGCTTTGGCATTATCGATGTGTTTTTTTGGTTTTGGTATAACAGATTCATGTTATAAAACGAATATTAGTTGTAGGTGGAACGTGGATGTTCATTGAATAATAAAATTATCTTTACCCGTTGACTTAACCGTCTTAACACAGTACTTCTTTCTGCCTTACAGCAAAACTGTCGTGGGTTTATCAGTAATAGGAGGCATATGTCTTCTCATTCATTGTAGGATGATATCACTTCGCGTCTTGAAGCTTTCTTGTCTCTGGGAAGATGGCGACCAAAAATAACCGTCCTCACACTCTGCCTCTCTCTCCCTTGACTAATGAGTGAGTCACGCTGCTTTCGGGTGTAAATTTAAACTCGTTCGTAAAATAGAACAAAAAAATCTTTTTTTAAAAAGATGCTCAGCTTTTCAGCTGCATTGCCAGTTCGAAACAAGAGTATAAATGATGGTTGTTTATTACTTTACTTAACCAAGTTTTGTCAACTAATGAAATTCGCCAAATGTTTGCAGTAAATAAGTAATGATTTATTACGGACCAAACGAGCAGGGTTCGATTTGTGGCAGGGGCAGAATTTTTGTCTTCACAGCCGACCTATATATATATATATATATATTCAGATGATTGTCTTGGCATAATTTAAAACACTATTCCGCCATTTACCTGTAGGGACTTGCGAAAACACGAAAATCTTCAGTCAAGGCAGATCTCCAAAAAATGTTTCTTATCCAATATACAGATCATAATGAGATATTTATGTAATGGAAAAATTATATTAATGGGAGAGGTTATGTTGGCTCGATATGGACCGAAATTGCATTGGCACTTTGTTCACGCCGAGTGTCTGGTTTAGTACCACGATATGATAGTTTCTTTGTGGCAAAATTACTTCAGTAGTAGTGGGATGAACCTGGTATTAAGCTTGCAGCTGAAGACCGCGTGATATAAATCATATAAACATGGCGGTTCTGAGAAAACTGGCAGAATCAAGATAAATCACATTACAGTGTAAATTAGCACAAGAATGTAGTAGTTTTCTAAATCACAATCCAAGAGACAAAAATCTGAACACTCAATGCCGTGAAAAGTTTGAGTTAATCTGCGTTCTTCCGTGAATGTGAGAGGTAATGTTTCATACGCATAGACTATAGGACAACAACTGCTTTGCGGGGAAAAATACATTAAAATGTTTGAGAACAAAGTACCCATGAAAAAATCTGGACCTGTGGATGGTTGCGTAAGTACTGGTAATTCATTACGCTGTATAATCAACCATATAATAAGTAATTGTTGGTTGGTTGTTGTCAATTTGTTATCACTGTTTACATTACATTGAAGAGTATAATATTCTTTAATTAAAATAAGATAAGGAGTAATTTCAAATTTTGGAAATACCGCACGCGTTCTTTGATTTCAAAAAAATCTTCAGTAAAAGGCGGTGAATTTCCTGACAAGCTGAGCGACTATCAGCGTTTCAAAATCTTTGGTCCATGGAATAATTTCAAAACAGGGAATTTTGTGTGTTACGCAGTCACTTAATATTTTTAAAATTGTGAAATTTGGGCATGTAGTCCTAAAAAGGTAGTAAGGTTAGGAAAAGAAGAAATGTTTTTCGAAATTGTGATGGAGAAACATCTTCGAAAGCAACCGCTAGGTTGACCTAGAAGAAAAATTGAGAAATATGTTCTGAGGATGGGGGATAATTCAACTGGCATTAGCTGTGTTGAACCTTTTTGTTCTGAGGATGTGGGATAATACAACTGGCATTAGCTGTGTTGAACCTTTGAGTTCTGCTACCAGAATATTGTTTTTATTGTGGTTATCATTATTATTATAATCATCATCATCTTTGGTGAGACTGCGGTAAGGTCCACAAAAGAATTCTTGTCGCCATCCCCTCTTAGTACTTAACTCTGCCAGTACTAAAGACATCAAGAATAGTGACTTTTTTTCAAGCACCTGTCGTTTATTGTCACAAATTTCCACAGCTGAGTCACACGAGTCTGTCATTAGCGACGCCTGGTGACAGAAAGTCATGACTGCTTGCTGCTACCAGGAACCCTGATTCTGTTCTGCATGTTCTTTTGTATTCTCCCACCGTAAGTTTCCACAAGACATTGTACTCGCCTGTCCAACTCTGCACTTTTATTATTTAACATTGTGAATCAAGGACAGAAAGGATTTAACAGAGAACAGCACTGAAAAATTCTCTTACCGTACTATATAAATAATTGCCTTCTTTTTAACTGTCACGTATTAGGTCCTTTGGCCTGTTCCGACGCAGAAGTAGACATTTGTTAGGTCTTATTGCACGCGTGATCAGCCCGTCACTAGGCGTATATCTACAGAAAGCAAGTTAAAAAATTACTCACAGCTTAAGAACTGGCTCGTTAGCTACGTTCTTACAACTACATTTTCAATTCAAAAATGTTATCATATACGTAGAAATGTGAGAATGTTTATTCCTTCAAAACACGACCTTTGACCTGAGCGTATGACGCCGGTGACGTCAGTTGCCTGGGGTGGGGTGTCTGGCGCCTGTCTGGTTGGGTGATGACGTCGCGGGGATTCTCCACGTGATTACATGGGCTCCTGGCTGCCTAGGGATTCCCATAGGGTGCCTTTCACTGATCTTCACCTCTAGAGTAAAGTATAGATGGCATAGATAATGTATGTGAGATTTGTGGTTTTCACATTGGCGAGGATGATGACATGGGTTATGGCGTCATGTGGACTCGTCGGTAGATGCCATCATTTCGGAAATACATCAAACACGATATTAATAATATTTAAGAGTTCAGCCAATGCTACAAAGAAAACATTATTTCAACATTACAAACATTCGTTTGTTAATGCTGTTTGAGGAAATAATAACTGTTTACATTTAGAATTATTCAAAACCCAGACATTCGAAATGCAGAGTTAATAATTAACTAAGAATAATTATTTTTCATATGTAAATATGAAAAGGATAAACAACTCAGTTTCCATTAAATGTTTTCCACCCATGGCTCACAAATCAATTTGTGTTGCATGTGACTAACATAATCACTTATGTTCTTGACGTATTTTTCAGATCTTTGGTTCAAAAGCAGACCTGCAGTTACACACACAACTGCACATGCGTGAGGCGAAGCCATACAAATGCTCACAGTGCAGCAAAGCATTTGCTAACAGTTCGTATCTGTCTCAGCACACACGTATACACTTGGGGATCAAGCCATACAGATGTGAGATTTGCCAACGGAAGTTTACACAACTTTCACACCTGCAGCAGCACATTCGCACACACACAGGAGACAAGCCATACAAGTGTCGGCATCCAGGCTGTAACAAGGCATTCTCGCAACTCAGTAACCTCCAGAGCCATTCCAGGTGTCACCAGACTGACAAACCATTCAAATGCAACTCCTGCTACAAGTGTTTTTCGGATGAGCCGTCCCTCCTGGAGCACATCCCTAAGCATAAAGAGTCCAAGCACTTGAAGACTCACATCTGCCAATACTGTGGTAAGTCCTACACCCAAGAAACTTATCTGACCAAACACATGCAGAAACACGCGGAGAGGACCGACAAGAGACCACCGATTACGGGCATTGGCCTCAGTAACCGCAATGTGGCATCTCTAGGTCCAGGAAACTCATCAGGGAATCCCCCTGGTAACCCAGCAACAGATCCTCACCCCTATTGGCCTAAAGTTTCACCAGACACTGCAAATTCATTGGTGGAGGCCATGAACCAACAGCATGAAGCATGTCTACAATCGGCAAATGGTGCCAATCTGGGAGAGCACCATCTAGCACAATCACAGCACCATCGGAGTCTGCTGGAGCATCACAACAGGCAGATGAATGGTGGCACAAACAGTAGTGGTAGTGGTGGAGGTGACAGTGGCGAAGATCTTGTCGTCATCAGGAGCCAACAAGGCACCACACTGCACCAGCAACACTCTTCAGCACCACCAGCTCCACCACCAACACCCACTTCACAAGTGATCGTGTCTTCATCGCCATCGTCTGTCTACGCGGATTCTTCAAGTATAGTTGCTGCAACAGCAAACTTGATCAACTCCTCTACGATAAAGACATCTACAACGCCATCTTCGACATCAGCATTCACTCCTATCCAGTCCATGGGTGGACTGGCACCAGCACACCACCATCTCAACCATCTGAACCACCACCAGCTGGGCATGGCATCATCTGCGTCCCGACCGGCATACATCCCATACGACGCTATTTCATTCCCGACGTCTAAAGTCGTGACGTCATCCTCGGGCCAACTGTCAGGGCTGGGCGGAGGCTCGATGGACATGCCCAAGTCAAGTTCTTCAAATAGTTTCCCAAATCAGTTGATCTCCCTCCATCAGATCAGGAACTATGCCCACCAGCCCACATCATCGTCGCTCATGGCAAGCGAACACCTCTTAGGGCTGAAAGAAAAGGGGCAATAATGCCACGCCCCCGGTCCTGCTACTTCAGCGAATAGTGACTATTACAATTATTGTTACAATGATAATTATCCAAACTATTGTTGGTCTCAATAATGCACTTTGCTGATAGTGATGACCCATTTGTTAACATGTATCCAAAAAGGAAAAAAATAGAGAAGAATTCTCTAAATCTGCTCACTGAAGTAAGAATATGCTCAAAAGAGAACAACCAGTGAAAGACAGAAATTGACTGATTATAAGTGAAATTAGAATTGGATCAATATTTATCTGTTACGAGATGAAAATGTCGTGTTACGTAATTTCCGTCGTGTCATAAGAACAAGCGTTATTTTATTGTTAGACCTGATGCTTATTTCCATGTCTTGGAGATGACAAAATCAATACATCGTGTTGGACCCATAAGAAGGTTACTGTGTAATCTCAAGTTGGATACATGGAACATTAAGGTTTTTAATTACAGGCAGAGTAAATCGTACTTTCTGATAAATGCGCCGTTGTATTCGTAAAGATAAAATGTGGAGTCAGAAAGATTCGATCAGTATAACTGTCAGTCAGACAAAAACAGATTGGAAAGAATGCTTTGGTTACAAAGAACACCTCAAGTTTCCTACATCTTGTAAGAGGATCTACAGTTTCCAACATCGCGAAACCTGATTCACGTTCCTATAGTAACACTATCATGACAGACAGCCAGTCAGAATAATATTCCTGGATTTTAGATTGTTTTCATATTGGTGCTTGAGGACATTTAGATTCTTTCCAAATGCCTCTGTTTATGTTTGATGAATACTTAATTTAGACATCCTCTGGTTTCATGGTTACACGTCTTGACATGGTTTTTGACTTCTGCTCAAATGCACCGTTTAGCAAACAAGTAGCTTGTTTGATGTATTTATGATCTCGCACACAATGGTAAGTTACCATGAACAAGACTTTCTGTCAAACTTGTCTCATTCTGTGGTAAAGATAAAATTGTATAGTACATTGTCTTTCAAACGTATGGGTTTGTGGATTTTTGTAAAAAAAATATGTGGCTGCTGCATTGCTTTTGTTTATTGTTGTTTATATATACCACTTTCATTTTTATCTTTACGTAACAATTTAATTACAAGCCACCAGCGAAGTAAAACAGCGTAAATATTTTTTTCATCCGAAGATGGTTATAATTCCTTTGACTTGAGTTAATGTTTCATTGAATTATGAGCATTTATTGTGTGCACATTAGTGATCGGCTACATATTTCTTCAGAGTTACAACAGAAGACGAAATTACACATGAAGCAGAAGAAAATCAAGACTAAAGAAAAAAAGCAGCGTGTCTACAGAAATAATTTATATTCTTAATGTATGTTTCTTTCAAATCATTTGTTCCTCCCCTTGACCAATTATCAAAGCAGTTTGAAGATAAATAGTGTAAAGAAATTACTGTCCAGAAATGCCTTTCATAATGGTTTGTGTAGTTTGAAGATGTCATCTTTGAAATCTGCATCACTACCATTTTTTGTTTTTCTGTACAAAATTGTATGTAAACATTATTGGAGGTTATGTTCCAAATAATATAATTGTGTTGATGCTTCTTGGAAGTTGGCATAGTTCTGTGCTTCTGTTGCTAATTAATATAGTGATACTAAAGATATTACACGAATATGTTTGTAGAATGACATGAATGATCTCTGGGAGAGAGTAAAATGTGTTGGTTAAATGATTCCCTGCAGTGTTTCACGTGTGTTACTATCCACCAACATACACTTCTTATTGTCAGTTATTTGTATCACATAAATTTTCTAGTTATCTTGTTATATCTTCGTGTTGATAATATTTAACAAATTATTTTTTAAAAAAATACCGTGAAAATGCCATCAACTGGTATATTAAATTATAAATTTTCTTCCCTTTTATTGCCTATAACTTAATATCTATGTTAAAGAAATTATGGGCATGAAATTTGTATAGACACATTAATCCGTAAAAATTCACAATTCATATCAATTAACATTAATCTTGTAATTAAGAGGTTCTGACTGGGTCATGCACCTGACTTCACTCAACAAAGTAGGGTACCTACTCATAAGTTGGCAGTACTGTGAACAAAACTAATTGAAATAGGCAGTAAACAGGGAGAGGTGCTAATTCTTATTAATACGCAAGCATATGCAAGATGGAACGTTTTGAGCCCTTTTACATTCTAATTCTTGAGGTTCCATTTAGTTTCGTGAATATTTGGTTTATAATCAAAATGAATTTGATGTATGGCTCTTACGGCTGTGAAACTAAATATGAGTGCCATCTATGATCCGTCGTATGTACCATGTGTACAATGCGAAGGGCGAACGACATGTAAAAGTCACGTATGTTTCATGCAGGTCAGTGAATGAAGTTATAGTACAATTTTTTTAAGACAACATCAGCGAATTACACAGACTATGTAACTGTAAGTATTTAAGAATTTTAACAAAATTCAAATACATGCACATTAATAGGAAACAAATCTAACACAGATTGTTTAGGATTAGTAAAACAAAATAAAATACGAAAGTTTTGTATGGACATTAATAACAATATAGAACTATAAAATTGGCAATATATGAAATATAACGTATGTGTTTCATTCAAATTGGCAGTAACAATACGAAATAGAACTAAATACCATAACATATATGTGACCAGCAATCATTGTTAAGGTTATAAATTAATATTTTAAAATTTTTAGAAAATTAGAAGCTTGTTGGTTAATTTTTGCAATTTGTAGATTTGAATATAACAAATATTGAGGTTAATGTGATGGATGGTGGCACACCAACAAGAGTACAAAGGGTCATCACAAATTAAGTGTACAGTTATTGTCATTTTCATTGAGTGGTTAGCATTTGTACTTTGTATTCAGGGGGTTCCATGTTCAAATCTTAGCCCAGTGACTGGGTTATCCTCAGTCCTTGTAGGAAAATGCTGAAATGGTACCATAAATAAGCCATGATCACTTCCTTCCATATTCTTTCCACTTTGTTGTTTATTAATAATTGTATCATACAGCACAGAAGTCTAAGGTGCTGACAATGTAATTAAATAAACCACAAATAACAATACCACCAATTTAATTTTTCTTGGAATTTATATTCTCATTGATGAAAATAGTAAGACAAATTTATTTTATTTTATAGATGCTCAGTTTGAGCTCTGTTGGGTATTCTGACGCCATCCAAGAAACATTCAAACTCTCTGCGAATTGTTTGCAGTTATTCTTGTCCAGTTGAACAGTTGCTCTGTGTAATTGAAGTTTGAGGTCTTTCGAGTGCAGGTGGTGAGACTTAGACTTAGTCTTTAATGTAACTCAACAGAAATTAAGCCATTATGAGTTACACCCACTCTGTGGCCAATCTCTCATCCAGGATTTCTTTATATCCTGCTACAAGTGCTTATGTAATGTCTTATTAATCTAAACCACACCCTGTTTTAAGAAACCAAAATATTCGTAGTTACTTTTTCAGTAATATGGCATTTATAATATGATTAGTTTCTTCTAAGTAGGATTTGAGGTTAATTTTGAAGATGGTGGCCTTCTGTGTTGTATCGCCATGTAGTCTCGAGAAAGTTTTCCACCGTTTCAGAGGTCCTTGCGGCCTCTATCGTCTGGGTGATAAGACCCTGATCACCCTAATGATGGAGACAGCAAGGGCCTCCAAAACTTTGGTAAACTTTTACCAAAGTAAAAGGCAATATAATCCAGGAGACGGCCATCTTTTCTAAATATATTTGAAAACTGCAACAGTTTCAATTAGTTTGTGGACTTTTGTATGATTTTGTTAAGTGGATTTATGCTTAATTTGTAATGATTCTGTATATTAAAATTTGTCCATTATGAAGCGTGTGTTTGTGGATAAAAAGTGAACGGTGTAACGGAATGCTTCTGCCCAACACTAATGATTTTCTATCCAGTGATTCGGTTTATTGGTCGCGCTAAAATGTTCAAAATGCATTATGGACATTGTACAAGAAGGAAAGAGTAAACTTCAAACCTTTGAACGCCTGATATTAAAATTACAGATTGGCATTAATTTTGCTGTTTTGTTACTGGAAGAATAGTCGACAATTTTCAATTCATGAATTATTGACACCCACATGCAGATAATAAAATGTTTTCAGTTCGACTAAGGAAATATTAAATAAGCAATCAGAAACCATTAATTAACTAGGATTTGGGTTCTGATAGTGAATATGAAGATTGTAAGGGGGGCTGAGGCCAGTGTTCCAGAAAGCATCACGAATTATATGTTTCTGTGCAAGAGTTACTTATCTAAATGGTTCTGTTTGCAATTATTTATTTCATTAAATGGTTACAAAGCATGATATGATAAAAATATTTGTTCCTTTCTGCTGTTATATTTTATTAAATTCATATTTCGTTTGAACAATTACTTTCAGGCATGACAGAAATGGTATAGTAACCATTCATACATATCTATTTAGAATCTATTAATGGAATTAATTTCTTCCAAATTGATAGGAATTGCAATTGGCATGCCTGGTCAGATCAGGGGAGAAGTCTCGTATCGACATCCGTAACCCGTTGAATCTTGTCCGAGAACGGATGAGACCAACCAAAATTAGACTCTTTGTGGTATAATATCGTAATCAGTGAACCAACATTAGAATTCTGTAGTCGCATAAGCTCACTTAAAATGAATCTCGGTGTTTTAAAAGGATCACGTGTCGTGTCATAAATGTATGATTAGTTGCTTGGGTCTGTACGTAAAATGTTTTTGTTTGCCCTCGATAGTGTTTGAGATCTGCCCACTATATACGGTTTCTGTGTTCGTATCTGGCTACTGTTTTATTTACGATGATCAGTTTAATATTTGCAGTACTTACCAAATGTCTAGCAATAAAAATGTGTTTTTAACAAGGACAACAAGATTTTGGAATAACGCTTCAATGGCATTAAATGTCACATTGTAATTCAAGGAAGATTACCACTATTTAATAAAAATTCTTCATGTGTGTATTGTATCTTTCCAAGTTTAAAAGAAAGGCAATGCATAAGTGATTCTACTTAAAATTGTAACAGTTTAATTGATTTAATTTTAATCTTCAAGTATCTTCTCATGTAATAAAGCAGTTAAGTTCTGATGAAACAATACAGTATTTATTTTCTTCGTGCTGTCACATATTTGACTTAAATTACATTTTAATTTAACTTTGGTTTATGGCAAAGAAGTTACCAGTATCTTAAACTATTGTACATATTTTGAGAAATATTTTAAAGTTTTTAAATTATTGTTTTGAAAATGTGAGATTTATATTTCTTCCAAAATCTGCTATATTTGTTTTTAGACACATAATTAGTAGTCTTATACCTAATATTGAAACTAAACCCATCGTGGATAATAAAATGTACGATTTTGAATTTGTTTAGGAATCAGTAGCCAGAAATTCTCCTCAAGCATGAGATACCCCTGCCATTTCTTCTAACACACTGCCAGGTTAACGATTAACGAAACGATGATTTAGATATCTGGGTTTATTTGGTCTCAAACTACAGAATATTGTATGATGTACTATGATAAATAAAAACAAATGATAAGCAATTGATATAAGAATCTCAGTTGGGTAAACCCATTCATAACCGTCGATAGAAATTAGTAATGAGCTTAAATTCATTCGTGTACAATTTATGTATTCCAGTTTTGTATGAGTTTTACAAAATATGTGAATTCAATATACCGTCCACATTTTCTGGCATTCTGCTTGGAAAGCTCAATTGAATTTTTAAGTATCTGAATTTGGATGTTAGATATCTTATCACCCTGTTATGACGTGAAAATTGAAACATTTGGGTTTTGGTATGTTTGAATAAAAGTTAATTATTTAATTATTGAATTATTGTTTGTTTTTCTTGAATTGGTAGCTGAATAAGAATAGATCAGTCCAATGTTAAACTCATTGTAGTTGCTTCTCATTTGTTTTATAGTCTTCCAATAAAATTTATTGTCGTGTTGCAGGATTAATTGTTTATGTTGAAGGTCTACGTACTCGTTTCCTTTACATCCACGTGAAATATGAAATGGCAAATCATGCTTAGGCTTTGTCTGATAATGAGAATTTACTGTAAATCTTTGTGAGTCGACATTTTTTTCCAAGTATAGATTAACATGAAATGGTGTTACTTAAATATAATATTTCAAAATGAACTGTTCCAAAATCTACATTATGCACTACAATATGGCACAGCAGTCACAGTTTTGCTCACATTTTTGAATATTATAAGTGTTTAAATGTATCTTTGATCTGTGTAATTTTGTTTCCAGGATTCTGTTTCTTGTAGATCAGAGCTCCGTATAATTGTAAACAATTTTGAATTACATCTCTTAAATTCCCCGTCAGTTTAATGGCTCCATTGTTGTTCTGGGTGTGGCAAATTAGAATTAGCCTGGCTCTATCTGTTTTTGATCTTCTAAATTGTTCTGTAGTTAGAAGAAACAAAAATTGCAATCTTTGTAATATTGTTAAGTAGTCTCTCTGGGAATACCAAAATTTGTTAAGATATTATTTTATTTTTTCACATTTCTGCCATCTTCCACATTGTTTCAAAATTTTAATGTAATTGTCTTCTAATATTTAATGAAAGCAATTGACAAGTAGAATATACATTTTCGTAATCATAGTTTCATTCCCCCATTTTGTCACTGTTTATAGATTATGTAGAATGGCATGGTATTTTTTATGAAAATAGAAATTGAATGTTTTGGGGAGCAAAAATACGTATAAAATGGTGCTGGATGTTCTTAGACTGAAAAAAACAGTAAATATACCTTAGAAGATTAGCCCAGGTTGTAACAATAAAAAATTGACGAAATAAAAAATAACAAAATAAAAATAGTTGAAAAGAGTATTTTGGTACTTATGAACTGTGATATTAAGCATGTTAGAAAACGGAGTTTTTTACTGAAATGAATAGGATCATAAACTTTAAAGTTGTAATGTTTTAAGTCTTACGAATATATCTGACATTAACGAATGAATGAGTGGAGCCTTTTGAGTTGTGACTTAACATATTAATCATCCTGCCCTGATATCCAAACAGAAGCAATAAACTTGAGCTTGGCTTGACTAAAAAAAATCAACACAAGGGCTGCCAACTGCTACACACAGTTGGCCACGACAGATGAATATGTGTCTTTGTAATATCGTTGTAAAGATGGAGAATTGTTTTTATATTGTTCTAAATCGTAAACGAATTTTTCATGGTGGTCTTGGGAGGTTGAAAACTTTATGTCTACGTATGATAATCAGTTGGAATTAAGTGTGGCATAGGAGTTAAGTTTTACGTAACGAAGTACGCTGCAGTTTGTCCCAAATATTTGAAATCTTTCTGCTGTTTATATGTCGCACCAAGATGTTTGATGTTTACGTTTGGAGGGTATTTCCATGCCATAAGATCATTCTAAAGGTATATGAGGTAATTATAAACACCTGAAATCTGAATCAGATATTGTCTTCATTGAAAGTCCACATAGCAAATTATTTCTGTAGGTATGTGATTTCAAACATTAGGGATAAACTGTCCATTGCAACACTAGAAATGAAGGGTAGCATATGCTTTTTATTTGAAAATCATAAGTATATTGATTTTCAAAACTTTTTAAAAAAAATGACGGTGAAAATATGAAAAAGGAACTGTGATATTTTTGTAAATGTAAAAAATACTTTCAGTGTTTGTGTGTGCGTGTATTTTAACAAATATATATAACAAATTTAGCATGCTCTCTTACCTATTTATGTTTCATAAAAAAAGAAGAAATGTGGATTACAAAGTTAGAATTTCAACTGCAATTCCGCAATTTCTGTTGCAACATTTCAGTAGAACGTTTCTGGCATTTTGTCACACTACAGTATTTAACTTCAGTGGTAAGACGTATGCAGTAATTCGTCTCTTAACGCAATCGATTATTTCCTTAATCTGTTAGGGACTAATGTTTCAGGTATCAGTTCGTGAATTCCCAATACCTTTTGCGATCTTCGTGTTCAAAGTACATTTCCTCAACAAAAAAAATTCATCATCGGAACCTGGTAACGTGAGGCTGCCATTATACGACAGCGTTAGCAAAAGAACAAGTTTTAACCCAGGAATGTGTTTCTCAGAATGTTAGAAGTACCGCGTTAGTGGAAGACGCATTGAGTAAAATTGAAAATAGAACGACTTTGAGGACCCGAAAACTGAGTTTTCCGCGTAGTAACGAAATATTTGCAGGTTATTTGTAAGAAATCTTGATTAAATTAAAATTTAGCCGTGTAATAACGAAAGGCGTTAACGGAGGGATAATTGTATTATGTGATAATGGTTTAAATCTTTCTGATAATGTATGAGACAAGTTGAAGTATAATGTTTTAAGATTTTGAAGCGTAATTTTGTGGTCCAATGTACAAACGGAATATTGAATGTGTTTACCACTTGTCTATGTTCTGTAAACATGGTTTTGTGCAAGATTAATTTACTTTTTAAATATCCCGGTAACCGAAACAGCCACTATGTTGTTTGGTGTGACCACCCTCTCAAGACGTTATCATTTTTTAAATTTGTACAAACGAAACATTTTATCATTCACCCCCTTGCCCGCAAATTTGTTTTATAAATACAAAAATCTTGACAGATTTAAAACTCTGTAGCTGTTTTTCGAGGGCATAGGGTATGAATGTGTGAGAAGCTTGTTTATAATTAGTTATTAATATTATATATTATATATAGGCACTGCCACGAGAGCCGAATGTGTTTTCTCTAACGGAATAATAACAATTATAATTATAATGTAAAGACACAAAAATCATCCTCTTTCATCACACCTGCAGTTTCATTATAGATGGCGTCTGTGTCGATTAATGTCATCTTTTTGTTTGTTTTGTGTCTTCCTGTTTGTGATTCTCTCGTTACATAAAGGGGTTCTAAATGCGAATCACAGGCAAGGAAGGGCTATAAGACGTCTATAGATTTGAGGTAATAGAAAAATAAAAAATAAATATTGATGGTAAACTATTCCTTGTATTCAGTTATGCATAAAACAAGTTCAGTTTGTTTTTTTGTTTTTTGTTTGTTGTACAAGTTCACTAAGTATCTTGCTTATTATTGATAATAAAGAACAGATTCATCGAATTTGTGGTTCCAATATCTCCACCAGAATCCGTTGATGATACAGACCACTTTCCTTACATCTTTAAAGCCTATTGTCTCTGTAGACTGTCTATAATGCTGGCGGTTTAAACTACACCATATTTTATGTATAACATTAAAATTGTGTGTGTGGTGTGCGTGCATGTTCGCTTATTGCTCTAGGATGAATGTACTGATCTGTACCAAACTTAACCTGCTTAGTATTCGAGATCAAGAAGCGATTTTAGAAAGGTTAAAACTCCGAAGAAGGTGCTCTGAGTTCGTGTCCCGGTTAGGGCACTTCCTGTAAGCTCGGAAACCAAGTACGATAGAATAACGGTTCTAAGATCAAAGCTATATGCTTCGATGGAGATTCTACAGGAAACTGGGTCACAACTTTAAAGTATAGATGCCCGTCTACCTATATAATTTTGGTTGTGTAAGCCTCGCTCTATATACGTCACTCTGTCCTAAATACTGGCAATTAAAGCCCCAACTACACTCTGCAGTACAATACATGCAGACCCAAGCCACTCTTTTTATATACTTACACAGCTATAATTATCTGTAATACTGTACACACAGACGCCTGTTTGTATTAATATTGGCTATAAAGGCCAGCAATCCCCTCCGGGCGTCTTTTTTTTTACAAACACATACCTAACAAATACCAATGATCTAAGTAGGCCTATATATTTAGCCATTATAATGATTTTCGAAATTCGAAAAAAAATTCAAAATTTGAAATATTTTCGAAAATTTCAGTAGGTAGATAAATGTACAAAAAATTAAATATTTTGAAAATTTTCGAAAATTATTTCGAAGTTGAAATTTTACAAAATTTTTAATTCTTTAGGGCTTTATCAGCAACTTCAAACATTTCTGAGTTTTTGAAAATTTCTCAATTTTTCAAAGTTCTGAACACGTGTCTGCCAGAACTGTTCTTTTACGATCCCGAATTCTACCGGACGTGATCACTGCTGGACCCTGTATTTCCCCGACCCGGACGAGGTCTCTAACTACGTCTCCGCCGAACCCGGTATATGCCAAAACCGGTCTTAGCCGGACCCGGTCTCTCCTACACCCGGTCTCTGTGGGAATTGTACAAAACATGTACTAAGAAAGATTTAAATAATTGAAATTCTTTCAGAATTCTCCTCACACGTTCCCTGAAAAATCTGGTGTCTGCCGGACCCGGTCTATGTCGTACTCTGTCCCTGTCGGACCCGGTCTTAGCAGGACTCGGTTTCTGTATGTTCTTTGCCTCACCCGGTCTTTCATGGACCAGTTCCTTGTAGAAAAGCGAATACACAGAAAGAGACATGCAGACACGGGATCGAGCAGAAATCAAGTACGACAGAAATCGGATTCTTGAGGGAACGTGTGGAGAGAAATTTTAAAAATATTTTCAAAGTTTTCAAAAAATCAAAAAATTGCTGGGAATTGTCCAAAAAGCGCACAAAACTGCGTTTCGCAAACTTTCAACTTCAATTGTTTTAATGATATAAAAATGGTTTTGTGCGTTTTTTAGACAATTTCCAGCATTTTTTGATATTTAGAAAATTTTGAAATTTTTTCAAAATTTTCCCTACGCGATCCCTACCAGATCCCGTCACTGACACATCCAGTCCCTGCTAGTTTTGCCTCTCCTTCTCTCGGTCTCTGTCGGACTCACGTCACTGCAACACGCAGTCTCAGCTAGACTCGGTCCATGCTTCGTCCGGTCTCTGTAGGACTAAGTCTCTGCTACAAGGTGTCCCTGCTAGACTCTGTCTCTGATTCACACGGTCTCTGCTTCTCTCGATCTCTGCCGGAAACGTTCTTTGCCTCACCCGGTCTTTAATGGATCAGGTTCTTTTAGAGAAACGTATTCAGAGACAGACATAGTAAGACCAGTTCATGCAGAGACCGAGTCCGGCAGAGACCGGGTCCGTCAGAGACAGAGAAAGGTAGAGACCGGGTCCGCCAGAAACCGGATTCTGTAGGGGACGAATGGGGACAATTTTGAAGAAAATTTCAAATTTCTTTAAAAATTACTAATTCATTTTTTTTTCGAAAATTTCACAAGTTTTTAGTTACTTTCGCTTTTCACGACATTTATAACAATTTCTAAATTTTTGAGAATTCTTCAACTTTTTTCAAAAATTTTGGAAAATCAAAAAATGCTGGAAAGTGTCCAAAAATCACACAAAACTAAAAACAATCGAAAAATTTCAACTTCAATTTTTCTTAATAATATCCAAAATATTTAGTTTTGTGCGCTTTTTGGACAACTTCCGGAATTTTTTGATTTTTCTAAAGATTTTGAAAATTTTTCAAGATGTTCCCAACGCAATCCCTACCAGAACCGGTCACACCATTTCTCTGCCAGACTCGGTCTCTGACTGACTCTGTCTCTGCAACACCCAGTCCCTGCTGGTTTTGCCACTCCTCTCGGTCTCTGTCGGACTCAGTCTCTGCATCACACGGCCTCTGCTTCTCTCGATTTCTACCGGAAACGTTATTTGCCTCACCCGGTCTTTAATGGACCAGGTTCTTTTAGAGAAGCGCATTCAGAGACAGATATACAGAGTCCAGTTCGTGCAGAGACCGAGTCCGGCAAAGACCGGGTCCGTCAGAGACACAGAAAGAATGGGGACAATTTTGAAGAAAATTTCAAAATTTTCAAAAAAATCAAAAAATGCTGGAAATTGTCCAAAAAGCCCACAAAATTAACAATTTTCGAAAAGTTACTAATTAAAATTTATTTTGGAACATTTCAAATTTTTTAGGTACTTTCGCTTTTCACGACATTACTAACCATTTCTAAATTTTTGAAAGATTTTAAAATTTTCGAAAATTTTGAAAGGGATTAGAGGACGCGTCGTACAGAGCCCGGATCGTGCAGAGACCGAGTCCGGAAGGGACCGTGTCCGTCAGAGACGGTAAGGCAGAGAGAGCACGGCAGAGACCGAATCCGGCGTATAGCATGGGTGGAAAGACATTTTAAAAAATTCCAATCTATTCAAAATTTTAGAAATGTTATAAAATATAGGAAATTGCCCAAATGGCGCCCAAAACTAATAATTTTTGAAAAACTCCGACTTCAAAATTATTTCGGAAAATTTCAAAATATTTGGGTTTTATGCGCTTTTTAGACAATATCCAGCATTTTTTATTTTTGAAAAGAATTTAAAAATTTCCAAAAATCTCGAAATTTTTCCTATGCTATACCTACCAGAAACGATGAATGACACCCGGTCTCTGCCAGACTCAGTCTGTGCAAGACCCGGTCTCTGCTAGTCTTGATATCTGCATCACACGGTCCCTGCTGGACTCTCTCTGCCGGACTCAGTGTGTGCAACAACCGGTCTCAGCTAGACTTGATCTCTGCTTCTCACGGTCTCTGCCTCACGCGGGCTCTAAACACCACGCACTTGCAAAGACGAGCCGTCAGAGGACGCGTCGTATAGAGCCCGGATCGTGCAGAGATCGAGCCCGGAAGAGACTGTCTCCGTCAAAAACGGTAGGGCAAAGACAGAACAGCAGAGAGCGGGTCACGCAGAGAGCGAGTCCGGGGTACAGCATCGTTGGAAAGACATTTAAAAAAAATCAATTTTTTCAAAATTTTCGAAAAATCATAAAATATAGGAAAATGCCTGAAGGGCGCACAAAAACAAATATTTTCGAATTTTTTGAAAAGTCGCAAGTCCGAAGTCGCGAAAAGTCGAAAGTCCCAAGCCGCGAAAAGTCGCGAACAGACGCAAGTCCCAAGTCGCGAAAAGTCTCTGCCCGTCTCGGTCCCTGCCGCAACTGGGCTTTTCAGAGACAGCACGTCAAGGACCGTGTGAGGCACAGACCGCGTACGTCACAGACACAGTTCATCAGAAACAGTCCGCCAGAGATCGGGTGTGCAAGACATCAGGTGGGGAGAACTTTGAAAGAAATTTTGAAAAATATGATATTTTTCGAAAAATCAAAGAATTTTTTTAAAACTTCCAACTAAATGTTTTCAAATTTTTCAAATTTTTTTGGTTTTGTGCGCTTTTCAGACAATGTCCAGCATTTCTTCATTCTTCGAAAATTTTGAATTTTTTTTTAGAATTCTCGTCAAGAGATGCATGCCAACCTCGGTGAATGCCTCACACTGTCTGCCGGAGTCGGCCTCTCTCTCACCCGGTTGCCGTGTACCCCAGTGTCTGCAGGACTCAGTGTGTGATCAACCGTGTCTCAGCCCGCCTCGGTCTCTGCCTTACGTGGTGTCTGCCGCAACTGGGCTTTTCAGAGACGGCACGTCAAGGACCGTGTGAGGTACAGACCGCGTTCGTCAGAGACACAGTACATCAGAAACAGTCCGACAGAGACCAGGTCTGCAAGGCATTAGGTGGGCAGAATTGTGTCTAGAGTCGCGAAAAGTCGCAAGTCCGAAGTCGCGAAAAGTCACAAGTCCGAAGTCGCAAGTCCCAAAACGCACTGATGGCCACACGCCGTCCTGCAGAAGCCGGGCGTTAAAGACACCAAGGCAGTCAGCAGCCGGGTGGCATGCATCCCTTTGGGAGAGTTTTGAAAAAA
>NW_019060231.1:0-37514 GCF_000696155.1 Zootermopsis nevadensis
AGTGTAATGATAATGTAATGTAAGACTAATAGACCGTGATGAAGTGCTTTGTGGATGGGTCTAAGAATGAATGCATTTATGAAGAGTTAATTTGAAGAATGTAGGTTGTAATATTTCAAAGTAATCTACTCTTCTTGATATGTAGCATTCATAAATTTGTAGAATTTTTGGTTTTCATGGTGATATGAATATAGATGATGTTCTTCTGGGTTGTTGCACCAAGTACTGTTTTGGCTGTGTCAACATTGTACCTCCATATTCATGGATGAAGTGCCTGAAGATGGAAGTACCGTATTTACTTGAAACGTTGACACACAGTTAAAAAGCTTAGTGGCCCAAGAACTGTCATCTGTATAGGTATATATTTTATGCCATTTTTATACCTGGTTATTTTAATATTATTTTTGGATACATCATTTATATATAAATAATTTTCTATTTGTCAGTTACTGTGAAGGAATTTGAATATACAATTTTTCTATAATAGGTTGGACGTGAAACTATCAACTCAAGTGAAGATGCGATATTGAAGCAGGACATGCCAGCAGCACTAGTCAGAGTGGAGGGTGCATCACGATTGTTAGAGGAAGCATCTGCTATGCTGAAAGTTGATCCGTACAGTGGTCCAGCCAGGTATTAATTTTGTTTACAACAGGTTATTTGAAGAATAAAGCTTATTCTGCTGAAATTGATGTCTAGCACCAGGTATTTATATTCGTGGTAAAGTTCTTTCAGGAACAGACAACACAGTATGTATGACCAACTGGTTAATAAAACAAGCACACACTCATTTCAATTTAAATATGAAATTTGGAGATATATTTGAATACACGTGTTAATATGTATTATAATACACATATTTCATTTACATGTTAAAGTGTTCAAAATTTAAATGTATAGAAAGAAGCTTATTGAAGGCTCCCGAGGAATTCTTCAAGGAACATCTGCATTGCTGCTCTGTTTTGATGAGTCAGAAGTACGGAAGATTATTCGAGAATGCAAGAGGGTGCTGGACTACCTGGCAGTTGCAGAAGTGATAGAGACAATGGAGGATCTTGTTCAATTTCTTAAGGATCTTAGCCCTTGTCTCAGTAAAGTGAGTCAGTATTCACAACTCGTTATTTTAAAAAAGTTAATATTTTCCTTATATAATACAGGGTGAGTCAAAAATATGTTTACACTTATATAATACAGGGTGTCAAAAATATGTTTACAATCTTTGTGTGCGTGTTCCGGGATCAAAAAGAAAAAATGTTCCTGTGAACATGTGGTCGCAAATGTTTCTTTTTCAAAATAATAGCAAAAAGTTATTTGAATTCATTTTGTACTATAAAGAACAGATGTAAGGGTTCATATTCCTGTCAGTGATGAAACTGTGCATTGCAGGTTTCACGTGAGGTTGGTGGGCGTGAAAAAGAGCTCACTCACCAAGTGCACCGGGAGATCTTAGTACGCTGCCTGGAGCAAGTGAAAACTTTGGCACCCATCCTCATCTGCAGCATGAAGATTTTCATTCATATAATTGCTCAAGGTTTGAAATGTCTTATTACACATTTAATGTATTACTTTCTCCTTCTTGAATCTTTTGTAATTCTGGGAGATAACTGATTGTGATATAACATTTGCATTTCTGTTGGAAACTTTGTTTAACCTCTTGTGTTGTTATTCCAATAGAAATAAATATAATGTTACTTTCATAGGTGGCAAGGGGGCGGAGGAAGCAGCAGAGAACCGTAATTATCTGGCGCAGCGCATGACAGATGAACTGAATGAAATCATTCGAGTCTTACAACTGACAACATATGATGAAGAAGAGTGGGATGCTGACAACCTGACTGTAATGAAGAAAGCACAGAATGCAATTGAAGGAAAAGTTAGGGCTGCTCATGACTGGCTGGAGGTAATATTTTGTCTCAGAACAAAGTAAATAGTTGGCAGGAACCAATAAAAAAGAAATAATTTAAGTGTACAATGAATGGTATGAAAATTGTTGAAAATGTGGAGTTGTAGGATACATTTAATGCTTCATTTTTAAGTTTAAAAGTTCTCTCTCTCTTTTGTGTGTGTGTGTGTGAGAGAGAGAGAGAGAGAGAGAGAGTCTAGTAAGACTTGTAAGTAGATGGCAGCATTTTGGAGAAACATACTGTCTGCATCTCAGAAACAGTGGTATCTACTTATGAGAGTACATGACATCATAATCAAGAAGTACAACATTATCATTGCCATGAGAATCTCAAGTCTCACATTTTTTCCCTTTCCTAGTGAAAATTTGTCTTCAGGAATATACATAGTAAAATAGTCTGTATGAATTTGCTTATGATTTGTGGTACTCAAGCTGTTATTATTTACTAATATTTTTGCTCTTATACTTCTGCAGGATCCATTGGCTCTGAGAGGTGGTGTGGGTGAGAAGAGCGTAAGACAGATACTGGAACATTCACAGCGAGTTTGTGAACGTGCACTACCTGGTGATGCAGAAGCTATTAAGAAGTTGTGTGGGGATATTACTACTATGACCGATGCTCTTTGTGAGCTGCGACAGGATGGAAAGGGCGCTACACCGCAGGTGAGATCTTCTAGAATTTAAAATCGAGACCCCCAAAATCACATGTATCGCATGACACTCCTGATTCATATTCAGGGGGATGTAATTTGCTCCTTAGCTTGTGTGGTATATCCACTGTACAATCTTGTCAGCTGATACAATGTCATTTCATAGAAACGTACTCTCTTTGAAACACTGGTATCTACCTACAAGTCCTCATGGCTTTATAACCCAGAAGACAGCTGAAGGTGGAATTAATGTGTTCCTCCAAAACAACAGTACAAGTTCACTCGGCATTATCAGTATCATCAATGTTAAATGTATGGTGACTGAAGTATGCATTAGTGACTGAACATTACTGCTTCATATGAAAGAGGTACCTGGTTTAAATCATTGTCTGTCCTGAGATTTTTGTTGTTTTCATCAGTGTTGGTAAATTCTTGCATAGTACATTTGGGCCATAGCCACTTTCTCTCACAGCTTTCTGGAATCTAAATTCTTAAAAATCCTACCATTGCTTCATTCTTTGCTGTTTCTATAACATTAAATAATCTGTGTTATCCATGGAAGGCCTTCAGCAACCCCCCCTCCCGCCCCATTGCATGGCTCAATGATAGCTTTGCTATACTGTGACTTGTCAGCTATCTTTACTTGCCTGGGCTCTGCTGTTCATGTTACAACATTGTGTGATTTTTCTGTGACCTTGAAATATTCATTTCAGTGGCAGCTAGTATAAGTATAAACCATTTCTGTTTCTATAGGTGTTGCAATCAAAATTAAGCCTTCTTCTTTCTTTGTAATACATTTATGAAATATGTGTATCAAGATGGCTTTCTTGTGATTTATAGTGTCTTGTAGTCAGGTAGACGTTCACCAGACTACGCAGTACTGCGGCTCAAAAGACAGCCATCTTCATACTCACCACTGTGAGAGCCTCAAATGCTACAAAATATATGTATTTGTGAAGATATTTTAACATTTCCCACATCTGTTGTGTTTTTCATTTAGGCTGAATGTTTAGCTCATGGCATTCAAGAGAAGTTGGGAGAATTGTGTGGGCTTGTACAACGGGCTGTTGTCGGAGTGGAGAAGTCTGGAGTACAGCAGCCTGCTCACACTGTATCAGGAAGGTTGGAACAGGCACGTAGGTGGCTGGCCCATCCAGACAGGGATGATCGTGGGCTTGGACAGCAGGCTATTGCACTCATTGTTACAGAAGGCAAGAAGGTGAGTGCCCCACGAGATTCTGAACATTCTGCACTGTCAGTAAAATAGTCAGGTGTTAATAAATTTCATGTTTAGAAAAAAAAAGGTTTGTTTGTTTTAATATTCTGTTGTATTTCTTATTGCATTCATGTGGAAGGATCAAAAGAAGGTTAGTTTCTCTCTTCAAACATCATTCTACTGCTGCTTCATATTCACTCATGTGTCATCTGGGGGATGGACAATGGGTCATTAGTGGCCGCAGTTTCATAGAGACGTAGTCTTACCCTGTCAGAAAAAGAAAGACCTGATAGTATTATTTATACTGGCAAGATGTGTAACTTCCGGAATCTTAAACTTTATTCACTGGCCATCACAGCAACTAAAGTAAGGTTAGCCAGTTATGCTACAACATTCACAACTGTTGCTACATTGCATTGTTAATATGTTGGGTAAATAATTGGTCTACTTACAGTGTATTTCTTCACACGTGTAATGTTTTTGTATGTAATTTATGATTGTAGTATAAAATTATGCTTTGTGTGAACAATCAGATTTGTTTTCTTGGCCACAGGTAGCTGATGGTCTTCCAGGAATACATAAAGCAGAAATTTTAGGCTTGTGTGATGAAGTGGATATTCTGTCACGACAGCTGAGTGACTTGTGTCGAAGAGGTCATGGGGACACACCTCAAGCTCAAGATGTTGCAAGGTATATCAAATAGTAATTAACTTTCTACGTGCTGCAAACTTTATCAGTCGCTGCATGCTTGTAACTCTAGATGTGCCAGAGTTGGTGAGTTTGGTGTACCACAGTTCACGTATTTTCTGAGTAGACTGTACAAGGAACAGGCCTTTGTTTGTATGTGAAGAAGAGTATCTCTGGCTAAAATGCAACAGTTGCATTAGTGCACACATGTGCACATGCATGCATGTGTGTATATATGATGAGTGCACATACGCTTGCACTTTGCTTTGAAACTGAAGGATACTAACATTTTTTTGGGAAATTAATAAAAAAACATACATAAAATGCCAGACCTTTTTTCTTTTAAGTTCATGCACACACATTTGTGATGCCTGGGAACATTCCTCAAAGTTATATTCTGGAAATTATTTCAGTATGTACTGTTACCACTAGCATTGTTTGTTTTATTTGATTTGATTCATTGTTTCCGTTTATTAAAATGTTCAGTTTTGGGAACATGAACAGTCAGGTGGACAAATACAATTGATGTTCCAACACTGATATACATAATTATGTGTGTGAATAAATGAATGTATTTATGTGCACTTGCATGCAGGTAAGCTTGCATGTCACTGATAATATTATCGTCCTACTTTTTTAATTTTATATTTTGCTGATTCTTCTTTCAGTCTGTCATTTGTGTTTGTAATGCAGTTGCCAAGTTGCTATAATGGCGCTGTAGTACTATTAATCATGTTGCCAGGTCTTTATCTCAGAAACTGTATGAGCTGAAAGACCGCATCCAGAATGCAGTTGTTAGCCGTGTTGTAGAAGACTTCATTGACATCAGCTCCCCACTGAAGCATTTCACTGACGCTGTCCATGTTCCTCAAGGTTAGTTCAATCTTATCCTTGTTTATATATTAATACATATTTTAACACTTCATTTTCATACTCATCTCCATGAGAACCTGAAATTCCACCCTTCCATGTTGATTTTAATTCAGAAAGTTTCAGTCGTTTTATGTTTCCATGGCAGTTCTCAATTTTCATGGAATAAAATTAAAAATACATATATTTAAATTCTAAGAGACAACAGGAAAATTTATGTTTAGTATTAAAAACACCAAGGGTATTCAAACATTAGCTGGCATTTTTTAACAGGACATATTGTTCATAGCGTGGAAAGTATTGTGATATTAAACCTGCAAATTTATCAATTTGTTACATTTTAGGAACTCCAGGCAGAGAGCAGAACTTCAATGACAGAGCACAACAGCTGCAGCAGTTCAGTTCGCGAGCAGCAAAGACGGCACGCATGGTAGCAGCTGGTGGAAGTTCTGGCAATAAGAAGTTGGCCGAAGCTTTGCTTAGCTCTGCTTCTCAGGTTTGTGCTGCAGTTTTATTACCCACAGTAAATTCATGTTTTATGTTTTTAGTGAATAAGTATTAAGGCTTTTAAATGGGTGAATTAAATTATGATTCTTGGAGCGGTATCATGAAAACTGAATATGATATGAAGAGCATGTTCATATTAAGGAACTTCAAATATAATATAGTTTATTCTTTGTGTAAAATAAAATTTGTTTTGTTAATGCAGGTAGAGAGTCTTACACCACAGCTGGTGAGTGCTGGCCGGATTAGGATGAATTACCCGGAAAGCAAGGCTGCTGATGAACACTTTCAAAACCTCGTCGCCCAGTATTCAGACTCAGTTCAGCATGTCAGAGCACTCTGTGATGAGGCAACAGACTCTGCAGATTTTATTAAGATGTCCGGTGAGTGCTGGCTCCATTGCCTACTTTTGTGATGCTGGTAATTCAAAGAAGACAGCGCAGTGTACTTTATTTGTACTAAATTATTTACCAGAAAATGTATCATAACGATTGGATGAATGGCTATGAACTTTGTGTCTCTGTTTATATTACAGAGGAACAGATTCAGAAGCACTCGATTTTATGTGAAGAAGCAATCCGCAAGATTCAACCGCAGAAGATGGTTGACAATACTGCTAGTATAGCAAGGTATGGTTCCCCACACATGCAGATTCATTGAGTTCACTTTGATTTTGATATGAATTAAAACCACTTGGAAATGTTTTGTGTTTGTCTTCAGGAAGAAATGTCTGGTAATGATGATGATTCAAGCAAAAAATACTCTGTGGTTTTTCTCAAACCCTTCAGACAAGTATTAGAATAGTGTCTTCTGTTACAAGATGACAGCTTCCTTCCACATCCATTCCAATTCAGTATTTACTAATTATCTGATCACTGGACACTATATAGTCTGAAATACTGACAGCAGTATTAAGTAAACCATAGATAAATAAATAAGGCTATTTGTAATTTACTTTGTGGCATACCAACTTTAAAGATGATTTGGCATTAGAGAAATGTGAGAATGTAGAATTTGAGGTTTTTACAGCAATCTTCAAATGTGAGAATGGTTATTGATTAGATTTGCACTTGAAATATTAGGAAATTGTGTGTTTATGTAGGTTGGCAAACCGAGTTCTTATGGTTGCAAAGCAAGAGTCTGACAATTCAGAAGATCCGCAGTTCATATCCCGTATAAACAGTGCTTCTGATCAGGTGCAGGCAAGTAAGTGGTGCTGGGGACATTTAATAACTTTATTCAATGTTACTGTAGTATTGTTGGAAAGTAGCTTTTTAATGCATGGAGTCAGTCTATGAAATGTAACCTGTTAATCATTTATCATGCTTCTGTTTGTATTATTTCTTTTCTTTTCTTAATGTTAAATGTTAGTAAATTTTCTTAAACTCCTTGGTATACCCCTGCCTTAGATCCGTATATTAAGATTTAATTTGGTGAAATTAAGTCGGTGAACAAAAACTTACGTTGTTTTGCTTTGCTATAATACTCGCCGTTATTTCAGGTGTAACACCCATGGTGCAGGATGCTAAAGCAGTTGCTGTCAACACACAAGATTCTGTTGCAGTGTCCAGATGGCGTGAATCAAATAGAGCTGTAAGTTCCACTTCTAGTGTGTTATCCAGTTAGTGTTTGATTCTTTTAGGAAAACTGTGATGTGTATCACATGTCAAGTTTCATTTGAAGTTCAAACATGAATATACATCCTAAACGGTTTGGAGTTGGTAGGATTATGAAAATTAAGATGGAATCATAATTTAATGAATACAAGTGACATGTTTTTTAATTTGTTCTGTTTCTGCTTAATTTATGATTTTATGCTTGTTTTGTATGCAAGACAGTGAACGTGCAAGTGTGGATTTATGACATAAACTCCTATGGACATAAGATTTCAATTTTGATTCACCGTCTCCACACAACAGTTTACAATAATTGAAATCTAATAGATCCACAGCTAAAATACAATCTCATGTCCATATTTTAGCAATGATTTTTGTATGGAAGTGCTTTCTTGCGTCACATTACAAGTTGTTCTGATGCCAAATCCATATTTATTCCACAGTTCGAATACTTTATCTTTCACAAAACACTGCAAATGCTTACAAGACAAGAAGTACGGTACAAAACATTATACAATCTCAAGAGAACTGTCTGCAAGAAAATACAAGGAATCTTCTGAGAATTGAGGTTTATATGGTGGTAAAGATGTTGACTGTGGTCATCTGGGTTGTGACACTAATGAAGTCATCATCATCATCCCATTATTAAATAACCCACTGGTGTACAGAGGGCAAATAGCTTAGTGTATGAACCAAGATTGAGGCAGTTACATATGTAAATGTAATGTGCTAAGTGGAATAAAAATGTTTGTTTGATGAATTTGTGTTGAGTCTTAGATTTTTGAATGATGCTGTTTGAGCTGCAGAGGTTATCCAGTGTTTAAATGCTGTACATGAAAGTAATTGGAGGCATATTTAAAAGTACTGTCAAAATATTTGCCTGGAGGGACAAGTAAACCACAGAAACATCGTTTTAGCCATTAACGGAGCTGAAATTTGAACTGCGTACCTTATAAATAAGTCTTCAGTGTTACTGCCACAGTAGATGCCTTGATTATCCCATTTTGAAAGCATGCAGTGTTTTTTATTATTGATATTTCAGATTATAACATAATTTATGCACATGAATGTTTTTATTTCTTGCTTTAGTTTTCTGAACGTTTAGCAGAACTCGCATATTTTAAATTTCTAAATTCATTCTTTGTATTCTGTTGGCTTAGCTCCTGACTGCTGTAGGCGAGGTTCGTCATGCGGTCACCATCACTCCTGATCTTCCTTCTCCACCAGATGTGTCTAATCTTCACATCAATGGTAAGTTTTACTGCCGCCATTCATTTGTTCTTCGTCACGTAACTGAATGTTGTTATGTCTTCCTAGATAATGTCTTCATATAATATTCCTTTTCTTGCAGTAGACTACAATTTGATTTATTTATTTGGTTAGAATTGTGTGAGCTCTAATGTGGTTTTTGACAGTTGTACATATTTTGAAAGGTATTATTTATTGGCCAAGTAGATATGATTCTAATGCCAAGTTCCTTTCAGTGTCAAGAGTCTTATGCTTATAAAATATAAAAGTGTAAAGTACAGACTATTACGCATCATTTACCATGTAATTTTTTTATGCCACTTGTTGCATAAAATTATTGAAGTTAAAGAAGAATTGTTTAATGCTACTCTGATGTGTTGCTATGCCATTGAAACATGATGCTTTTGAATTTATTTCCTGCATTCTGGTTACAAATACAGCATTTCTGTGAATGTTTCGGGTACTGTCGTATCTGTCACGTGTCATTTTAAATCCTGTGTGACCTTCCTTCCTTTTCAACAGTGTAGGTAAAGTGAACACTTCAATCAAAACTATTGTTTTATGTTTTGTTGTTCACCTCACAGCACACTGTTTCTGACTTCTGTGAAACTTGTAGAACAGTATGGGCAACATAAAACTTGTTGTTCTCTACCACAACAGTATGCAGAATTCTGTTATCACATTTAGTACTTTTTTCTTGCATCACATATTAAGATGTCTACATCCATAATGGTCATAGTTTTTAATTCTTACCATGTAGCATGTGCATTTATGTATTTTTGCAATGTGTTGCCGACTTCCTAATTATGTTTATTAGATTTTTTTTTCAGTTTCTTGCACTTCGTGATTTTACTTGTATGTCTCACAATACACATACACACACAGTTATTAACTACTGAAACTGGATGTGTGTCCTGTTTTTTTGGAAGCTGTATAGTAGGTCTGTCAACAGTAGAGTTAAATATTGTTTATTCATTACTATTTAGGATTACTGAGTTTTGTTCATTGTAAACATATGTTGTGTTCTTTAAACTGCATTTAATATGTGCATAATTTGTTCAATGAACACATTTTATTCAGTGTTTAATGTAGCTTAACATCAGTGTTGTAAATGAGGACATTTGCTATCATCTTTGTCTTATTCCTAAGACTCTTTCACGTTATGTGGATTGTCCGACAACCGAATCCTTCCATAACTTCTCGGTTTATTCTCATGCCCATTTTTCCTATTCCCACCTTAATCTCGGTATCCAACAAATCAGTAATGGATAAAGTTAGTAGTTGCAGTAGAAGCATGCATGCATTTTATAGTTATAGTTCTGCCAAACAACTCACAAGATTAATGTACTCGTGTTGGTGTTGGGCATTGGGTATTGTTGTATACCAGCCTTATGCTATTTTAGATGTTTATCTCTTGTTTAGCTTAGCTTTTCTTTCTGTGTATATATAACTGTTGTTTTATAAGTTCATTTTTACTTTGTATTAACAGTAGACAACATTGAACTGTGTTGTATTATATATCACTCAAATTTTGTACTTATACATGCTCATATTTTGAACGTGTGAACCATGGCTTTTAATAATATAATCCAATTATAAAATTGTATTCCACTTCAAATATACTGGGATTGTATAAGTGTTCAAACATAGGAAAAAGTATGCAGTAGAGAATGAAGGCAAAGTGTGATCACTTCTGTACGATCATACATAAATACATGGCAAGATAAGTGTTGAGTAATGTCGTTTTAAATTATGATTTTGTGAACATAAATTTTTCTTGGCTTTTTAATAACTGTCAACATCATGTAAAGAATGGAAGATTTTGATTATGATTTTCTGGGTTATGATGCCCCATGTTGACTTACTGGTAGATACTAATGTATTGGAGATACATCATTTTCAGTGTTGGAAGAACCTCATATCATACACATGAGGAATAATATAATGTTCAGTAGCTTATTTGATGTAAGAGTTTCGAGCATTTTTATTGTCACATGCTACATTACTCACATGAAATGTCTGTCCCCCCTGCCTTCTCGTGTAGTAATTGCCGAAAGAAGATTTAAAATAGCACAGCACAGTCTAGTGTTTTAATTGTTGGTATCTTTTTCTCATTAATGTAGTTTCTTTTGTTGTTTCTTTGTGGTAATGGTGCTCTGTTTTTGTTCTATATAGATGCTGAGTTGGGCGACATATTTAATGTGGATTTTAATTCCATTTTTGGCCTGGGTGAGGCACCACTGATTACTGATTGCTACGTAATGTGCAACCCTGTGTCTGTTTCTAGAGGTATCGGCAAGCTTAACAGTTTAACCATGCTTGCAGTTGTAGCATCCTCTGCTTCCAAATTATAGGTCAAGGTTTTACTTCAAGCTATAAACAGATCTTTGAAACACATCATTTTTACTATTCTGTGAAACAGTTATCTAATGAGAATTGCAGCATCCATTTACATACCTCACCTTCTTCTTAAGAAATTTCTACTTTAAATAAGTCATCTGACTACTGAGCCTCTCCATCTGTCTGAATCTGTCAGATTAAAGTCTTGGTCCAGAGACATTGCTGTCCTGACTGAGGTTTATCAAGGAATTCTCAGTCCCTCCAGTTGCATGCCAGTGTAGTGCCTTAAATTAAGCCATGGCTATTTTACTTCCATACCATTTCTGGTTAATTATTTATTCTGTCATTTGATGCTATGTAGTCTAAGCTGCTGATAGTGATGTTAAATAAATTAACCACAATCCTCCTTCTTTAGGCCTGGGACTCTTTTCTTCAGAGTGTGAACCCTGCATGTTTTATTTATTCTTCAAGACTTCACCCCTTTGAAGAGTTGTACAGTGCAATTCATACAGTCCTGTTGGGTGACATGTAAAAACCACAAGTAAATAAGAAATAGCAGATACTGGAATGAATTAAATTTTGTTATAAATTAATTACCATGTGTTGAAGTGGGAGGTATGCAGCGAATGTTTTATTTTCAGGATACGTGTTATGTATGTATGTAAAAACATCCCATTATTCTCTTCACAGCCAGAGCATTGAACATTAAGTACTAGTAATAGCTCTGTGATTTATTTTGGTAAGAACTGCTACATATGCAAACTTTCTAAATTTTTTGTCCTTTTTTCAATGCGGGTGTAAGTGCATGCATGTGTGTGCATGCTCGTATGTGTGTGCATGTATTTGTTGCTTAAACATGAAATCATGTGTCTTTGCGTCAAAAAATGACACACTTTATAATTGCGTTTGTACAATTCAAACTGATGCAGTAATTTGTGAAGGAGTTGTCTTCCAGGGAATTTTTAATTAATCTAATTTGCAAAACTCACTGCTACATAATTTAGTCAGGTTATTTCAAAGTATAATCAGTCATGACCCATTCCTTTTCTTTTAAATTGCTGTCACGACATTTTCACCCTCTATGAAGCAAGAGGTTCTGTATCCGTTGCAGTTGCTCAAACCTAACCCTGCCATTGTTATGGATGGAAACGTACAGCTTGTTATATGTTGATTTTTCTTCATTGTATATCTGACAGATGAAAATGCACATGCATGCAAAATTTTTGTCAGAGGTCCTGAAGGAAAGAAGCCATTCAGAAGACCTAGGCATAGACGTGAGGGTAGTATTAAAAGTGTATTTTAAGGAAATAGGGTGGGTTACTGTGTGTTGTATTAAACTAGCTCAGGATTCACACTGGTTGTGGGCTGTTGTGAATATGGTAATGAACCTTCAGGTTCTGTAAAAAGCTGGGAACTTCTTAATGAGCTGAGTGATTATCACCTTGTCAAAAGGAAGTTATGTAGTCTGTCAGGATACTGATGTAGTTTAGGCTTATCATAACGGGTGCTAATCATTGCCATATACGTTTTAATTTTAAATGTAAAAATGTTGTAATCAAATGCTTGGGGACAAAATACTTTGTGTCTTAATGCTTGCAGTAGAGTGACTGTTGGCAAATGCACACCATGTTAATCCTTATTTCTATAGTAAAATATTATTTATCAATTGCCTTTAACATATGGTAACTCATTTCACTTGCACTTAGCATGGCCAATGTCTTTATTTGCCACCGTATAAGTAATCTGTCAATTAATACAGACTAGAAATTACAAGTTTAAATCCTTACTTGTTCACACTACTGGTTTTATTACAATATATTAAAAGTTAAAATAAATTATTATTACTTTATCTTCAAATACTTTACTGCTTTTAAACAATACTGAAGCTTGTTATTCACATTTGTAAATAAATTGCTTACTTTATCTTTCCATATCTTCCATACTCTGTAAATACATCTTCATAGGATTCTGTGCATGGTAACGTATTCTGTACCACAGTATTTTCTTATGAATGTTTACTTTTAAGTTATTGCATTTAATGAACATACAAAATATTTGTGGTGTTGATACAGTATAACATTTGCCTCTTTTATTTATTTAATTCTGTATATATAGAAAACTTGACTTCATGTACATTTTACTAAATATCTTGTATTATATTTTATGGGCAAAGGTTATTTGTGATGTTTTACTCAGACAAATCTTGGCCAATTTAAAAAGAATGCCTGAAACAAGATAAGATTTGATATGTGTATGTAAATATCTTTGTTTCTCACTTTCCATTTTTCTGACTTCAAGATATAGATATGTTGGGCACTTCTTAATTTCTTATTTATAACATGAGAACTGCTATTGATAATATTGTCTCATCTGTTACACATGCTGATATAGGTTAAGAACGTTTGTGGGTCACTGCAGTGTAATGTCTTATAAACACATGAAATTTGAGTTTGTCACAGTGGTGAAGATGTCCGTGTTGGTCATCTAGGTTGTAGTGCCATGTGGATTTGTAAGTAAGGCTCCTCAAAAATCATGGTATCTACCTGCAAGTCTACACACCATTACAGCCTGGAAGACCAACATGGACATTAAGATTCTCTTCAGGCATGCCTATTTTTTAATCTGGTTGCTGTAGAAGTGTGAGGGTCTAATGCTTTTAACCATCTATAAGAATGTAAATATTGTAAATATAATATGTATTATTTCCAGACAAGAGCCATCTGGTGCAGGGCTATCAGCCATCACAACAGCAGTACAATTACTTCACTGACAAAGGTATCAAATTGGGCGTAATGTTTTCCTGTATGGATTGTCAGTCTTAAGTAGCCTAGTATTATTAGCTGCTATTTTCACTTTATTTTATGATTTCATCATCTTTAATGTTCAGTTCTTTTGTATCTGACAGAAAATAAGAAGGAATTTGTTTACTAACACACTTTATAAGTAGGCCAACATCTGTATTCAGTTTTATTCTATACAGTTTCATTATAGACAGTTATGTGCCTACAAGATCTGGTTAAAAATCTTACTATTGGATGCATAACAATACTCTGTTTTTGGAAATTGTTTTATTTGCTAGGTGGAAATGAGATTTTTTTTAAATGGTTACCTATCTGAAGTAAAAAATCTGAGGTCCCATTATCTTAAAATCTTGGAGCAGATACCAGATTGTGATCTCTTTCCTTTGTTAATCCGGCATTCATAAGCCAGCATTACAGTTGGTACGAAATTGCATTGTTAATGCCGACATTTATGGTGACAGTATTATTTACTTTGGGTATTTGTTAACAGAATTAGCTAGTTATGGCAAGACTCAACTTTATTAATAAAGTCTTTTGGTGTGATATGTATCACATTTTACTTGTGTATTTGTGATTCTGTAGGGATGTAGATTTGGAAACATAACTGGATATTGCTGCTTTGTGACTCTTATGTGTGGTTTGTGTGGTTGAGAACAGCTTCTGCTTGTTGATTGAACTGGAATGAGATGAGTATTTTTCGTGCAGTGCTGGCAGCAAACAGTGTGCAAAATACTTTTCCAGTGAACTAACTAAATGACTATGCTACCAATAATGATTCCATAAAGAGCAGCTTATCTTATTTTCCAGGTTGTTAGTTTCTGAAATGTCTTGCATAAAATCACTTAGAAATACACCACTATTATTCAGCTCAATTTTCACCATTCTGTTACTCTCAGTGACAATAACTATGTCTAGTTTTTCCTCCTTTTTTCTATTCTTTTTTATAAACTGATGTTTGGTGAACATACGTAATGGAGAACATATCCTTGCATGTTTACTTATGACAGAGAAAAAAAATGGTATTTTATATTTACTTCATTATGTTACTGTACTTCTTCACTGACATTGATTCATTTGTTTTTGGTCTACTTGACTGTGGTCCTCCTCTTGTTGTTGTGTTTGTTGCATTTTTGATGTGGCTGGTGGTTGCTGTCAGTTGGCTCGTCGTTGAGGGAACAGCCAGGGCCCACAACTGCGGGACAACTGTCCCCTCATTCTCCCTCTCATAGGGCTCCTTATGGTGGGACAAGGGCTATTAGTCCCCTGCCAAAGTGGGCACGAGGTACTCTTCCAGATATCTGTAATGTCTTCATTAAAACATACTGAGTAGAAGAAAATATTACTAAGAGTTATTAAATTGGAAAGTATGTTCAGTATGCAAAGATTTTATTTCTTACATTGAAAAGTATAGTTCTATCAGTATTACAAATGACATTCCTTTAGGGCAAGTTTGTTATTTTAAATATGGCTCTGTTGTAATATAAAGCCATTCACCACTAGGAATCTTTCTCTTGATCTTGTTGTTCTTGGTTTTGGTGCTGTGTAGACATGTAGGTAGGTCATAAAAGATTCATATCAATTGTGGAAAAGGAAGTGTGAGATTTTTAAAATATTACAACAGTGTGCATATTTTAAGGTTATCATAACAGTAGCCATGTGAAAATTTATATTTGGATTGATATATTTGGCATAATTAGTGTTATATGGTACTGTTGATTCTTTTCATAGGCGAAAATGCTGACCTCTTATATCAGGAATTGACATCAGATGATGATCACGCAGATAGAGGTAATTTATAAGACTGCAATAAGGAATTAGGTTAGGTCTGCATTGCATCTTGCACTGTGTGATACTCTTGTGGAGACTTCAGATGTGTGACTGCACTGTTTGTTAACACATTTACAACCAATTATTGCCAATTCTAAAGGATTCTGATGATTGTACATTGCAAGTAGAATTACTGGGTTTATGGACTTTGTCCAACACATATTGTTCTGAACAGAGCAAATACTGGAGACTTGGCTCTTACACAGTTGGAGCCTTTAAAAAGATGTAACCTCAATGGATTAACTTTGTGTAATGGACCCAACTGAGTAGGCCCCATTCTCCCCACCATTTCATCTGAGGACAGAAGGAATTGTTCAAATTGTCTTATGAATTGCCTCTGAAACAACTGAGGATATAATGCCCTTTGTTTACAAAGCAGTCTTCTGTCATTTAGAGGACAAGTGTTTCCCCTGCCATTTTCCAGTTTGTAGTACGAAATGGCAGACCTGTATATTTCACGGTTTCATTGCTGCATACTTGTAACAGTCTAAATCCATTGAGAAGTCTCTTTCATTTGTAGTATGTCTTGTGAATTAACATCCAGGAATTCTGTGTATATGTGAAGAGGATTCTTTCTTTTCATTTGACAAGATTGTTTAACTGATGAGGACTCTTAGTACAATTCTTGGTGCATAGAGGTCAGTTTGATGGGAGTGAAAACAGTTTAGTGTTTGCATTTTAGAGGGCTTTGTTGCCATAGCTTGGCTCTTTCATTTGGTCAGCTGCATATCCTGACTCTTGCTGACTCATGATTGGTAAAACTGATAGCAATCATTCATTAAACGAAGAAGTTTGTAAAGATTATGCGTAGGACAGATATACTGTTTGTGTGATGAAAATTACAAAATGGACCATATTTTCTATTTGGTTAAACATTTATTTCATGACAACTGATGAAATAATATTCAGTAAATTGAACTGTGGAAGGTGAAATGTTTGCCCCACATTTGAAAGGTCTCAGATTGAAGTCCTTGACTCACTGTCCTCTTTGAAATAGTTTTGGAATTTTTTGTGGGTTTCCAAGTTATCCATGATCATTGCCTTTAAACAGGTGCACAACATACTTGATTTTTCCTTGGGCTTCAGTTTACTGAGAAGTTCAGTCACACATGTCAAGAGGATAAAATCCACATTTTAGACTGTACCTGCAACTTCCTTTGTGCAAAAGTAAAAAAGTAATTTGCATCTGGATAATGTGTGTGTATGTTATTGCATATATATCAGTTGAGATTTGTTTGGCCATAGGATTGGTAGAGCAGTGATCTGTATCAAGTTTCTGTCTACTTTGATTAATTTTAAGTATGAAACTAAGGATTTCTTTATATTGCTTAATTTTATTTGGATTTTGTTGAGTTACAAAATTTCATACAGCACCTGTAACATGTATATGCCACAAATTGTAACTCATTTTTATTCTCACTTTTCTGTGCGTTATTTTTGAAGTTTCTCTGCCTGTGTAAATAAGTATGTATTTTCATGTCCAGATTATGGTCTTCTGTGTTGTGACACCATGTATTCTTGCAGGTGACTATCAAATGTTTGGATGAATGTACTGCCTTTGTCTTTTGGGTAAAAGTGACTTCTACCCTGGTTTCAGCAATTGTAAAAAAAATATATATATTGGGCAAAAATACTCCAAGTGTCTATAAATTTGAGACAAAATTAAGTTATTTGTTATTGGTTTTAAGGAATTCCAGAGAAAACTGCTCTACCAGATCTGCCAGTGTTGTCATTGACATGCATTTTTTATCTCAGATAATATTTATAACATAGTATTTTAGTTTGGGTTTTGCATTCATCACTGAAATTCAGAGTTCGTTTGTTATATGTATGCCCTTAGCATGAGCTATGTTGTAACATCTGTAGTCTCAAATGATGCATTGTATCTGTGTTTGCAAATTCAGCATGGTTGATGTGACTGGATTGATTTTATTTTATCAGGAATGATGTTTGAAACAAAGTTTTATTATCTATTCCTTTTTAAACCCAAAATGTTTCAATTATATTTCATTTTCTTGTATTAAATATGGAAGTTCAGGTAATAAAATTCTGTTGCATGATCTGCCATTTCAGTTCTGAACACAAGTATAAGAGAAAATTTCAGTCTCTGTCATCATGGAATTATCATCACTCCCTGATGATGCAGGCAGTGTATCTGAAACTTTTGGATTTCTGTTCAGAATTGACACAGCTGATTGCCTGACAGGATTTTATAATTTTTAATTGCTATGAAAGCTTCAAGTTTTACATGGAAGTTCGGTGTCTTGCATGTCCATGCCCCAAGTAATTGTTTTGCTGTTGGTGTTTGAAGGTCATTTGTACATGATACTGTGTTTGGTTCATTGTCAGACTACAACTTATCAGGGGAATTCTATCATGACTTGGATGTAATGAGTCGTAGGCTGACTACTTTAATGCAGTCCTTGAATTCTTCTGTTCCAGTTCTTCCTCATTCATCATCTGTAGTTCCAAAATTCATCATCACTGTCTTAAATTTTCACAGAAAGTATAAACTAAAGACAAAAGAATTACTTTCATTCTCCTTCACTACAACCTTCCTCATCCCCATTCTACTGAGGGAACTACCAGTTTGATTCATCTAGAGGTTTCACTTACTCCTCCACATAAGTGTAATGGTACTGCCTTTAAGAAGGCCACTTTTGTCACTTCCACCATATAAACGCTCATCATTGTCTTTTTAAGGCTCACAAGTGATAGAGTGGTTCATTAAATTGAAGTGATGCATGTTGACTTAAAATCTGGGGTGAGAAAAATTGCTTTGATTGTTACCATAAGTGTGTTTTATTACGATTCTTGTTTGAAGTCATCTTATAAATATTCTTATTTTTGCAACATTAAGATGGTTTAAAAGTAGTTATCTGTTATGTAAATTTCCACTGGGCTTAATGGGTATTCATGTTAAGGTGGTATGCTGTAACTTTACGATATGGGACATAATTGAAATTTGTCAGTGGCTTGTTTAAATATTGTACTTGAATGGACCAAGGTATTAGATCACAGAATCCTGCATGCCATTTCTTTTTATATTATGCATTTCTGTGCAGGTACATTGCTTGACCCTTTCTACTCTATATTCAGTTTAAATCAACTGTTTTGGTTCTCTTTTAGCCTAGAAAACCATCCTTTTTGTGTAACAGCTTTGGAACTTTTGTATTTATGCTACCACTGCTTGGCCTGTCAATTTTTTTATTGCTTGCTTAGAAGATATGTTTGATTGTGCCTTTTGTATCAGGCAGAACATTCATGTTGACCATGTTAGCCGTCTTAGTCAGGCTAATACTTGAAAAATTAAAAATAAAGTCTTCCTTCTGTGGTTCACTGGAACTCCACGTACTGGAACACAGCAGAACCAGTCAGACAAAACGTTTCATTAGTCACCTCTACCACTGGATTAACACTGAACCATGAAAGTAAGACAGAAGACTTCAATTTTTTTTTGTGTGTGTGTTTCAGAGTGGTAGACAGGCTAACACAGCTAACATGGTTAAAATGAATGCTATGCCCCTGCCAGTATTGCCTATTAAGAAATGAACCCAAAGCAACATCATTGCTCTATTAAGACTGCTATTATTTCAGTGCACAATTTTACTTTAATATCTTGTATATATATATATATATATATATATCTGTGAAGATGGCTGTCTAATCCTTAGAATTATATAGAATTTTGAATTTGACTGTCATTCCATGAATGTGTTGGTATGTTACTGTTATGTCTTTATTAAATATGTGAATCTGTGCCTGTAAATTGGATGTGACTCATTACAGAATATGCTCCACCAAGACCCCCTCTCCCAGGGGGAGAGGTACCACCACCTCGACCCCCACCACCAGAAACAGATGATGAAGATGATATGTTCTTGCATGCACCATTGCCCAACCAGCCAATTATGGTGAGATTATCATCCACTTACTGTCCAAATGGGCCAGAGGTCTTGTACTAAGTTTTACAGTAGTCATGTTGAAGCACAAGGGAACTGTAAAGAAATTATCTTTCATAATTATTCTTTTGGGTTGTGATGTGTGTAGACTCAAGTAAACCACCAATCTGTTAATTCTGGGACTGAAGTCTGACCACAAACCCCCATAATGTAGGAATGTTGATCTGCTGTTCCTGCACAATAAAGGTTAAAGATTCTAAAACACTGTTTGTCACCATTTATAAAATCCCAGAAACTTACAATGAATGTAATTTTCAGATGGCTGCACATGGACTCCACCAAGAGGTGAGGCAGTGGTCAAGCAAGGACAATGACATTATTGTAGCTGCTAAGAAAATGGCAGTCCTGATGGGCCGGCTGTCACAGTTGGTGCGAGGGGAAGGGGGAAGCAGCAAGAGGGATCTCATTTCCTGTGCCAAAAGCATTGCAGAAGCTTCCGAAGAGGTAACACGCCTCGCCAAAGAGCTTGCTAGGGAATGCACAGACAAGAGAATGCGAACGGTAAGTTGCGAATAGAATCAGATGAAATACATTTATGATATTTAAAAAGTGTAGACAGAAACCTTTCATCTTATTGAAATATTGTTAATTACAATAAAATTTGTGTTTATAGAATCTCCTACAAGTGTGTGAGCGTATTCCTACCATTGGCACACAGCTCAAGATCTTGTCAACAGTTAAGGCAACGATGTTGGGTGCTCAAGGTAAGATAAAATAATATAAATGATTTAGTATGCTGAAATCCAAGTTATGCATAATGCCATGTGTGAACTAGATGAAGGCTTTCTGCTTTAATGATCAAAGGAAGATAAAAATGTTACCAGTAGCATTTGAGGTTTTCGTGGCGGTGAGTCTGAAGATGGCTGTCTTCTCGGCTATAGTGCTCTGAAACATCAGTAAACTTCTTCCAGACTACACAGTGCAACAACCCAGAAAACAGCCATCTTCATGTTGTTGTCATTTGACAATTTTTTTACTGCCCTTCATAAATTTAAGTAAATTAGTGTGGTAGGTATGGTGATCTGGAATTTCCTGACAAGTGGGAGAAGAATTTGCTAATGACCATTTGTTAAGATTTATTGGAGAAGATCTAATAGTTTGTATTTAGAAATATGCATCACAGACAATGTTATGTCTACTCCAAACCATAGCAAAATATTGTGTGCAGTGAACAAGTTGAATTCTGTGCTTTTTTCAAAAAACTGTAATATTCAAATATTTTAATTTTGTTGGCCTTCCCTGTACAGAGTGTCATCTTCCTTCCAGTTCCAAGCTAGGATTTTTTAAATTTAAATTTGACTGACTCGGAAGTAAATCCCAGATTAAAGTGTGACTTTGGATCAAGTAACATGATTTGCTCTAAGTAGCAAACTACCCTGAACTCAACCTCAAAACTCACATCTGAGAACTGTTAAACTAGGATGAGAGTGTTCTCACCCGCACATTTGACTGAAATTTACTGGAGCACATGTATTTAGTTCTCTAGCTATCATCAAAGCCCTTCTAATGATAGGTAGACTGCACACATTTTCCTTCCAACTACTACATTTTACAAAGGACCTGCAGAACATCTGAATATGTCATTCAGAAGGCAAGTTGAAGACAGTGCCCTATGTGGTTAGAAGGAATTATCAACAGTAATGGTATTTTGTGTATGGTTTGGTTCGAAATTGCTTTAAGCATATTGATTTTATGTGGTTCAACATGTTCAAGTCAGGAGTGTAAATATGGATGTGAATCATATTATATTATATTAACCTGTTGTTTTTCTAGTGTAGTCATTTATGTGTACATAATGTAACTAGCACAGTAGCTGCTCATAATTTATCTTCAAACCTGTATTTGAAATGCAGAAAAATGGATATGTAAATATGACTTGAAATTTCTACATACTGTTTGTGTCAGCTCTTGTGGTCATATGTTACATGCTAAGTGGATCAGAATGTTGTGTACCACTTCATTCATAAGAGTTGACTCTATAAATGAATTGGATTTAATTGAATTCGTTGGGTGTGACCTTACCTGTTCGTGGCTTTTGTACAATTCTGCATTTCTACAACAGGAGGCATTTAATGGCTTGTGTCTGTATATAACATTGAACTTATGCTTCTCCCTGTAAGCTTCAGGAGTTTACTGTTGTAAAATTAGTGTGAAGTGACCTGTCATACATTGCATATGTTAAATTATAGATTTTGAGCTCTTTCAATACAGGTGTTTCAACAGATTGAATGTTTTTAACATTCTAATAAATAAATACACTCATGTTATAAAATACACAGTCTGTATACAAAATTTAGCATTTTTGTGATAATTCAACTGAACTTAATTTAATTTAATATGAAATGATATAAAAAACGTGTATAATTTATGGGCATTAATTTATAATTTTCTGTTTGTACAGAAATTGCCAAATTGCTTCACACATAATCTAGCAACATTGCTTTTCAGAAATAGCTGTGAACAACATATAAAATCTGCTAAAATAATGCTGCTGTATTGTACTTATAAATAATGTGACTGTAGTGAACGCTTCTTGCAAATTGTTCTGTTTGTTTTAACAGAGGTGATTCCCCGGATGGACATGGGAGAAATTCTTGGGGGTAATGGCCAGCAGTCTATATAGTTTTAAGTGCTTGTATGTGTGGTTGCTTCTTGCATGATTCTGCAGCATGAATATGCGTCTTCTGCACCTTACACTTTAGTTTAAGAAGAATAGCAAATTTGTCAGGTAAATAAGTGATTTTCAATATCCAGGTCCTTACTGATTACTTTATAAATGCTGCGTGAGTATTAAAATTAAATCCCATTTGTAGAAATGTTTGTTTCCTAGGATGTGACAAAGTTTAAATATTTGGGAACACAGCATTAACAAATCAGAATTGCATTTACAATAAAGTTAAGAACAGATTAAATTCAGGGAATGCTTGCTATTATGCAGTTCAGAATGTCTAGTCTGCCTGTGTGCTGTCTAAAAACATAAAGATTAAAATGTGCAAAGTTACAATCTTTTGTTGTTTTTATGGGTGTGAAACTTGGACTCTCATGTTAAGGGAAGAACAAAGGTTGAGGGTGTTTGGGAACGGGGTGTTTAGGAGAATATTTGGACCTAAGAGGGATGAATTGATCGGAGGCTTGATATAATTTCATGAGTTTCACAATTTACACTCTTTACCAAATATAACTAGGATGATCATATGAAGGAGGATGTAGCACATATGAAGGAGATGAGAAATTTGTATAAGAGTTTGATTGGAAAGCATGGAGGGAGAAATTAGTTAGTATACTTATGATGAAGGAATACATTTAACAAACAACTTACCATACTCTGTATGGCAAAGTTACGTGTATGATCTGAGTAAAAGCCGTTAATTTTCAGGGATGTCATTTGTGAGAAATACATTTAAACTAAACACATAATTTGTTATAACTTTCTTAATTCAAGTAAAAAATTGTGAATTATCATTGTAGGAAGAGGAATATGTCTTTTAAAAATAAAAGTAATGAAACTGCTCTTGTTAGAAAGTATTTTCTTTGAAGATTAAAATGTTGCATTTTCATTTGCACGTAAAGACCTGAAAGGTTGTGGAGTGTTTTGCTTCTGGCATTTATAATGTAAGTATATTGTCTCTGTGCATGTCTGTTTTAGTATGATGCTTTCGTGTAGTCAGTTATTCTAAAGTCCAGTTTTGCTTCAATAAAGACGTGCCTGTGTGTTACTATTTTAATATCTTATGGCTCATAGATTAAAATGTTACAAATTGAATTGAGGAACATGTGTGTTTGTGTTGTTTTGTATCGCAACATTGGTGATTGGAAAGGAAGCATGTTTGGCAACAGTGAGTACTTATGAATGATTTTAATGTTGCTGATGATGTGATAGTATATGCAACTGTTGGTTTTACTTCAGAATTTTATTTTATGATACTTTCATGTTTTCAGAAAGTATGACAGTCTGATTTAAAATTCAGTTGGCTATGTTCTCACGTGCTTCAGCGTGAAATTTATGTTTACAGTGAAAAAATTAAAACTTTTCTTTCTTCTATTTAGTATGTTAGTAAAAATGTTTGTGTTTAAATGTGTGTTTTAAAGTCTGAACCTATTAGAAAGTGTTGTGACTCAAAGATGCAAACTTAAATGCTTTCTTACACTTTTTCATGTCAATGATATTTAAGAAACAGAAAAGTACAGACTCTCCTGTAATGAGTTTTTGTGACAATACTGATGAAAAACAGTTATAAATAATGATAAAACTTAATTTACAAGAAAATGAAGGCACTTTTTTTTACATCTGTGAAGATACTAACTATAAAAATGTGTGATTTAAGGTTTTGAATCCTGGAGTATGTCTGCACCATATATTTCACCACTTAAGTTGTTAGTGTACTTGTCATAATTGGCCTCCTCGTCTCCAAATTCTGATATACATACTTCTTTATAATTTACTGGAATTGAAAAGAGTGAAATTGATGATGCAATGCTCATTTTCTTTACACTTTCATGTCCTGCTTTCGTACTAAAAACCCTCCTGTATTAAGATTTAGCGTCTCTTGAAAGTACAGAATGACCCACTCTTTTACATTCATATTGGAACTGTCTTCATCTCAGCATTTGGTTTCTCACAGGTTATGAAAATTATGTTTCTTGAAAATCCAAATTCCCCATGGAAATGCAGCAAATTAGATAGATACAAAGTAAAAATATATATATCTGTACATTACATTGCTGTTGGAAGAAATTAACACTTGTTGACAAGGACTTTGTTATTAGTTTAAAGTGTAGCCAAAAAATATACTACTGTAATTATCTTTGCACTGTTTGATGTGGGAGAAGTCAACAGATCTTTTAATCAGATAACCAGTTGCACTGTATGATGAGAGACTTTATATGTGGATGCAGACATGTCTGAACAAATGCTTTTGCTCATTTTCTGTTATATTTTGAATATAATGAATGTATTTCTTCAATGTGATGTAGGCACAGAGGAAGATCAAGAAGCAACGGATATGTTGGTGGGTAATGCGCAGAACCTAATGCAGTCTGTCAAGGAGACAGTTCGAGCAGCAGAGTCTGCATCTATTAAGATTCGTACAGATGCAGGTATTCGCCTGCGTTGGGTAAGGAGACAGCCTTGGTACCAGTACTGACGTGTCCAATGTGAGGTGAGTATACTGCTAGAACAGGTTTCTCATTTTTTCCTTAATCACAATTCTGTATTGTTCTTGTTGCATGGAGATTTTTTAACAAAAAGATCAAATATGACCATTGTACTACTTCAGTCCTGAATCTGTGCCAGTCCCCGTACCCTCTGATGTGGGTCCCTGAGGGGAATTCGTAATTCATTAATCATTTTATCATTTCATGCTATATGGTGGTGTGCTACCGACAGTGTCATTAAAAAAAGCTCAGACAAATCTGTTTCTACCCTGAAGGAGGAGGAGGCGGCAGCTGTAAGATTCATCAAAATGTTAGGTTTTATTCCAAAACAAATCATGTCCAAAAATTCTCACCCTTGTCATCCCTTACCCAGTAGATGATTGCACTGAAATGTAATTCTGTTATTTAGTGTGAAATGACTACATTATTTGTGTTGCAGTGGGATGATAAGAGTCTGCACTCAACCCATCAGTCAATCTGCCAAAAACAGCTTACTGTCTGTAGACAAATCTGCATTGTTTCCCCATCATACGTACATACACTTAAACATATGTTGACTATGATGTAAAGTTACTTACCTTGGAAATTTTATGTCTTTGTACAAAAATATACAAGAATGAAGTATGTCACTGTTACAGAATGTTACATAAAACCAGCCACAGTTCATAGATTGGACCGGACAGAGTGAGAGAACAAAAATTATTATCCCCCCAAATAAAAATTTGTCTCTTTCTCTATGTTACGTTCCTGGTGTTGGTGTTTCACCAAAACACTTTGTATCAGTACACAATTTTCTTCTGAAGAATTATATTATTTGTGTGGCTTAAGCTGTCATAAATAAATTCTCATGCACTGCATTTCCAGAATTAGCAGATTGATTTATTAACTTTGAGAGTTAATCTCATTTAACACAGTCAGACATTATTTGATTTTGCTTTGTAGTGTAACAAACATGTTTCCTACACTTATTGTTTATGTCATATGACAAGAATTTTTGGAGTGGAGGTCAATTTATACTGCTCAAGTTCTTCAATGCTTTGTGACGTTTCTTCCCCTCCCCTCTCTCTGTGTCTTTTATTTGGTGCCTGTTGTTATGTGAACAATCAACCCTCAGGCCAAGAATTGTGTTCTCATTTCAGCTTTAAAGAAAAAGGATAAATGGCAATGAACTTGTTAGTTAATGGACATGTGAAGGGTGATAATAAAGTAATTAACATACAGAGATACACATTTTAGTCCAACATTATGATGTTAAAACCACTTCTAAATTTTAATTTTTGGTTGTCTTAATAGCATCACTCCTGTTTTACCTTATAATTAATCTAAGTGGTGTTCATGAAATTTCTTGGCTTTACTGCATAATATATTAATACATTTTCTTAAAATATTTTAGATGTTGAAACTGTGATAATTTTCAGCATGACGGCTTACCTTTGTCTTTGAAATTCAGTTATCAGAGAGTCTTTATGTGGACTACTTTGGAAAGTTAGAATTTTATGGATATTAAGGAGGATTTGAGGTTTTCATGGTGGTGAGTCTGAAGATGGCTGTCTTCTGGGTTGTTGCGCCTTATAGTCTGGTAGAAGATTACTGACGTTTCAGAGGTCTCTCTTGCCTCCATCATTGGGGCCCTGATAATGGAGACAGCAAGGACCTCTGAAACGTCAATAAACTTCTACCAGACTACAAGGCGCAACAACCCAGAAGACAGCCATCACCTTTATGGAAATTGTAGTCAAGAAAGTATTATGACTTCTCCAATATTGCAGTGATGTTAGTTATACTCGTGTAAGTCACTTCTGAAGATTTTAATAATGGGCTTTTATTCTTTAGCCATATTTCTAATGCCATCCTAGGTACTGACACTTATACAAGAATCAAACTTTGACGCATTATAAACCAGAACCATATAATTATATAAAATATTGTGCCCACAGATTTATTTATGTTGTTTGAACTTTTATAGAAAATATTATTACATATATATTTTTATAGATTAGTGGAAGCATGCTAGAGATTAATGTAATTGCTTAACATACTTTGCGTGGATGGGACAAGAGGTGTGCACCAGGTATTGGTTGGGAAGCCTGAGGGGAAGAGACCGCTGGGGAGACCTAGACGTAGATGGGAGGATAATGTGAGGCGGGATCTATGGGAGATAGGAGTTGAAGGAGACTGGATTTTGTTGGCCCAGACAGTCCAGTGGAGGGCTTTGGTTAATTTGGTGATGAACCTTTGGGTTCGGTAAGCCATCTAGTTAGTTAGCTTAAACATACTTACCTGACATGAATCTCAGTGAAATATCAGGTAATAAAATATTTCCAGTTTTTAAAAATATAAAGCACCAGCATTTTGGATATATTTTGAATATCTTTATTTGTGTATAAAAGCATTTATCTTCTGTACATTGTATGTTTTTACTTGTAGATAATACAGGACATGGATTATTAATTTTTCATGCCATTATGAGTAGAATTAATTGTAATTTTCAGTGTTACGCTCTTCATTATTCATAGAGTTTGTGAATATCTATAAAGCGTTTGCCCTCATTTATGCTTCTGTAATCCATGCAAAGTGGTCCTGAGTCCATAAAATAAGGTGCCTTACAATGTGCAAGAATTCAACATCTCTACTGAATGAGGTACTTTCCCAAAATATTTTTGTGTCAGATTATAGCTACCTGTATTGTGTATATAATAACTGATCCTGGGAAACGAATTGAAATGGTGTTGATCTTGCAGACCAGTGATATGAGCCTATCAGTAATCTGTTGATATGGAATTGAGATTATTGTCTAGATTTATTGTTATAATCCAGAGAAACTTTTTATGGTTGTGTTTGACACTTTCTAGGTTCATGTGGTATGAACACTTTGCATGGAAGAATCCAAAATTTGAATTTACCTGCGTGGTTTTTTGTAATCCTCTGGTATCATGTTGTGTGTTATCTATTAGTTTTAAACCTTCATAAGCACCCCTAACATTTTATATATACCATTTAACTAGGATATGATAAATGGCATGGAGAAACAAATTCGTTAACATGCCTCATTATTTAGTGTGATTATAGATTTTGCCTGAGGGTTGTGTGTCTGTAACAGATGGAAAGGAAACATGATGTCTCCGTCATCTGTATCGTTTAATATTATAGATCGTTATGATTGTTGTAGCAATGATCTATTTTTCTATTCTTCTTGTCATCATCTCAATAACTGAGATGACAAAAGCTTCTGTAGTTCATGTTCCTATACCAATACCTCTTTCTGTGTCTGTATATGATAATTTGTTGCCACTAATCTGAAAGTTTAAACTTTAAAGCTATGTTGAGTACACAGACATTACTTGAAGTGAAATGTTAATATTGAGGTGGAATCCCAAGGGATGACAGCTCTCAAATCTGTGCAATATTACTTGCTGCCATTTAAATTAAAATTAATATCATGTTGAAATGCAGTTCCCAGTATCAACTGGATACTTTGTTTTTTTCAGTTGGTTTAACAACTGTCTGTTGTCTTTTAAAACTTATCTTCAGAGAGAAATAACAAATGTACGTGTGAAGGAATGACGATTTAATATCACCTGGGGCCAAACTACTCAAAACATTGTTTTGCTTCAGGTAAAGTTCACAAAACTCATGGTTTATTCAATTCTCATAGCAGTTCATTTTTGCCAAGTATATCATTAAATTCATACATCCACAGCCTGAATGAGATTTGAACCAGTGACCCTGTGATGTAAGGAAATAATTGAATTGCATGTTTTCATCTGTATATCAACTGCACATTTTAGAGTACACCATAAAAATTCAAAAGAAATTTTTCGAAATTTATATGTTGGGGCTGTGTATTACATAATCATACCTCTTTGTAAATGCGAGGAATGTGTAGCACTGCTACATGTGATGAAATATTCACATTAAGCTGGAAGTCTCTCTTCTGGGTTGTGATATCATGACTTGTACATTGATACAAAATGTCCACTAATGTTGAAATTAATCTTCTATCATGATTCATTTCATTATAAATCTGCCAGTTTTTCTAAGGAGCATCATGATATTGAATGTTTATCTTCTTGAGAAGAACTGTGATGTGTCTAGCTAAGTAGTTAATACTACACTGAAGGTTGCTGGAATGTTAGTTTACATCCCACGTGTAGGAAAAATATATAGTATTGTACGTACAGTATTACCAGTCTTGTGTAAGGTAACATTCAATTTTTATATGTGCATATTTGAAGGTATATTATATCAGATAAACAGATGACGTTTAATTGCGTGATTTACTTGTCATTGCTCAATGACCTTATATTTTCACTCTGCAAGAGACCTAAGTTATCACACTTTCTTGATTTCATACAGTGATTCAGGATAGGGTTCAGTTCTCATTAATGTTAAAGGATCACTGCAGATGACAAAATACTTGTGTGATTCAAGTGGAAATGTTGAACATATTATGAGTATATAGCATATTTAAAGCTTTGAATGGCTTGTTTGTGTGTTTCAGTACAGTGTTCTTATTACATTTCCCAGTTATATAAACCTGCAAATTACGGAATTTTCATTTCATGCAGAATATTTTGCCCGGTTTAGCAATTTAAGGTTAAATATTGTTAGTAACTTTGTATTTATTAATAGTACCTGAGTGATCTAAGGCACAGGTCTTGACCACTCAAACACTGGGATCATGGGTTGAAATCCCATTCTAGGCTTGGATGTGCCCATTGTTTTGTGTTGTGCTGTTCAGTGAAGGCACTGGGTTGACCACTCGTCTGAGGAGTCCTACCAAAAGTCTGAATAGATTCATAATTTAGAAGCAGTTCTAATTAGAATAGGCCATAAGAACTGAAGTTGTAATTAAATGTGTTTTGCAAATTGTATTATAGTTTGCCCACATGACTGGACAGAAATAGCTGCTGTCCACTTGACTGCCATATATAATACATCATATTTGCAATCACTACAGTACTAAGGCACAATGCATTTTTAACTTATGGTATAATTCAGTAGACATGCTGAATTTTGTGGATATTACGTATATTAAGATTTTATTGTCAGTTGAATGTAAGGGGTTCTGACTGCTGGTGTATAATGCACTAGCAATGTATCTTGTAACATTGAATGTATATACATTGCACAAGAGGGCTGCTATTATGATTTCTTTTATTTGCTCTGTTGACTGTATGCAGTGTGTTTGATGAAAATACCAGAAAATGGTTTGCTTATCTGTCCAAAATAATTTTCAAAGCTGAAAGGAAATTACTATATTGTTAATATTAGAGAGGAAGGAAGGAGAATTGGAAACTTAGTTGTGATAAAAAATATATAAACACTACACTTTTAGTCCATTCTCTATATATACATTTTTGTAGGCTGAGGTTGGTTACTGAAAGCATATGGTATGTACGTATTGATCAGGGGCAGGGCACACATGCCCAGCTAGCACTTTAAATAAACAAAAATTGTGTCTTATTTTTGTGGTTCATTGGTACTCCATACACTGAAACACAGCAAAACCAATCAGACAAAATGCATCGTTAGCATTGTTAGCGAGCCCCAGCAAGTCAGGTGTTTTTACATTTGCTGCAAGTGTCTCAACTAGCTGGCTAACAATGCCTGGCCATATGAAGGTGGCTAATAATTCATTTTATCTGATTGGTGCTGCTTTTTTGCGGTGTATGGTGTACCACTGTACCATGAAAGTAAGATGAGGCTTTTTATTTTTTTATTATTTTTTTATGAAGTGTTTGCTGGGCTCACATTATTAATGTGCACACTCCACCCCTGATATTGATGATAACATTTCTGCATAATTTTGAAAGCATGCCTATCGAGAACTCAAGACTCGCCTGACTGACTTGTCTTGAATTTGTTCACTATTCCTGTGAACTTTTGGCTATAATTCATTTACTTAATCTGGTTATGTTTCAAACATGACAGTGTATCTTGATCAAAAAATGCAGTTTGGCGGTTGTATTAGGTGAACATTAAAAATGAAACTGCAGAGAAAAGGTATGTATAATGTTTGCCTTCAATGTTTGGCATTATGCCAGTTCAAATTTGATCCAGAATTTTGATAATAGTGTGTCAGTGAATGATTATACCCGTTTCATATTAAATAATTTTCTCCAGGTACTTTCCCTCTACATGTATATAACTGCCCTATCACTGCAGAAGAAAAAAATTTAAGGCAGGTTTTCAGCCAATTTAGACATTGAAAAACAACAAATCCTGGGTCAGATTTGAACTGCCCACACATGTGGTGCAAGGATTGGAATAAGAGCACTAAGATCTTTTAAATTGTGCGAGGAGGTGAAATGTTTAATTGATTATTGATTTGTTCATGATTTTAATTATAATTACGTTTGTAGGTTATTCAGTTACCTAGCCTGTGTTATTTCATACTGTGTAAGTATTCATGTGAGTGGAATATCCAGATGTTGCTAGGTATTTTCCAGAAATTCATTTATTGTTATTTTGATTTATTAGGTTGTTCACAATTATCATTTTGAATGAATACAAAGTTCATTGATTATTTGCTTACACAAACAAAATCATAGTCAAAAGACAAAAAGCACTACCCATAAAAGACAGGTTACTGGATCACAATGTCTCAGCCTAATTAGTAATAAACTGTTATAAAATGATGTGTTTGAAAGCATATTTCATGTAATTTTGTTGTTGTGATAATGATCTTCCACAAAGCATCCACATCATACATTCAGAAGGTTGCAGACCTAATTAAAGAACTAAGATTTAATTATTTACTGTGCTATATTATTCTAATCCTTTGTGTTCCTCGCTGGTGTTTTTCTCCCCCCTCATAGTGTCACATGTTTCACAAATGCGAGACGTTGAAAAGTATTATAGCACCATCAGAGACACTGTCTTCACATTTTTAAAGAGTCCTTTGTGGGGGGGAGGGGTGTCAGTCTGTGACCCCATGTAACATGGGGCACCTAAAGTTGTCACATTCTGTAAATGAGTTGGAATGTTTCACATTGTAATCTTAAGTGAAACTGATACATACTCACTTCAGATTCGTTAATTTTTATTATTATAAAACAGCAGTTGAGCCGTATTAGTACTACTAGAATGTATCTCTAAATTAAATTACATTAAATTGTAGAACCGTAATATACAGATTTCTTTTGTGTTTGTTATAAATTACCAACAAACAATCATTGTGCCAAGGAATATTTGTATTAATTACTTAAATTGAGACACATGACTGTTAATATATTTTTGTTTCTAGATAAGTATATTATGAATGATTTACATGATTTAATATATATACCAATGTTAAAGGATTATCTGGAAATCTCCTTATACAAGCAGTTGCACACGTGTTGATGGACATTGTGATAGAAATCTGCAGATTGATTGATGATACCAGTTTAGTGTGGACATTAAATGTTCTTATTTCACTTATGCGACAGACATAAGTGGGCTACTAGTGGTGATGAAGAACACACACAGGATTTAGAACTGTGATTCAAAGTGTTCTTTCAGCTTAAGTTCATATGTGCCTTGAATTACAGGTTTTTCCGTTCATAGTAATAAAACTGTTTATTCTTCTTAATGAAAACTAGTTCTTAGTCATATTTTATGCATTTTTATTATGCTCAGCCCAACCTTATCACTACTTGAGTTTTCCACACTTGCATACTAATAGAGCAAAGGTAGTGAATTCAACTGTTTATGTTCCAGATGTAGGATATTCATTTCTTATATGAACTTAATCCCAAAATTCTTTTCATGTCTCTTTTATTTGTAATGTGTTGTTTATATAATTACTGCAGTACTTTTCATCTCTTCAACACAACAGGTATTTTAAACAATTTGCTTAGCAGAATATTACATTTGTACTTCAAAATTATATTTTGCTAAATTTACTAGCAAGCCATGAACACAGTTTGCAACAGACCCAATGTATCTGTGAAAGTGGATTGAGATGTTTAATATCTGAAAAGCAAATGACTTGACTGAAAGTTGCTTTTGTGATAAACTAATTGTTTTCAGTCAGTGTAACTAATCCATAATTTTTTTATCAGATAATACAATGTTCACTGATGGCTTTGTATTAATGTATGTGAATAACTGGACTTCCAGAATTTATTATTATTGGTGTTCCTTTTATACTCAGAATGGCCATAATATATGTTGTGCTGTATTCAAGCTTTTTTAAGAGGAATCATATTTGTATTAGTATAATTTTATCTGAAGATCAGTCCTCTACATTGGCAGAATTTTATTAGTTATAAATTCATTGCTCATAAATTTGAAAAATGGAGGATTTATTTTAACATGAATAGCTAAGTAGTTATCTTTTATCTTTTGGTACACAAATTTCAATGGGACGTTTCTAAAATTGTTAGTCCAAGTGTTCATTAAAGTAATGTCATCTTGTTTCTATGTGGAACTGCTTGTTTCGGTGATTTTTAGAACTGATGTTATAAATATCTCAGCTTTAGGAAAAAAAGAATGTACAATATAATGACCAGGAATAAAACAGTTTCTGGTGGAAGATTAAAAATATGTTTGAATGGGAAGATGAAGGTACAATATAATGACCAGAAATAAAACAGTTTCTTGTGGAAGAATAAAAATATGTTTGAATGGGAAGATGAAATGAAGGCATGAGACACATGCCTATTAATTATGACATCTTCCTGTGCCTACAATTTCCATAAATAGGAAGTGTAATTTTTTGTCTGACTTCTTCATGTATATTCATTTTTGGGATGTTTATTCTTACATTGACCTAATTTAATTATTAATTTGTTATAGTAATGTACTTTTGGTTGTGTATTGATCATAATATTACAAGATTATAACAGTTTATTAATAATTATTATCTTTTTATATGATTATGATATTCCTGTATTAAATGTTTTATTATTTATGTTACTTAGCCATCCTTTCTACAGGCTTTTTTCCAGCACAATACACAAGAAAGTTGAGTGCAACTGAAAACAAAACTATTGTTGAAGATGACTGTCTTCTTGGTTGTAGCGCTGTGTAATCTGGTAGAAGTTTACAAATATTTTAGAGGTGTTTGCTCTCATTACCTTGATGGTGGAGGCAGCAAGAACCTGTTTGCTCTCATCACCTTGATGGTGGAGGCAGCAAGAACCTGAAATCCTACTTAGTACAACTGGTCCTCATATGACAACTATTGCCTCACATGGACTTCTTACTAATGTTCATAAATGATCACTGAAATCACCCTACTGAAACAGACAGAGCAAACTGAAATAGCCACTACTTTTGCCCATCAGGATATTCATTTACTTTGAAACAGTTTACATTTCATATATTTACCATACTTAGCTTCCAGGAAGGCTCGCTTTCTTCCATGCTATCCAAAATATGTGAAGCACATGAATTGATGGAAACAATAAAAAAATATGCATATAGGTAAAACCATGCATTTTTGACATCAGAAGTATATTGAAGTGAGTGGTCAGATTTATGTTCCAAACATATTTACCACAGGGTTGGGGGGTTGCAGTTCCATTTTGATGCTAGGTGGGCCCTAAACTAATTAGGAGGTGAAGAATCACACACTGGTATTCCAGCCTCTAGACTAGTTTTATCTTGGTCACAAGACTAACAGCAAAGATGTGACAATTATTTTATTTTACACATATGCATTGGAAATAATATTATTAGTGATTACATTAACAATACCATTGGACTAAAAAGAGCATTCAAACGTTTTAAATCGGGATGGAGTGTCATAGCTTCTTCTGCTGATATCAAAGAATAGAGATAATTTTGGAACATTTGTATTACCTCTGCCTGGCACGAAATACGTTGTCTTTACTGCGTTACAAACAGAACCCATATTCTGTGCATATGAATATAGGTGGCTCTAGTGGTAATGTCTCAATATAAGATTTAAGTTTCACACGGCGGTGAGTATATTATGTTTTGCGCTGTTAGTGTTCGATTTTTAAACATTATAATTGTGTGTGTTTGATATAAATTTCTGAAGCTGAGGTGACGTTGAAAACTACATCTTAGATATTTATAATTAGTTTGTACAAAATTATTCAGTATCTGGTAGTAGTTTTTAAGAGACTTCGAAATTTGTGTTTGTGTATACTCTCATACCGGCGTGATCGTCCCCATCATATATAACATTGTAGATAATTAATGTTAGGTATACTGTGTAGCGCATGAAGGAACTAATGTAAATTTGGTTGCTGCTAACGTGTGTAATTTATGTGTAAAGTAAAGATTTTAATAGCACATATCAGCAACTTACTCACTCATAACCTGATTCTAACCTATCACAGGTATCGTTCAGTTACTCACAAAATCATCATAATAGATTGACTTGGTCATGAACACACGATACATATTTCGCAACTGATATTTCAAACATGATGTTTGCTTGTGACAAGAAGAAAGGGAATTGTTTAATAAATTTAATTTTCTTCCACTAACCATTGAATTCTTTCTCTCGTTATTATAATTTGTAGTGGACAACAAAGAAAAATTTCATATGAACTTTGATATCCACAATATAAGTACAAGATACAAGTATAACCTCCATGTGCCAAACGCTTAACTCTGTAAATATCAAAAAGGAGCTTGCTGGATTGGAATTTAGCTATTCAGTAATCTTTCACCCTCTGTAAAAAGTCTGAAACATGATATAAAGAAGTTTAATCCAACAGTAGAATAGAATAGAACTTATTTGCATTCCATAGATTCCTTCATAGGCCTAAGCCAATGATGTAGAAAATGTCATAGCACAAATTCAATACTTGTTTCTAATATAAATATAAATTACATAGTCAATGACAGTATGTTAAAGTCAGTTTTACTGTAAAAATAATTGCATAAGAAAGCATAACCACTATTGCTAACATGTATTTATAATAGCTGAGGATTTTTGGATGAGGTAATTCTTCAATAGAATAGAAGGGGTGAGATATGAGATACTCTTTTAGCTTAAACTTCTTTATATCATGATTCAGATTTTGTATAGTGGGGAAGATTATTGAATACTTTAATTCCAGTATAAAACTAAAAGAGTATCTCTGATATGTCAGTGAACTTCTACCAAACTACATGACACTACATCCCAGAATTCATCCATCTTCTCACTGAAAACTGTGAGAACCTAAAATAATACTTCAGATGAGAGTGTGCAAGGACAAGGTACTGAGGAGAATATTTGGAACTAAGAGGCAGGCAGGCACAAAACATGGCATCCAAGTTGTTAGCATACCTGTTTTATGTTTAAGGAAAAAAGTTTTATAATGCGTACAGGTTCCCTTAATAAAGTGGGATATTCTTTGACAAGCTGAGTATACAATTGACTTTTCAAAGAATTTCCTGCACCACACAGTAAGTCAGTGAGTTGGGTAATTTGTAGGTTATTTAGGGACACTGTTTGTACTGTAGAGGTTAAATAGTGTTGAATGAGATGAAGATGATAGTATATGATGTATGTGTATGAAAGGATTTGAACTGATGTGTTTGTGGCCTATTTGAACATGCTATACTGGCTTTTACTGTGGAAGAAAGGAAAACTGCAAAATACCTTAAGGTAGCTGGCAAACCAGCCAACCACCTGAATACACAACTAGCATACTACCACTGCAGTAACCTAACCGTTATGTAAAATTATTTGAAAGTGTTTTAAAAATATGTTAAATTTGTGACAGTAGTGCCTAAAATCAGTTTGTATATATTACATTTTTGTTGTGTAAAACTAATTTATATTTGTCTGTCTGTCAGGAAGTGCAGTGGGTGTAACTATGATGGATATACGCCCAAACCATACAATATATGTTAATAATCTCAATGAGAAAATAAAAAAAGAAGGTAAAACATTCCACATTAATATTTTATACTAGTTTTTGCTCTTGCTAGTGAGTTGATTCTTTTATTTTATTTACAGCTCATCACAAGTTTAAAATTGCAGTGTGAAGTCATTTTGTTACAGGAAATTGTACAATAACTTTAATGTTTGTTTTGCATGTATTTCTGAAACATTTTATTCTTGACATTTCCTATAAAATTCCTGCGATGCTTTTATTACAAAGTGCATTTTCAGTCAGAATTTCGTCTTATAAGTCATGTTGACCTAACACACACTGTCCTCTGCATTGAACAAGTGATTTCAAGAACAAGCCACAAACTACTCTATATTGAACCGTATTTAATTATTTTGTTTTACTCACCTTGTAAGCTGCAGTGCTCTATGAATGTACAGACTTAATAAGATCTATCCTTTCATGTTGCTGTTATGAAAATGTTTTTAATGCATTCCTTAATATTGCTTCACTTTTTAAAAATACTGTTTCAGAGCTCAAGAAATCTTTGTATGCCATCTTCTCACAGTTTGGTGAAATTTTGGATATTGTGGCTTTGAAGACACTGAAAATGAGGGGCCAAGCATTTGTAATATTTAAGGAAATTGGCAGTGCCACAAATGCCTTGCGTTCTATGCAAGGGTTCCCATTTTATGATAAACCAATGGTAAGTATTAGTGTTGGATTCATATATACCATGAGGGACTTCTTTAACATTCAGAAAGTGTATCTGAAAATTACTAGAGAGTATATCCAGTGTTCAGAGAAGTTTCTCATAGTTCTGATTGGCAGGTTATATGAAATTTACGTGAATAGGATACACCACACAGGGGGTTACCAGAAATGCATATATTTTGCTGGAGAACGTGGAAAGAGACTTCTTGGGAGACTGAAAGAAATAGGAGATG